>CM038676.1:3016097-3505177 GCA_021605205.1 Aegilops longissima | reverse complement strand
ATTAATCAGTTTAATTAATTAATTAACTTAATTAATTTGGTTAGTTAAACTAATTAAAGTTAATTAGCTTAATAGCCTAATTAGACCAAATTAACTAGTTAGTTAACGAAATAGTCAATGACAGGAGGACCCCACCTCCTGTTGACCAGTCAAACATTTACTGGTCAACTGGGACCCTCTGGACCCATTGGTCAGCCCCTGGGTGCACTGTGGGGGCACTACACCGGGTGCACTTAGCATTTTTGCTATGTTAATTCAAATTAATAATAAATCCAGAATATTGTTTAAACTTTGAAAAATCATAGTAAATTAACCGTAGCTCGGATCGAAAAACATTGTACATGAAAGTTGTTCAGAACGACGAGACGAATCCGAATACATGGTCCGTTCGTCCGCCACACGCCCCTAGCATAGCAAACATGCAACCTTTCCCCTCCATTTCGTCTGCCCGAAAATGCCAAACTTCGGGAAAACATTCCCGGATGTTTTCCCCCGTCGTCGGTAGCGTGTAGCACCGCGCTAGAACACGTCTAGCTCTGTCTGTTGTCCTGTTATGCTATTGCTTGCTATGTATTTACTGTTTCTTCCCCCTCTTCTCTCCGGTAGACCCCGAGACCGATGCTGATGTCCCTGTGATCGACTACGTCGACGACGACCCTCCTTCTTGTCTGAGCAACCAGGCAAGCCCCCCTTTGATCATCCCGATATTGCCCATTCTATACTCTCATGCTTGCATTAGATGATGCATAGCCTGCTTTTGTACCTGGTTTTGTTACCTACCTGCTTATCCTAAACTGCTTAGTATAGGTTGGATAGTGATCCATCAGTGACCCCCACCTTGTCCTTGTTGCCCCTGCTTCATCATTGACGACTCGATCTACGTGATCGACGACCATTGCTTATTTTGATGAATCTATGGCTAGTATCGGGGGGTATGAACCATAGAGAAGTTGGAATACAGTAGGTTTAACACCAATATAAATAAAGAATGAGTTCATTACAGTAGCTTAAAGTGGTGGTTTGTTTTCTTGCACTAACTGAGCTCATGAGATTTTCTGTTGAGTTTTGTGTTGTGAAGTTTCAAGTTTTGGGTAAAGATTTGATGGATTTTAGAATAAGGAGTGGCAAGAGCCTAAGCTTGGGGATGCCCAAGGAACCCCAAGGTAAAATTTAAGGACAACCAAAATCCTAAGCTTGGGGATGCTCCGGAAGGCATCCCCTCTTTCGTCTTCGTTTATCGGTAACTTTACTTGAGGCTATATTTTTATTCACCACATGATATGTGTTTTGCTTGGAGCGTCTTGTATGATTTGAGTCTTTGCTTTTTAGTTTATCACAATCATCCTTGCTGTAAATATCTTTTGGAGAGACACACATCAACTGGAATTTATTAGAATACTCTATGTGCTTCATTTATATCTTTTGAGCTAGACAATTTTTCTCTAGTGCTTCACTTATACCTTTTTAGAGCACGGTGGTGGTTTTATTTTGTAGAAATTATTGATCTCTCATGCTTCACTTATATTATTTTGAGAGTCTTTTAGAACTGCATGGTAATTTGCTTTGGTTATAAAATTAGTCCTAGTATGATGGGCATCCAAGTTGGGTAAAATAAAAACTTTCATATGGAGTGCATTAAACACTATGATGAATTTGATACTTGATAATTGTTTTGAGATATAAATGTGGTAATGTTAGAGTCATTCTAGTTGGGTAATTATGAAATTGAGAAATACTTGTGTTAAAGTTGGCAAGTCCCGTAGCATGCACATATGGTGAACATTGTGTGACAAATTTGAAGCATGGGGTGTTCTTTGGTTGCCTTCCTTATGAGTGGAGGTCGGGATCGCGCGATGGTTAACTTCTACCAACCCTTCCCCTAGGAGCATGCTAGTAGTACTTTGCTTCGAGAGCTAATAAACTTTTGCAATAAGTATATGGGTTTTTTATGACTAATGTGAGTCCATGGATTATATGCACTCTTACCCTTCCGCAATTTTCTAGCCTCTACGGTACCGTACATTGCCCTTTCTCACCTTGAGAGTTGGTGCAAACTTCGCCGGTGAATCCAAACCTCGTGATACGATACGCTCTATCACATATAAACCTCCTTATCTCTTCCTCAAAACAGCCACCATACCTACCTATTATGGCATTTCCATAGCCATTCCGAGATATATTGCCATGCAATTCCCACCGTTCCGTTTATTATGACACGCTCCATCATTGTCATATTGCTTTGCATGATCATGTAGTTGACATCGTATTTGTGGCAAAGCCACCTTTATAATTCTTTCATACATGTCGCTCTTGATTCATTGCATATCCCGGTACGCCGCCGGAGGCATTCACATAGTCATATTTTTTCCTAAGTATTGAGTTGTAATTCTTGAGTTATAAATAAGTGTGATGATTTCCATTATTAGAGCATTGTCCCATATTAGGAAAGGATGATGAAGACTATGATTCCCCCACAAGTCGGGATGAGACTCCGGACGGAAAAAAGAGAAAAAAAAGGCCAAAGAAGCCCAAATAAAAAAAATGAGAGAAAAAGAGAGAAGGGACAATGTTACTATTCTTTTTCCACACTTGTGCTTTCCTGAAATTTGTGAATCTTTTTTAATTTCTTGAATTTTTTTGCAACTTTTTTAGACAATTTTTTTCGAAAATCTATGATTATTTTTCCAAATTTGTGCACATTTTGTTCAAAATCAATGAACTCTTTTCAAGTACACGAACGCTTTGGCCGGCCCAACAGGCGCCAGACAAGAGCGGTGCCCTCGCCTAGTTGGGCCAATGCATAAGAATTTTTTACGTTTTCTTTCATTTTTCTTCTCTTTTTCGTTAATTAATTTCCTTCCTTGTTGAACTTAATTATTCTTTTAGAGAGCTGTCCAGAAATTAGAAATATTATTTTTAATGCCAATTGTTTTTCTTGATTCCAATATTGTTTTAAATTTAAAAATCTTTTAATTTTTTTTAAAATTATTTACAATTTGTTTTCACAAATTTAAGAAATATTTGTGTTTCAAAATATTTTGAGAAATTTTAGAAAAGTAAGTTGTCTGCAATTTATGTTAATTTTTTTATCAATTGATGGGATTTTTTATTTTATTTTTTAAAAAGTGTTCAAGTCTGTAAAATTTTCATACACAATTTGAAAGTTGTTGAAAAGTTTTAAAAAATGGTTAGGACATTAGAAAATATTCATGTTTATTGATAATGATGGAAATTGCAAATAAAGGAAACATTTAAATTAAGAAAAACTACATGATCACAGATGCACCCGTTTGGACTATTCTGGCACACTCCTCTTAGCTGGTGTTTTTTTTTTTTTTTTGAATAGTGGATAAATGACACCAACTTCTTGCAGCATCCTGGCCAGGGCATATGAGGCATTCATGATAGGTTTGAACGATTTCCAACACCATTTGGATGTTGTGACGTGTCTGGCCATTTATCGGCCTTTTTTAACCCAGAAAACTCCAGAAGCGGTAGCGTGGCGGCGAGTTGGCCCCTTCTTCCCATTGGGGTTGTGGCAACCCACCGAACCGGATGGAATCTGTCTGTTGTAGTCCCAGGGAAAGAGAGATGATGTCCCCTTCATTCTCAAATGATTTGCTCATGTACTTAATTGACTGTGACTGCTGGTCGTGATGATGAAGATGGTCGTCTAGTTGAATGTTTGTGTGTCTTTTGACTTAACTTGTTGGTGATAAATGTTGAACGGTGGTGCATGTATGAAATCTACATGTCAAGAAACCGGACAATACCACGGCGAGTCGAGTTAATAAAAGCCGAGTGTTTGTTGATGTTAAGAAACTAAGAATCTACTTTGTTTATGCAGGCAACGGTATGCTAGATCAGACTTTAGTTCATAAATTTGCATTGGTGAGAGTTATTAGGCATCTTTCAGTGTGTACAACCGAAAATTGCGTTCGAGTCTAAAACTACATATATATTACAGATAGATTGAATTAGAGGCATTAATAAAGAATCCAAGAAGCGAAGCTATGCATATTCCGTGGAGATTTTGTGCGTGGGCCAGCCTGGGGCGGATCCCTAGGGCAGATCCCTAGGGCGTGTTTGGTTACTTTCTTGGCAGAGCCTGGTTGAGAGGAGGAAAACGAGCCAGACCTAGTGGAGACTGGTTGAGAAAATACATGGTAAAATACAATGTTTGCGACTATGCATGTTGTTTGGTTGCCTACATATGGGGTCTTGTCATCGTAAAAACAATTTCCACCAAATGTTTGGTTGCATACATGTATGGTGATTAGGAGTTAACAACTACATTCACATGGGAGAATACAGTAGAGTGCACACGTGCTTTGGTCGCAAACGGGACGACTACGGTAGAGGGAACCACGGGCACGACTACTGGTCGGCGCCAGCGCTGCCGTCGGTGCCAGCGCCGCCGTCGGCGCCGGTGTACCAACAGCTACCCGTCGGCTTTCAACTCGTTCCCGATCTCACCTCTTGCCTCCTCGTCCCGTCGGCGACCTGCTGCTGGATCAAGCGTCGTTTGAAAATCGTTCTGTGAGCATGAGGTGCAGAGTGTTGAAATATATTGCCCGTCTCCCTTCATCAGTTCAGACTTTTGGATGAGTTGGCTGAAGCATGAATTCAATATGGTATCAGCCAAGAGGTCTTAAGTTCAAGACCCTGCCTATGTCT
The DNA here is from genome assembly GCA_021605205.1 of Aegilops longissima. Taxonomy (NCBI): domain Eukaryota; kingdom Viridiplantae; phylum Streptophyta; class Magnoliopsida; order Poales; family Poaceae; genus Aegilops; species Aegilops longissima. The sequence goes on along the minus strand of CM038676.1, from coordinate 3,500,500 downwards.
ATGTTCGTGTGTCTTCAGGTTGGATCCTTTCGATCTACGTTATTCTTCATCAGCGGCGGTTGCTGTTCTGGTGCGCTGGTCCTACGGGGCCTTAGCACGACGACTTCCCGACTGTCTACTACAACAAGTTGTGCCCGACTCCGGCAAGGGAGGGGTGATGACAGCGGCGCGCCTTCGGCTCGTTTCAGTGATTGTAGTCGTCGTTAGGTGGTCTACGGATCTGGATGTAATTTTTATTATTTCTAGTGTTTGTTGTACTGCCGTGATGGAAGATGAATAGATTGAAAGTTTTCTCGAAAAAAAAAAGGTTCAAGACCCTGCCAACGCAGTATTAAATAAAACGATTCTGCGGGATCAGTTCTTACCGGAAACTGATTTGCCCCTACCAGATCATGAATTTCAGGTATATTTCTCCTTGTTGAGAGGGAAGTACAAGCGATGATAACATGTACATGAACCGTGCCTCTACTAGTTTAGCACTATTATTACACGCACGCCGCAGAATTAGTAGTAGACGCAAGCAGAATTGCAGGTGCAGTGCAATCAACAGGTGTGTACAGTACCACATAATGGAATGAAACGGAACGACGTACATGGAAGAAGATGTCTCCTGTCTCTGAACCCAACCACGCATTGCCATGCGTCTTCTAATTCCTAATACATATAACTAACTCCATGCGAACCAACCTATGATTTTTTTCGACAGATGGTTAGAAGGATTGTGGTATCCCCAGCCAATCAAGGTTCAAGTGCTGGTGCTCACATTTATTTCTGGATTTATTTTAGGATTTCCGGCGTTTGCGTTTCTACTGTGTAGAAAACAAAAAAAACTAACTCCACGCGGACTGCTCTAGTTTGTGCTACTATGAGCCGCTCGTCCTTGCTTTTGCCGGTTGTCTGGTTACAGGCCTACTTCGCTGCCATGGGCCTTTTCAGTTTTTTTTGTGTGCTGGTGTTGTCGCAGGATTTGTAGAGCGATGGCGGGCACTGCGGCGAGAATATATCGCATTTAGCGACGTCAAAGGGTTTCTCTCGCTCAAGGTGTCTACTAGATAGTACCTAGTGAGGATAGCTAATGTGCCTGTATAAAGTTCCTGACGAAATAAAGGGCGCGGCCGTTTTTTCTCCACCGTTTTTTCTCTCTTATTCAGTTTTCTCCTGTTTTTTCCCTTTTCTTTTGTTTCATTTCTTTTTTCTTCTCCCTTTTTTCCATCCACTTTTCTTTCTTCTCAGAGTTTTTTCATTCTTTTTGCTTCTCAATTTTTTGTTTTTCTTTTGTGCTTTCTTATGTTTCTTTTTGTTTTCACTCTACATTTTCGTGCATGTCAAAACATTTTTTGTAACAAGTGATCAACATTTTTTTTATACACGTTCAACATTGTCCGAACACTATTTCAATATTTTTCAAAACTAAACCGGACGAAAATAAACAAGGAGAAACAAAACCGTGGAGGCATTAGGAGTAGAGATTACTTTTTGTTTTTCCTTTTTTCCTGTTTCTCTTTTTCAAGTTTATTTTTTTTCAGAAATTACGAAAATGATTGCAATTTTCAAAAAATTGTTCAAAATTTCAAAAAATATTCCAGTTTTCAATTTTTATTTAGAAATTTAAGAGAGTATTAGAATTTCAATTTTGTTCATGTTTTTATTTTTTTCACAAACTGGAAAAATGTTTTATTGTGCACAAATTCAAAATTATACATGTTTTTAAAATTTGTTTGAAAATTTGAAAATGTTCGGGGAATTTTAAAACATGTTCATGTTTTCAAAAATTGTTCATAATTTCTAAAATGTTCAGCAATTTCTAGATTTGATCATAAATTCAAAAAATATTCATGTCTTCAAATTTGTTCGCATGTTCAATTTTTTGTTCAAAAATTGTCCGTGTTAAAAAATGGTTATAATTTTTAATAATGTTCATGTTTTCAAATTGTGTTCCATTTTCTCAAAAATGCTAGATATTTACAAACATGTAAATGTATAGAAATTTCACATTTTGTTCAAAAAGTTTGTGTCTTCCTTTATTTTCAAATAATTCAGAAACCTATATGGTATAACAAGGAATGTGGTACAATGAATATGCCGTTATAGAAAATTCTCAAAATGGTTGCTCTGTCATCTTTCACGGGTAGCTACAACACTTGTGGTTAGTAGCACAAGTATTTATCTTCGAAGTCATGAGTTTGATTCATCCCTACAACATTTCATTTTGGTATTTTTGTCACGCTGCATAACTAGCTTCGCTGTTTTTGTGTGGGCCGGCCCAGTCGAGGTCCCCTTTTGCGTCAGCTTGCTATTCGACGCAATAAGCGTCCAATAGGAGCACCCTGTGTCAGACTCCACGACGACACAGCGTGTGCCAGGATGTGGGGTGGAATACAAGATGGTGTTTTGAAAGGTTGGGCCTTCGTGCACTTGAACGGTCCTTTTAAACACTGTTGTAACTTGGTGGCACGTCAGACAGTCGGCCCCGCCGGTCATTTTCGGTGTCAACTCGTGCATGTCCATGTTATTAAAAAAAAACATCCCGTTGAACGAGTAGTTTCTTGGGGAAAACAGAAAATGTTGGTTTTTGAAATTTCAACCACAATTATGGTGTTTTTGTTTTGCAATTAACTCAATCCGCATGTCTTCCAATCTTTTGCAAATTCATTATTTGTACAAGTATTAATATATTAATCGAAGCACCACTCCTAATTGCTACCGCAGCTGACAACACCTCTTTTTTTAGTTAATGTTAACGCCCACACGTGTGGTAAGAAGCAACATGGCCCAAACGTCTCCATTAGCATTAATTTTTGCCACGTCGAAACAGATGATATCAGCGGGAATCTTTTGAGGTTTTGGCTTAAAAATGGTTCATCTCCTATTAAAAATTCCAACTAAAAATCCGTTTTCATCATTAAATCCATCTCAATGAGATCTTCAAAACTAGATCCCATGTTGATATGTTTCGATGAATATTTTTTTTACCCAAAGTTGCCATAGTGTTTACACTATAGTTGCCATGACATGTTTTATCTATTTTTTCTTCTAGATTTAAAGCTACTGTTGTATTACTACTTTTTACTGCAATTTTAATCAACTGACCATGACAATTTTAGTAATTAACCACAGCAATTTTAGTGCTTGGATCATGGCAATTTTTAGTCATTCATCGTAGCAAATTTAGTTTATACATCATGGCAATTTTACTAATTTGATCATGGCAATTCCAGTACTTTGACCATTGATTTTTTTTTGTATGAACCATGGCAAATTTAAGTCCATGTAGGCTAACTTAAGTAATTCACCATGGCAATTTAGTTTATGGTTCATGGCAAGTCTAGTTTCTTAATTCCCCGTTTTATAAATGTCAAAATTTACTTTTTAAGGTAGAAGAAAAAATAGCTGTAACATATCATGGCAATTTCAGTGTAAACACCATGGCAATTCATGTGCAATAGACATGGCAACATTTAACCAAAAAAAGTCATCGAAAGATATTGATATGTGATCTTGTTTCGAAGATCTCGTCGCGATGAATTTAATGGTGAAAACATATCTTCAATCGAATTTTTGATTTGAGAGGTAAAACATTTTAAAATTTGGAATGTAAAAAGATTCTCACATGCATGCATGCGGTGACGTGGCGCAATCTGTGTGTTATAAGACTTTTTTTTGGAACGAAGACTCAAGAAGAGCCCGGCTTTGAATTAACAAAGCCATCAACCAGCCAGGCGTACAAGACTGCAACTTACAACAAGAAAGAGGAAAGCGGAAAGAAAAAGATACAATGTGCTCAGCAGAACAACTCGAAGGCGAAGAGCACACACCACTCTTGCCATCGAACAACGCAAAGCCAAAAACTAGCTAACCTACGGAGGCGCGAGGAGGAGGGCACCACCATTCATGATTTGTGTCGCTGGCTGCCGCCAAAGGGACCAAACAGGGCACACATGATCTGACTCCGCCACCGCAAAGGGTCCCTACCCTACCACCCGGGTTCGACGGGTGCCGCATCGGCGGCCGACGGAGTGATTCACCCTATAATACAAATCAGAGTGCCCCGACTGCCAAAGGAGAGGCACCAGGGACTGACCCACATGAAGCAGAGGACCAACCACCAAAACACCGTCGTCGGCAGCAGCAAGGCAAAACACCGGACGAGAGTTATCGGGCGCAGATGCTGGAACCTCAGAGAAGTCAAAAGGATGGGACACAAATGGGCGGGTATAGGACTTGTGGGCGGAGTGTTATAGGACTTGTGGGCGGGTATTACTCCCACCACATATGTTGACGTCATCAGCGGCCTTTTTTTAGGGACCGACAACACCTCTTAGTGGATAAGGTTGTGTGGGATCGAATCGGCCGGTCGGATCATGGCCTTGCATTTAACAACTAATAATACGATCGGCGTGTCCTATCCTTCGGCAATCTGCGTGGGCAGTATAACTACTACAAAGTATTTCCTTCGTTCCTAAATAATTGTCTTTCTAGCCATCTCAAATAGACTACAACATACGGATGTATGTAGACATATTTTAGAGTGTAGGTTCACTCATTTTGCTTCGTATATAGTCATTTGTCGAAATCTCTTGAAAGACAATTATTTAGGAACGGAGGGAGTATTTGTGGGATCCATGCACACATAATAAAAATCTGATAAGGGTATGGAAGAGAGATGAGTGTCATAATTTTCTTTTATAATAGTATGCGATCCATGCACGCATACAAAAATCTGATAAAAATTATGCACGTGTGTTTCAGTTCTAGCCAGGACTTACTAATGATGAACCAAGCACATGATTCATCAGCCGTGGTACAGGCTGTATGGGGCATTGATCCTGCCAGTTAACAATCGACCAACGCACATGGCACCATGCCTTCCGCACGTTTCTAATTTATAAAACTTGATAGTGTTTGGATATGTGTGGTGGTTGGATAATAACTTCGTCTAAGAAATAATACTTGATAGTGTTTTACTTCTCTGAGAACAAAGTTGTCTAGAATCTCGATTAAGATGCAAATAATACAATCGAAAGCACGCGGCTCATCAACAGCCACATGTGATGACTTATAATATGAAACATCTAGCACTCGCGTGATTTATGATTGCTATTGTCTATACCACCTATAAATAGGGCTGGGCTCAATATATCAAACCCGCACGCGCGAGCGCACGCACGCGCAGACACACATACAAAGGCTGCAGTTGCACAAGATGGAGAGTGGCAAGAAGAAGGTACTCGTTGTGGTTGCTGCATTGGTGGTTCTGCAGCTGCTCATGGCAGCTCCGATGGCCATGGCCCGCTTACCGCCGGCACTGGAGGAGATGGCGCGCACAGAAAAGATAGCAATTGAACGCCTCATACTAGAAACACCGGTCGAAGGCCGCAGTTGCGGCAGGGAAACCTGTTATACTGGTGCGTGCTACACCCCTGGTTGCTATTGTAATTACCCTCTGTGTATGAGGCCTTCAGTGGTTCCTGCTTGAAGCTACTTGATCAACTCTGCCATCCATGGGACCCTAATAAAATATGAATGTTGGAACGAGGTAAGCCATGGTTGCTTTCTCCCTCAAGACATATGGCGAGTGTGAATTATGTATGGGGAGATGTGGGTAAGGGTGGTGTTCTGCTACTATACCTATGTTTGGGGAATAAATAAATGACATATGTATGGGAGATGTGTGTATTTGTACTACCATGTGGCTATGTAATATGTATCTTTCATATATATTGCCTTTTTTTTCCATCTTTAACTAATCTTGGTCAAATGGAAAAAGGGAAATGATGCATGATGATTAAGAAAGTGGCGAAACTGTTGTTCAAATGGGCGACAAGTTATGTGAGTGTGTACATGATATGCTATGGCCGAATCTTCCCCAAGTTTATTCTCAGCTTTCCAAGTTTTACATAAACTCTTTGACAGATGAAGTTGGGTTACTCCTACATACATATAGGAATTAATCATATATTCGGTCTGCTTCCCTTTGGAATGGCCAGCCCCTGAGAGCAAAGCGATCACCCGACAGACGGGGTGAGTTTATGTTCTTCCCTTCTTAATAAAAAATCAACACTCCTGCCGGTTGTTCAAACTAAAGGGCAACATGCTGAATGAATATGTAGAAGAAATGCTGTGACTGGATCAGATTGTTGGTTTCTTCTATGTTGAAGAAATCCAAAGGTGAAATATTAAGCCAATTGTTTGGTGCCATGATTAATTTCCAAGCAACATTACTTAGCTGGACTTGTAAGATCGCCTCGGAATTGCCTTTCTCGCAAGTTCGTCATCTGCCTCTGCCTCCGAATCTACCTGAGTTTGTGTGGTGGTATGCATTTGCTGCATCTAGTAGCATGGCAACATCGTTTCCACGTGAATAGCATCGTCTGGTTTGCGAATATTTGAAATCCTCTCATCCTTCAAACGGAGGTGCACAGATATATACGGTAGCATGACACAAGGGGAAGAAGAAGAACTAAATAATTTGAAGAATAGAATAATGAAATAAAAAGCTGCAACAGAGATATCGTTGATGTATCAATTTTCGAGAAAGGGTGAACTTTTTTTTTCAAACAGGTTAACTTTATTGATACAAAGTGAATATCAAGTGGATACAAATACAATGAGTACACATTCGGCCTCTGCATAGTTAGGATGCACACAGCCAAATCGTTAATGTATCATAAGATGCCATATCTATAATCAACAAAAAACTATACATGATTGGCATTCAATGATTTATGGGGTACAGTACAGACCGGTGGTAGTTTAGTGGAGGCCTGTCGTGGAGATTAATGGGGTAGATGGACCATTCACATGACACACATGGTGCACTTGCATTGGCCCATTTATTGTGAACAGGGTGACACTCACACGGGGCTGCCTCAGTAGTACTTTGTTTTTTTCTTCAGAATTTTAGCTCTGTCCGATAGTCATGTGACACTATAGCATTCACGGAACCCATTGTTCCGGGGTATGGAGAGTGGCAAGAAGAAGGTACTCGGTGTGGTTGCTGCATTGGTGGTTCTGCAGCTGCTCATGGCAGCTCCGATGGCCATGGCCCGCTTACCGCCGGCACTGGAGGAGATGGCGCGCACAGAAAAGATAGCAATTGAACGCCTCATACTAGAAACACCGGTCGAAGGCCGCAGTTGCGGCAGGGAAACCTGTTATACTGGTGCGTGCTACACCCCTGGTTGCTATTGTAATTACCCTCTCTGTATGAGGCCTTCAGTGGTTCCTGCTTGAAGCTACTTGATCAACTCTGCCATCCATGGGACCCTAATAAAATATGAATGTTGGAACGAGGTAAGCCATGGTTGCTTTCTCCCTCAAGACATATGGCGAGTGTGAATTATGTATGGGGAGATGTGGGTAAGGGTGGTGTTCTGCTACTATACCTATGTTTGGGGAATAAATAAATGACATATGTATGGGAGATGTGTGTATTTGTACTACCATGTGGCTATGTAATATGTATCTTTCATATATATTGCCTTTTTTTCCATCTTTAACTAATCTTGGTCAAATGGAAAAAGGAAATGATGCATGATGATTAAGAAAGTGGCGAAACTGTTGTTCAAATGGGCGACAAGTTATGTGAGTGTGTACATGATATGCTATGGCGAATCTTCCCAAGTTTATTCTCAGCTTTCCAAGTTTTACATAAACTCTTTGACAGATGAAGTTGGGTTACTCCTACATACATATAGGAATTAATCATATATTCGGTCTGCTTCCCTTTGGAATGGCCAGCCCTGAGAGCAAAGCGATCACCCGACAGACGGGTGAGTTTATGTTCTTCCCTTCTTAATAAAAAATCAACACTCCTGCCGGTTGTTCAAACTAAAGGGCAACATGCTGAATGAATATGTAGAAGAAATGCTGTGACTGGATCAGATTGTTGGTTTCTTCTATGTTGAAGAAATCCAAAGGTGAAATATTAAGCCAATTGTTTGGTGCCATGATTAATTTCCAAGCAACATTACTTAGCTGGACTTGTAAGATCGCCTCGGAATTGCCTTTCTCGCAAGTTCGTCATCTGCCTCTGCCTCCGAATCTACCTGAGTTTGTGTGGTGGTATGCATTTGCTGCATCTAGTAGCATGGCAACATCGTTTCCACGTGAATAGCATCGTCTGGTTTGCGAATATTTGAAATCCTCTCATCCTTCAAACGGAGGTGCACAGATATATACGGTAGCATGACACAAGGGGAAGAAGAAGAACTAAATAATTTGAAGAATAGAATAATGAAATAAAAAGCTGCAACAGAGATATCGTTGATGTATCAATTTTCGAGAAAGGGTGAACTTTTTTTTTCAAACAGGTTAACTTTATTGATACAAAGTGAATATCAAGTGGATACAAATACAATGAGTACACATTCGGCCTCTGCATAGTTAGGATGCACACAGCCAAATCGTTAATGTATCATAAGATGCCATATCTATAATCAACAAAAAACTATACATGATTGGCATTCAATGATTTATGGGGTACAGTACAGACCGGTGGTAGTTTAGTGGAGGCCTGTCGTGGAGATTAATGGGGTAGATGGACCATTCACATGACACACATGGTGCACTTGCATTGGCCCATTTATTGTGAACAGGGTGACACTCACACGGGGCTGCCTCAGTAGTACTTTGTTTTTTTCTTCAGAATTTTAGCTCTGTCCGATAGTCATGTGACACTATAGCATTCACGGAACCCATTGTTCCGGGGGTTCTTGTGCGCGCACGGCATGGAGAGTGGCAAGAAGAAGGTACTCGCTGTGGTTGCTGCATTGGTGGTTCTGCAGCTGCTCATGGCAGCTCCGATGGCCATGGCCCGCTTCACGGCACTGGAGGAGATGGCGCACATAAAAGATAGCAATTGAACGCCTCATACTAGAAGCACTGGTCGAAGGCGCAGTTGCGCAGGAAACCTGTTATACTGGTGCGTGCTACACCCCTGGTTGCTATTGTAATTACCCTCTCCGTATGAGGCCTTCAGTGGTTCCTTCTTGAAGCTACTTGATCAACTCTGCCATCCATGGGACCCTAATAAAATATGAATATTGGAACGAGGTAAGCCCTGGTTGCTTTCTCCCTCAAGACATATGGCGAGTGTGAATTATGTATGGGGAGATGTGGGTAAGGGTGGTGTTCTGCTACTATACCTATGTTTGGGGAATAAATAAATGACATATGTATGGGAGATGTGTGTATTTGTACTACCATGTGGCTATGTAATATGTTTCTTTCATATATATTGCCTTCTTTTTTCCATCTTTAACTAAGACTATCTTGGTCAAATGGAAAAAGGGAAATGATGCATGATGATTAAGAAAGTGGCGAAACTGTTGTTCAAATGGGCGACAAGTTATGTGAGTGTGTACATGATATGCTATGGCCGAATCTTCCCCAAGTTTATTCTCAGCTTTCCAAGTTTTACATAAACTCTTTGACAGATGAAGTTGGGTTACTCCTACATACATATAGGAATTAATCATATATTCGGTCTGCTTCCCTTTGGAATGGCCAGCCCCTGAGAGCAAAGCGATCACCCGACAGACGGGGTGAGTTTATGTTCTTCCCTTCTTAATAAAAAATCAACACTCCTGCCGGTTGTTCAAACTAAAGGGCAACATGCTGAATGAATATGTAGAAGAAATGCTGTGACTGGATCAGATTGTTGGTTTCTTCTATGTTGAAGAAATCCAAAGGTGAAATATTAAGCCAATTGTTTGGTGCCATGATTAATTTCCAAGCAACATTACTTAGCTGGACTTGTAAGATCGCCTCGGAATTGCCTTTCTCGCAAGTTCGTCATCTGCCTCTGCCTCCGAATCTACCTGAGTTTGTGTGGTGGTATGCATTTGCTGCATCTAGTAGCATGGCAACATCGTTTCCACGTGAATAGCATCGTCTGGTTTGCGAATATTTGAAATCCTCTCATCCTTCAAACGGAGGTGCACAGATATATACGGTAGCATGACACAAGGGGAAGAAGAAGAACTAAATAATTTGAAGAATAGAATAATGAAATAAAAAGCTGCAACAGAGATATCGTTGATGTATCAATTTTCGAGAAAGGGTGAACTTTTTTTTTCAAACAGGTTAACTTTATTGATACAAAGTGAATATCAAGTGGATACAAATACAATGAGTACACATTCGGCCTCTGCATAGTTAGGATGCACACAGCCAAATCGTTAATGTATCATAAGATGCCATATCTATAATCAACAAAAACTATACATGATTGGCATTCAATGATTTATGGGTACAGTACAGACCGGTGGTAGTTTAGTGGAGGCCTGTCGTGGAGATTAATGGGGTAGATGGACCATTCACATGACACACATGGTGCACTTGCATTGGCCCATTTATTGTGAACAGGGTGACACTCACACGGGGCTGCCTCAGTAGTACTTTGTTTTTTTCTTCAGAATTTTAGCTCTGTCCGATAGTCATGTGACACTATAGCATTCACGGAACCCATTGTTCCGGGGGTTCTTGTGCGCGCACGGCATGGAGAGTGGCAAGAAGAAGGTACTCGGTGTGGTTGCTGCATTGGTGGTTCTGCAGCTGCTCATGGCAGCTCCGATGGCCATGGCCCGCTTACCGCCGGCACTGGAGGAGATGGCGCGCACATAAAAGATAGCAATTGAACGCCTCATACTAGAAGCACCGGTCGAAGGCCGCAGTTGCGGCAGGGAAACCTGTTATACTGGTGCGTGCTACACCCCTGGTTGCTATTGTAATTACCCTCTCCGTATGAGGCCTTCAGTGGTTCCTTCTTGAAGCTACTTGATCAACTCTGCCATCCATGGGACCCTAATAAAATATGAATATTGGAACGAGGTAAGCCCTGGTTGCTTTCTCCCTCAAGACATATGGCGAGTGTGAATTATGTATGGGGAGATGTGGGTAAGGGTGGTGTTCTGCTACTATACCTATGTTTGGGGAATAAATAAATGACATATGTATGGGAGATGTGTGTATTTGTACTATCATGTGGCTATGTAATATGTTTCTTTCATATATATTGCCTTCTTTTTTCCATCTTTAACTAAGACTATCTTGGTCAAATGGAAAAAGGGAAATGATGCATGATGATTAAGAAAGTGGCGAAACTGTTGTTCAAATGGGCGACAAGTTATGTGAGTGTGTACATGATATGCTATGGCCGAATCTTCCCCAAGTTTATTCTCAGCTTTCCAAGTTTTACATAAACTCTTTGACAGATGAAGTTGGGTTACTCCTACATACATATAGGAATTAATCATATATTCGGTCTGCTTCCCTTTGGAATGGCCAGCCCTCGAGAGCAAAGCGATCACCCGACAGACGGGTGAGTTTATGTTCTTCCTTCTTAATAAAAATCAACACTCCTGCGGTTGTTCAAACTAAAGGGCAACATGCTGAATGAATATGTAGAAGAAATGCTGTGACTGGATCAGATTGTTGGTTTCTTCTATGTTGAAGAAATCCAAAGGTGAAATATTAAGCCAATTGTTTGGTGCCATGATTAATTTCCAAGCAACATTACTTAGCTGGACTTGTAAGATCGCCTCGGAATTGCCTTTCTCGCAAGTTCGTCATCTGCCTCTGCCTCCGAATCTACCTGAGTTTGTGTGGTGGTATGCATTTGCTGCATCTAGTAGCATGGCAACATCGTTTCCACGTGAATAGCATCGTCTGGTTTGCGTATATTTGAAATCCTCTCATCCTTCAAACGGAGGTGCACAGATATATACGGTAGCATGACACAAGGGGAAGAAGAAGAACTAAATAATTTGAAGAATAGATGTAGCGACCTGACCCAAAATCGGTCAAATCTCTGTGTCTGTACCATCCCAAGATCATGCTGGTACTCACAGTACATCGATAAAGTAATCAAAGTTCAATCACACCTGAATATCATTAATCGATTCTCATATAGAGTCTTTATTACAAGGGAATAAATTCGGCTCAAGGCCAACTCATGAGAAATAAACTAAAATGCTGCGGAAGCGTCGAAGATAAGCGAGTCCATCCGACTCCAAGGGCAATCGCCAAGCGCGGAGCGTAGCCTCACTCCTGATCGGAATATATCTCTGCAACATAATACGTTGCAGCCATGTAGGTCAGCTTTTGGAATAAGCTGGCAAGTCATGAAGAATAACAATGATAAAATTACTAACTCTATATGCATTTTGGCTGTGGAGCTCTAAGTTTCATCATTTTGCGAAAAGCCAATTTTATCCTACTACAGTGGACTTATTTGCAAATTACTACAGATTGTTGGTAGTTATTGAGATGGTTCCGCCAACCAAAATCTCGTTCCCAAATTATTATTAAGTCATAAACCCAATCAAATTAATTCATTAGTTTTAGTGTTGAGATATCCGAATACTTCCAAGGTCCAGATGCTCAAATGTCCGTAACCGGGGACACGGCTAATCGATTAGGTTGTAACACTCTGCAGAGGTTTGCGCACTTTCCCCGCAAGAATCATTCCCTCCTTTAAAGTCTTCGCACTTCATGGTGTTTGAAGACGGGACGAATGAAACAGGGTCTTCCAAAGAGTTCTTCTGGCCACTGCCGGTACCCATCCAACCCTACCGTTCGTCTACTTCTCGTAGTACCGTCCAGCCAGCTTCACTACAAGGGTCAACCCAGCCAGAGCCCATAATGGCTTGCGGCTGCACAGGTAAGCTTCCGGTCATGGGGCATCCATCCTTCTCTTCGTGGCTGGGTGAAGCTTTCCGCAAGATGTCATGGCGCTTCTCCATGCATCCCGGCCAACCACTGGGTGCTCCAGGGTGCCCGTCAACCGTCCTCCACCCAGTAGTGATTTTTCCAAGTCCATCTTGATCATTGTAGTCCATGGGTTGTCATCATCATTGACTCTCACATCTTGCTTATGGATTTCACTCACCACAAATCCGTCTACGAGCATAGCAAAATAACTACTACGTCCCGGGGCCATGGTAACAAGGGGATTGGTTCATCCTACCACATGATACTACTCAAGTTTAATGACTTCAAGATTTCACTACTGCATGCAATGGTGGGGTGGTGACAACTACTAATGCACAAAACATAGGTATAGAAATAACATGATCAAAACTTGCCTTGCTGATGATCCTCGTAAGCTAAAGAGTCGTAGTAGCAAGCTTCGCACTCCGGGAACTCTACCGAGACAAACAATAACATAATAAGCACAAAGCAAAAGGATCACACAAGATAACAAAAGTAACAAAACACAACAAAGCAAACAAAACCAAATCAAAAGGAAAACTCAAAGAAATCAAATTCAAAGTTTTTCCCTATTCCAAACAATAGCAAAAATGGTTTTTATAAAACAAGAATTCCTCAACATAACCTAATCATGGTCTTAGGTTAACTTAACAGAAAAGGATTAACTAAGCAACTAGGAGCAAAAAGAATTAATTAAATAGCTATTATAAAACTCACTTTAGGCCTAATCCAATTTCTATTAGGAAAATTAATTTAAAACTTTTATTAATTGTAAATAAAAGTTCATCTAATGGAATGACAGAAACTAACCTAGAATAACTAATCACAAGTTAAAATAAATTAATTTACTAATTAATTAATTAGGAAAACAGGAACTAAACAATTAATTAGGGTTAATAGGATTCTGCCTAGAATAAATTATTTATTAATCCTAAAATACCAAAGTTAATTTCTAGGGTTTGGCAATATCAAAATAAAGTGATTGCAAAAAGAATCATGCAAAAATAATATTTCTAACTAAAACTATAGCAGATTTGCTATTCTGACTAAAACAATATTAAAGCATTTTTAATTATTTTTAACATAGCTAAATATATGTTTTTCAGAAACTACATAAAATTTGCAATCCAACAAAAAAAGAATCACTCAAAAATATTAAACAGAATAAAAGATATACATTTTTGAAATTTGAAACAAATCGGCTAAAACAGAAAATCTAAATAAAAAGAAAAAGCCCAATGGGCTTATACTGTGCCCTGTGCGTAGTTTAGTCTAACGGGCCTAGGGTTTAACTAACAGAACCGGGCCTAATAAATAAACCTAACTAATAAAAATAAACCGCTCGGCCGTCCGGTTTTCTAATAAAAACGTACCCCTTCGGGGGCTTCTAATCCTAACCACACGATTGGGATCGGACGGGGGAGGGGGATTCCGGGGACTCACCGGACTCCGGCGACGTCGGCGGCGGCGGCGGGAGTGCTCCGAGGCGTTGGGGGGTCGGCGAGCTTCGGGGAGACGTCGGGAGATCTGCGGGAAGCTCGGGAGGTTCGGTGGTGTCGGGGAGGTCGGGTGCACCAGGCGACGGCGAGGGTTTTGGCGGGGGAGGTTCGGTGCTCCGTGAGCTCGGGAGGAGAAGGAGAGGGCTCCATGAGCTAAGGAGGAATGGGGTGCGGGGACTTGGCTTATATAGCCAGGGGTCGGGTGAGGGCGGAAGGGCATCGGGGTGATTGGAGATCCGGATCCTTCGGGATCCGCGAATCTCAGCGAGGTTCGAAACGTGGGCGAGGGGGAAGAAGAGAGGGGGGGGGTCCCACTGGTCAGCGAGGGAGAGAGGGGGGAGGTTCGGTCGGGTGGCCGGACCACGGGGTTTCAGGCGAGGGGGGGTGTGTGTCTGCTGGGCTGGCTGTGGCCTAGTGGGCCGGTTGGTGGGCCTGGTGCTGTGGGGATGAGGCGGCGCTGGCTGGGCTGGGTGGCTGGTCTGGCCCAAAAGTTTTTCTTTTATTTTTTAATAAAACCAAAACAAAAATAAAACCTAAACTATAAATATTTTATATATAGTATATATATACCAAAATGATCAGGGGAATATTCCCTTTCATTTGAACATTTTTCCAAAGGCAAAATCCAAACTTTATGAAAATCCATTTTTTTCAAATTCAAATAAAATTTCAGATTTGAATCCAATTCTTTTGGCATTGTTTCCTCTGATATTTTTGGAGTGTCATGTTTGCTCCTCTCATACTTTTGATCAAGTATTTATCAGGCTTAGTTTTTGAATTGTTTCCCACATGCCAAAGTTTGGAATTCAAATTCAAATAACTCTGAAACTTCAAATGGCATTCAAATTCAAACAGGATGCATAGGATGCTTAGCTATAATTGTAAAACATTCCAAATAGGAAATTTGGGATGTTACAAACCTACCCACCTTAAGATGAATCTCGCCCTCGAGATTCGGGTTGGCTAGCAAATAGGTGCGGATGGTCTCGACGAAGATCTTCTTCGCGTTCCCAGGTGGCTTCTTCCTCGGTGTGGTGACTCCACAGCACCTTGCAAAACTTGATGACTTTGCTGCGGGTGACTCTGCTTGCAGTCTCGAGAATTTTGACGGGTTTCTCCTTGTAAGTCAAATCACTGTCAAGCTGTATGGCCTCTAGGGGCACTGTGTCTCTCAACGGAACATCGGCCATGTCGGCATGGCACTTCTTCAACTGAGAAACGTGAAAGACATCATGAACTCCGGACAATCCTTCCGGCAATTCCAACTTGTATGCAACTTCTCCACGACGTTCGAGGATTTTGTAGGGGCCAATGAATCGGGGTGCTAACTTTCCCTTGACTCCAAACCTCTTGATTCCACGAAGTGGAGACACACGAAGGTATGCTCGGTCTCCCACTTCGTAAGTCACCTCCTTGCGCTTACTGTCGGCATAACTCTTCTGTCGTGACTGTGCTATCTTGAGCCGGTCTCGAATCAGCTTGACTTTCTCTTCGGAATCCTTGATAAGATCGGAACCGAAAAGAGATCGATCTCCAACACTATCCCACAGCAGTGGTGTTCTGCACCTCCTTTCGTATAGAGCTTCGAAAGGGGCCATCTTCAAACTGGATTGATAACTGTTGTTGTACGAGAACTCTGCGTACGGCAAATTGTCATCCCAGCTAGACCCATAGTCTAGCACACAAGCTCTCAACATGTCCTCCAGAATCTGATTGACTCTCTCGGTCTGTCCATCTGTCTGCGGATGAAAAGCTGTACTGAATTCCAGCCTCGTACCCAAAGTTTCATGCAATTGCTTCCAAAACTTTGAGGTAAACTCGTTCCTCTATCGACACGATTTTCCTCGGAACTCCATGCAGACACACGATCCTGGTCATGTATATCTTGGCCAACTTGGCACTGGTATAGGTAGTCTTCACGGAATGAAGTGAGCTACCTTAGTCAAACGATCAACCACTACCCAGATAGAATCATAACCTGAACGGGTCTGGGTAATCTGTGATGAAATCCATACCAAGTTTCTCCCATTTCCAATCGGGAATCGGCAAAGGTTGAAGTAACCTGCTGGCTTCGATGTTCTGCCTTTACACGTTGGCAAACATCGCACACTGCCACGTGCTCGCAATGTCTTTCTTCATACCGGTCCACCAGAAACTTTGCTTCAAATCCAGGTACATCTTGGTGTTGCCGGGGTGAATAGAGTACGGTGAATCATGAGCCTCCTGTAGAATTAGCTTCCTGAGCTCGGGATCATTGGGCACATAAATACGATCCTCAAACCAAATAGTTCCATGTTCATCCTTTCGGAATCCTTTAGCTTTTCCTTCCTCCATCTTTTGCTTAATCTCATCGATTTCCTTGTCCGACTTCTGGGCTTCACGAATCCTTTCGGTCAAGGTGGACTGAACTTCCAGAGTTGCGACAAATCCTTTCGGAACTATCTCCAGTCGGAGATCTCTGAGGTCATCGACTAACTCCTGGGGTAATCCTCCTGCTGTAAGAGTATTCACATAACTCTTACGGCTCAAAGCATCTGCTACAACATTAGCTTTACCGGGGTGGTAGTGCAGCCTCATGTCGTAGTCCTTTATCAACTCTAGCCATCTCCTCTGCCTGAGGTTCAATTCCTTCTGTGTGAAGATATATTTCAAACTCTTGTGATCCGTATAGACATCACAACGATTTCCAATGAGGAAATGTCTCCAGGTCTTGAGTGCATGTACTACAGCTGCCAACTCCAAATCATGCGTGGCATAATTCATCTCATGAGGCCGTAGCTGTCTGGATGCATAAGCTACAACCTTACCTTCCTGCATCAATACTCCTCCGAGTCCTTGACGAGAAGCGTCACAATAGACCTGATATTCCTTGTGTATGTCCGGCAATATCAACACTGGGGCTGTGACCAACCGTTTCTTCAACTCCTGAAAACTGGCCTCACATTCCTCGGTCCAAACATACTTGGCTTCCTTCTTCAACAGCTCAGTCATGGGCTTGGCAATCTTCGAGAAGTTCTCAATGAACCTCCGATAATATCCTGCAAGTCCGAGAAAACAGCGGATCTCCTTGGTCGAGGTGGGTGGCGCCAATCGGTGGTGACTCAACCTTGGCGGGATCAACTGCTATTCCTTCTCCTGAAATAACATGTCCGAGGAATCCAACTTCCTTCAACCAAAATTCACATTTGCTGAATTTGGCATACACTGATGTTCTCAAGTTTCTCGAACTAGACGCAAATGTTCCTTATGCTCTTCCTCGCTCTTGGAGAATATCAATATGTCATCGATGAACACCACGACAAACTTGTCCAAGTACTCCATGAACACCTTGTTCATCAAATTCATGAAGTATGCAGGAGCATTAGTCAATCCAAATGACATGACGGTATACTCAGATAAACCATACCGTGGTGAATGCTGTTTTGGGTATATCCTTCTCACGAATTTTCAATGGTGATACCCCGATCAAGATCGATCTTAGAGAATACCTTGGCTCCAACAAGCTGATCAAACAAGTCATTGATCATGGGCAGAGGGTACTTGTTCTTGATGGTTACCTCGCTCAATGCACGATAATCCACAACCATCCTCAAGCTTCCATCCTTCTTCTCTACCAAAAGAACTGGGCTCCCCAAGGTGATGAGCTTGGACGAATATATCCTTTCTCCAATAACTCATTTATTTGCTCCTTGATTTCTTTCAACTCATTCGGTGGCATCCGATAAGGTCTCTTGGATATTGGGGCTGTGCCGGGCAATAACTCAATCAGAAATTCAATGTCCCTGTCCGGTGGCATTCTGGTAATTCCTCCGAAACACATCGGAAATTCTTGCACCATGGCACTTCCTCTGAACAACTCCCGTGAGGGAGTGCACCTGATTCTTCATCTGGCTGTGCCTGGCTACATACTTGATCCTCTTCTGCTCCGGGGTGGTGAGCAGAATAGACTTGCTGGCACAGTCAATGTTCCCTTCATACTTTGACAACCAATCCATGCCTAGGATTACATCCAAGGTCTGAGTTTCCAACACTATGAGTTCTACGGGAAATTTGTGGTTCCCGATGTTGAGGTTTGCAGGACAGCTTAATCCTGCCATCATTTCTCCTCCTGCGGAACTGACGCGGAGGGGGCTTCTAAGGGTTCTAGTGCGTAATCCGTACTTATCCACAACTACCCTTGATATGAATGAATGCGTTGCACCAGAATCAAACAGAACCAAAACTGAACGTGAATTCAATAAAAACTTACCAACCACAGTGTCTGGCTGATCATAGACGTTCTCCACGTCGATGTGATTCACTTGAGCACGAGGGAAAGGATTGGGCTTCTTCGCTGAGCCTCCATTGCCATTCCCGTTCCTCTGCTTGGCCTCCGGGCAGTCGGTGGCGTAGTGCCCTGTCTTCTGGCACTTGAAGCAGGTGATGTGGCTCAGATCCTTCGGAGCCGGGGCAGAACGGTGTTGATTTCCATTTCCACTGCCATTGCCATTGCCATGGCCTGACTTGTTGTCCTGGCTGCGGTTGTTTCCATTTCCACCATGGTTATGACCTCCATGGTTGTGATGGATGTGCCCTCCTGAGTACGGTGCATAGCGGGCTTCGCTGAGCTCTGAATTGTGCTTCCCCGGCTGTACTTCCTCTTGCGGCTCTCTATCTGCTGCTGCTTGCCTTCCAGAATGGTGGCCT
Source organism: Aegilops longissima (assembly GCA_021605205.1). Classification (NCBI taxonomy): domain Eukaryota; kingdom Viridiplantae; phylum Streptophyta; class Magnoliopsida; order Poales; family Poaceae; genus Aegilops; species Aegilops longissima. Next base: position 3,481,601 of record CM038676.1, on the reverse strand, counting down.
TGTCTACCAGCTCCTGGTAGTTGTTGAAAGTAGCCACAATAAGCTGCATGCTCAATTCATCATTGAGTCCTTCAAGGAATTTCTCCTGCTTGGCGGCATCAGTGGCCACATCATCAGGGGCATAGCGGGCAAGCTTGCTGAATTCCTCCACGTACTGTGCCACAGTACGATTTCCCTGGCGTAAGTTGCGGAACTCACGCTTCTTCAGACTCATGGCTCCAGATGAGACATGAGCAGTGCGAAAGGCCTGCTGGAATTGATCCCAAGTGATGCCACCCAAGGGAAAAGTGGCGGTGTAATTCTCCCACCAAGAAGCTGCAGGTCCATCCAGTTGATGCGCGGCAAAGCGCACCTTCTCAAAGATCGGTGCATCCAACGGTGACTAGCTCTCTTCCAATCTTGCGGAGCGATCGTCACCACAATCGGCTCAAGTGCTACTAGAGAACATCATGGATTCAACCTCAGAAATCGAGTCAAATTGTCCACAGTGGGTGGTGGTGGTGGCGGTGGATTGTTGGCGGGGTTGTTCTTATTCTGAATCAGGAGCTGCATCAGTGCATTCTGTTGCTGGAGCAGCTGGGTGAGCTCCGGCGGGAAACCAGTGTCGCGTCTCGGAGGCATCTAGTGTTTTGGAGTGGATGAGAAATTTAGAATAGAACAAGGGTCTATGAGAAATAACACTACCCATATGAATGCACAATCATAACACACCAACATTTATTCATTCCACTCAAACAAGGTTCAAACTCGATTACAAAAGCTCATGACTAATCGAAGGAAAACATCGGCCTAACTGATCGACGAAAAGTAAAAGATAACATGGTGGTCGACTAAAAGTCTTCATCAGTGGCGCCTCCTCTTGGGGTTTCCTTCGGTGGTACTCCCCTCAAAATCCTGATCATTGCTCACGAGGGTGCTTCATCTCCACTCGGGTAAAGATCCTCTCCCAAGTCCATCTTTTCCTCAATCGCGGCAAGCTTCATCTTCAGGTCGTCGACTATCTCCATGAAGTCCGTGATTTCTTCCTCATGACCAAGGAAGTCTGCACGAGCCTTCTCCTCCAGTTCCAGTTCGCGGAACAAAAGCTTCCGGTGTGTCTTCGAGTTACGGCGAGCCTGAATCTCCCGTTTCCTGAGAAGACACTCCAGGTCCTGGATGTACGAGAGGGTGGAATCGTCCTCGATGGTACGGATGATATCTCCATTCCTTGCCCTGCGAGAAACCATGGCGAGGTCCGAGTGATCGAGCTCAGTCCTATACTCCTCTCGGAGATGTCCAAGTGCTCGGTAGATCGCCACGTCTCTTCCGATGATCCAGTTGAACTCGGTGAACTCAAAGTTGATAGGCTCCGTGCGTCCTCCAAAAGTTCTCCCTGGGATATGCACTTCAATCCTGTAGCGGGTGTCCGTCGGAAGTGCATTAGTGGGTTTCCCAGTGATAGAGGGCAGAGCAATCTTCAGCAGCTTCACCATCTGGACCAGCTTCCTTCCGAAGGGCATCGTCTCATCGGGCTGGCAGAACTCCGGTAGCAAAACTGGGGTGAACTCGACGGCCATCTAGAATGTTGCAAAGGAGAGAAGAGTCAGAATAGATCAGGGAAGAATATAGAATGAAAGAGGGGTTCAAAGTAAATGGTCTATGCTTATGGCTTTCCGATCCTAGGGGTTACGATCCTACGGTCAGCGTGTGCTCGATACCATCTCTCAGAGCGACTGACCCAAAATCGGTCAAATCTACGTATTCGTACCATCCCAAGATCATGCTTTGGTACTCACAGTACATCGATAAAGTAATCAAAGTTCAATCACACCTGAATATCATTAATCGATTCTCATATAGAGTCTTTATTACAAGGGAATAAATTCGCTCAAGGCCAACTCATGAGAAATAAACTAAAATGCTGCGGAGCGTCGAAGATAAGCGAGTCCATCCGACTCAAGGGCAATCGCCAAGCGCGGAGCGTAGCCTCACCCTGATCGAATATATCTCGCAACATAATACGTTGCAGCCATGTAGGTCAGCTTTTGGAATAAGCTGGCAAGTCATGAAGAATAACAATGATAAAATTACTAACTCTATATGCATTTTGGCTGTGGAGCTCTAAGTTTCATCATTTTGCGAAAAGCCAATTTTATCCTACTACAATGGACTTATTTGCAAATTACTACAGATTGTTGGTAGTTATTGAGATGGTTCCGCCAACCAAAATCTCGTTCCCAAATTATTATTAAGTCATAAACCCAATCAAATTAATTCATTAGTTTTAGTGTTGAGATATCCGAATACTTCCAAGGTCCAGATGCTCAAATGTCCGTAACCGGGGACACGGCTAATCGATTAGGTTGTAACACTCTGCAGAGGTTTGCGCACTTTCCCCGCAAGAATCATTCCCTCCTTTAAAGTCTTCGCACTTCATGGTGTTTGAAGACGGGACGAATGAAACAGGGTCTTCCAAAGAGTTCTTCTGGCCACTGCCGGTACCCATCCAACCCTACCGTTCGTCTACTTCTCGTAGTACCGTCCAGCCAGCTTCACTACAAGGGTCAACCCAGCCAGAGCCCATAATGGCTTGCGGCTGCAGTGTAAGCTTCGGTCATGGGGCATCCATCCTTCTCTTCGTGGCTGGGTGAAGCTTTCCGCAAGATGTCATGGCGCTTCTCCATGCATCCCGGCCAACCACTGGGTGCTCCAGGGTGCCCGTCAACCGTCCTCCACCCAGTAGTGATTTTTCCGAAGTCCATCTTGATCATTGTAGTCCATGGGTTGTCATCATCATTGACTCTCACATCTTGCTTATGGATTTCACTCACCACAAATCCCGTCTACGAGCATAGCAAAATAACTACTACGTCCCGGGGTCATGGTAACAAGGGGATTGGTTCATCCTACCACATGATACTACTCAAGTTTAATGACTTCAAGATTTCACTACTGCATGCAATGGTGGGGTGGTGACAACTACTAATGCACAAAACATAGGTATAGAAATAACATGATCAAAACTTGCCTTGCTGATGATCCTCGTAAGCTAAAGAGTCGTAGTAGCAAGCTTCGCACTCCGGGAACTCTACCGAGACAAACAATAACATAATAAGCACAAAGCAAAAGGATCACACAAGATAACAAAAGTAACAAAACACAACAAAGCAAACAAAACCAAATCAAAAGGAAAACTCAAAGAAATCAAATTCAAAGTTTTTCCCTATTCCAAACAATAGCAAAAATGGTTTTTATAAAACAAGAATTCCTCAACATAACCTAATCATGGTCTTAGGTTAACTTAACAGAAAAGGATTAACTAAGCAACTAGGAGCAAAAAGAATTAATTAAATAGCTATTATAAAACTCACTTTAGGCCTAATCCAATTTCTATTAGGAAAATTAATTTAAAACTTTTATTAATTGTAAATAAAAGTTCATCTAATGGAATGACAGAAACTAACCTAGAATAACTAATCACAAGTTAAAAATAAATTAATTTACTAATTAATTAATTAGGAAAACAGGAACTAATCAATTAATTAGGGTTAATAGGATTCTGCCTAGAATAAATTATTTATTAATCCTAAAATACCAAAGTTAATTTCTAGGGTTTGGCAATATCAAAATAAAGTGATTGCAAAAAGAATCATGCAAAATAATATTTCTAACTAAAACTATAGCAGATTTGCTATTCTGACTAAAACAATATTAAAGCATTTTTAATTATTTTTAACATAGCTAAATATATGTTTTTCAGAAACTACATAAAATTTGCAATCCAACAAAAAAGAATCACTCAAAATATTAAACAGAATAAAAGATATACATTTTGAAATTTGAAACAAATCGGCTAAAACAGAAAATCTAAATAAAAGAAAAAGCCCAATGGGCTTATATCTGTGCCTCGTATGTAGTTTAGTCTAACGGGCCTAGGGTTTAACTAACAGAACCGGGCCTAATAAATAAACCTAACTAATAAAATAAACCGCTCGGCCGTCCGGTTTTCTAATAAAACGTATTCTTCTTGGGGCTTCTAATCCTAACCACACGATTGGGATCGGACGGGGAGGGATTCGGGACTCACGGACTCGGCGACTGTCGGCGGGCGGCGGGAGTGCTCCGAGGCGTTGGGGGGTCGGCGAGCTTCGGGGAGACGTCGGGGAGATGCGGGGAAGCTCGGGGGAGGGTTCGGTGGTGTCGGGGGAGGTCGGGGTGCACCAGGGCGGCGACGGCGAGGGTTTTGGCGGCGGGGAGGGGTTCGGTGCTCCGGCGAGCTCGGGAGGGAGAAGGAGAGGGGCTCCGGCGAGCTTAAGGAGGGGAATGGGGTGCGGGGGACTTGGCTTATATAGCCAGGGGGTCGGGTGAGGAGCGGAAGGGCATCGGGGGTGATTGGAGATCCCGGATCCTTCGGGATCCGGCGAATCTCCGGCGAGGTTCAAACGTGGGCGAGGGGAAGAAGAGAGGGGGGTCCCACTGGTCAGCGAGGGAGAGAGGGGAGGTTCGGTCGGGTGGCGGACCTCGGGGTTTCAGGCGAGGGGGGGGTGTGTGTCTTGCTGGCTGGCTGTGGCCTAGTGGGCCGGTTGGCTGGGCCTGGTCTTGTGGGATGGATGAGGCGGCTGGCTGGGCTGGGTGCTCTGGCTGGCGCCGAAAAGTTTTTCTTTTATTTTTTAATAAAACCAAAACAAAAATAAAACCTAAACTATAAATATTTTATATATAGTATATATATACCAAAATGATCAGGGGAATATTCCTTTCATTTGAACATTTTTCCAAAGGCAAAATCCAAACTTTATGAAAATCCATTTTTTTCAAATTCAAATAAAATTTCAGATTTGAATCCAATTCTTTTGGCATTGTTTCCTCTGATATTTTTGGAGTGTCATGTTTGCTCCTCTCATACTTTTGATCAAGTATTTATCAGGCTTAGTTTTTGAATTGTTTCCCACATGCCAAAGTTTGGAATTCAAATTCAAATAACTCTGAAACTTCAAATGGCATTCAAATTCAAACAGGATGCATAGGATGCTTAGCTATAATTGTAAAACATTCCAAATAGGAAATTTGGGATGTTACAATAGAATAATGAAATAAAAAGCTGCAACAGAGATATCGTTGATGTATCAATTTTTGAGAAAGGGTGAACTTTTTTTTGAAACAGGTTAACTTTATTGATACAAAGTGAATATCAAGTGGATACAAATACAATGAGTACACATTCGGCCTCTGCATAGTTAGGATGCACACAGCCAAATCGTTAATGTATCATAAGATGCCATATCTATAATCAACAAAAAACTATACATGATTGGCATTCAATGATTTATGGGTACTGATGATGACCGGTGGTAGTTTAGTTGAGGCCTGTCGTGGAGATTAATGGGGTAGATGGCACATTCACATGACACACATGGTGCACTTGCATTGGCCCATTAATTGTGAACAGGGTGACACTCACACGGGGCTGCCTCAGTAGTACTTTGTTTTTTTCTTCAGAAATTTAGCTCTCTCCGATAGTCATGTGACACTATAGCATTCACGAAACCCATTGTTCCGGGGGTTCTTGTGCGCGCACAGCATGGAGAGTGGCAAGAAGAAGGTATTCGGTGTGGTTGCTGCATTGGTGGTTCTGCAGCTGCTCATGGCAGCTCCGATGGCCATGGCCCGCTTACATCACCGCATTTGGAGGAGATGGCGCGCACAGAAAAGATAGCAATTGAACACCTCATACTAGAAGCACCGGTCGAAGGCCGCAGTTGCGGCAAGGAAACCTGTTATACTGGTGCGTGCTACACCCCTGGTTGCTATTGTAATTACCCTCTCTGGATGAGGCCTTCAGTGGTTCCTGCTTGAAGCTACTTGATCAACTCTGCCATCCATGGGACCCTAATAAAATATGAATGTTGGAACGAGGTAAGCCATGGTTGCTTTCTCCCTCAAGACATATGGCGAGTGTGAATTATGTATGGGGAGATGTTGGTAAGGGTGGTTGTCGGTGTCAAAACCGGCGGATCTCGGACTAAAGCCATCCGGTTTATATAGACACCGGAGAGGGCTAGGGTTACATAGAGTCGGTTACAATGGTAGGAGATCTACATATCCGTATCGCCAAGCTTGCCTTCCACGCCAAGGAAAGTCCCATCCGGACACGGGGTGAAGTCTTCAATCTTCTATCTTCATAGTCTTGGAGTCCGGTCGATGATGATAGTCCGGCAAACGATAGTCCGGCCGATGATGGTAGTCCGGCTATCCGGACACCCCCTAATCTGGGACTCCCTCAGTGGTGTTCTGCTACTATACCTATGTTTGGGGAATAAATAAATGACATATGTATGGGAGATGTGTGTATTTGTACTACCATGTGCCTATGTAATATGTATCTTTCATATATATTGCCTTATTTTTTCCATCTTTAACTAAGAATATCTTGGTCAAATGGAAAAAGGGAAATGATGCATGATGATTAAGAAAGTGGCGAAACTGTTGTTCAAATGGGCGACAAGTTATGTGAGTGTGTACATGATATGCTATGGCCGTATCTTCCCCAAGTTTATTCTCAGCTTTCCAAGTTTTACATAAACTCTTTGACAGATGAAGTTGGGTTACTCCTACATACATATAGGAATTAATCATATATTCGGTCTGGTTCCCTTTGGAATGGACAGCCCCTGAAAGCAAAGCGATCACCCGACAGACGGGGTGAGTTTATGTTCTTCCCTTCTTAATAAAAAATCAACACTCCTGCCGGTTGTTCAAACTAAAGGGCAACATGCTAAATGAATAGGTAGAAGAAATGCTGTGACTGGATCAGATTGTTGGTTTCTTCTATGTTGAAGAAATCCAAAGGTGAAATATTAAGCCAATTGTTTGGTGCCATGATTAATTTCCAAGCAACATTACTTAGCTGTACTTGTAAGATCGCCTCGGAATTGCCTTTCTCGCAAGTTCGTCATCTGCCTCTGCCTCCGAATCTACCTGAGTTTGTGTGGTGGTATGCATTGCTGCATCTAGTAGCATGGCAACATCGTTTCCACGTGAATAGCATCGTCTGGTTTGCGAATATTTGAAATCCTCTCATCCTTCAAACGGAGGTGCACAGATATATACGGTAGCATGACACAAGGGGAAGAAGAAGAACTAAATAATTTGAAGAATAGAATAATGAAATAAAAAACTGCAACAGAGATATCGTTGATGTATCAATGTTCGAGAAAGGGTGAACTTTTTTTTTGAAACAGGTGAACTTTATTGATACAAAGTGAAGATCAAGTGGATACAAATACAATGAGTACACATTCGGCCTCTGAAGTTAGGATGCACACAGCCAAATCGTTAATGTATCATAAGATGCCATATCTATAATCAACAAAAAACTATACATGATTGGCATTCAATGATTTATGGGGTACAGTACAGACCGGTGGTAGTTTAGTGGAGGCCTGTCGTGGAGATTAATGGGGTAGATGGCACATCCACATGACACACATGGTGCACTTGCATTGGCCCATTTATTGTGAATAGGGTGACACTCACACGGGGCTGCCTCAGTAGTACTTTGTTTTTTTCTTCAGAAATTTAGCTCTGTCCGATAGTCATGTGACACTATAGCATTTACGGAACCCATTGTTCCGGGGGTTCTTGTGCGCGCACGGCATGGAGAGTGGCAAGAAGAAGGTACTCGGTGTGGTTGCTGCATTGGTGGTTCTGCAGCTGCTCATGGCAGCTCCGATGGCCATGGCCCGCTTACCGCCGGCACTGGAGGAGATGGCGCGCACATAAAAGATAGCAACTGAACGCCTCATACTAGAAGCACCGGTAGAAGCCGTAGTTGCGGCAGGGAAACCTGTTATACTGGTGCGTGCTACACCCCTGGTTGCTATTGTAATTACCCTCTCTGTATGAGGCCTTCAGTGGTTCCTGCTTGAAGCTACTTGATGAACTTTGCCATCCATGGGACCCTAATAAAATATGAATGTTGGAACGAGGTAAGCCATGGTTGCGTTCTCCCTCAAGACATATGGCGAGTGTGCATTATGTATGGGGAGATGTGGGTAAGGGTGGTGTTCTGCTACTATACCTATGTTTGGGGAATAAATAAATGACATATGTATGGGAGATGTGTGTATTTGTACTACCATGTGGCTATGTAATATGTATCTTTCATATATATTGCCTTCTTTTTTTCATCTTTAACTAAGACTATCTTGGTCAAATGGAAAAAGGGAAATGATGCATGATGATTAAGAAAGTGGCGAAACTGTTCTTCAAATGGGCGACAAGTTATGTGAGTGTGTACATGATATGCTATGGCCGAATCTTCCCCAAGTTTATTCTCAGCTAACCAAGTTTTACATAAAATCTTTGACAGATGAAGTTGGGTTACTCCTACATACATATAGGAATTAATCATATATTCGGTCTGCTTCCCTTTGGAATGGCCAGCCCTCGAGAGCAAAGCGATCACCCGACATCTGGGATGAGTTTATGTTCTTCCTTCTTAATAAAAATCAACACTCCTGCGGTTGTTCAAACTAAAGGGCAACATGCTGAATGAATATGTAGAAGAAATGCTGTGACTGGATCAGATTGTTGGTTTCTTCTATGTTGAAGAAATCCAAAGGTGAAATATTAAGCCAATTGTTTGGTGCCATGATTAATTTCCAAGCAACATTACTTAGCTGGACTTGTAAGATCGCCTCGGAATTGCCTTTCTCGCAAGTTCGTCATCTGCCTCTGCCTCCGAATCTACCTGAGTTTGTGTGGTGGTATGCATTGCTGCATCTAGTAGCATGGCAACATCGTTTCCACGTGAATAGCATCGTCTGGTTTGCGAATATTTGAAATCCTCTCATCCTTCAAACGGAGGTGCACAGATATATACAGTAGCATGACACAAGGGTAAGAAGAAGAACTAAATAATTTGAAGAATAGAATAATGAAATAAAAAACTTCAACGGAGATATCGTTGATGTATCAATTTTCGAGAAAGGGTGAACTTTTTTTTTGAAACAGGTGAACTTTATTGATACAAAGTGAAGATCAAGTGGATACAAATACAATGAGTACACATTCGGCCTCTGCATAGTTAGGATGCACACAGCCAAATCGTTAATGTATCATAAGATGCCATATCTATAATCAACAAAAAACTATACATGATTGGCATTCAATGATTTATGGGGTACAATACAGACCGGTGGTAGTTTAGTGGAGGCCTGTCGTGGAGATTAATGGGGTAGATGGCACATTCACATGACACACATGGTGCATTTGCATTGGCCCATTTATTGTGAACAGGGTGACACTCACACGGGGCTGCCTCAGTAGTACTTTGTTTTTTTTTCAGAAATTTAGCTCTCTCCGATAGTCATGTGACACTATAGCATTCACGGAACCCATTGTTCCGGGGGTTCTTGTGCGCGCACGGCATGGAGAGTGGCAAGAAGAAGGTACTCGGTGTGGTTGCTGCATTGGTGCTTCTGCAGCTGCTCATGGCAGCTCCGATGGCCATGGCCCGCTTACCGCCGGCACTGGAGGAGATGGCGCGCACAGAAAAGATAGCAATTGAACGCCTCATACTAGAAGTACCGATCGAAGGCCGCAGTTGCGGCAGGGAAACCTGTTATACTGGTGCGTGCTACACCCCTGGTTGCTATTGTAATTACCCTCTCTGTATGAGGCCTTCAGTGGTTCCTATTTGAAGCTACTTGATCAACTCTGCCATCCATGGGACCCTAATAAAATATGAATGTTGGAACGAGGTAAGCCATGGTTGCTTTCTCCCTCAAGACATATGGCGAGTGTGAATTATGTATGGGGAGATGTGGGTAAGGGTGGTGTTCTGCTACTATACCTATGTTTGGGGAATAAATAAATGACATATGTATGGGAGATGTGTGTATTTGTACTACCATGTGGCTATGTAATATGTATCGTTCATATATATTGCCTTCTTTTTTCCATCTTTAACTAAGACTATCTTGGTCAAATGGAAAAAGGGAAATGATGCACGATGATTAAGAAAGTGGCGAAACTGTTGTTCAAATGGTCGACAAGTTATGTGAGTGTGTACATGATATGCTATGGCCGAATCTTCCCCAAGTTTATTCTCAGCTTTCCAAGTTTTACATAAACTCTTTGACAGATGAAGTTGGGTTACTCCTACATACATATAGGAATTAATCATATATTCGGTCTGCTTCCCTTTGGAACGGCCAGCCCCTGAGAGCAAAGCGATCACCCGACAGACGGGGTGAGTTTATGTTCTTCCCTTCTTAATAAAAAATCAACACTCCTGCTGGTTGTTCAAACTAAAGGGCAACATGCTGAATGAATATGTAGAAGAAATGTTGTGACTGTATCAGATTGTTGGTTTCTTCTATGTTGAAGAAATCCAAAGGTGAAATATTAAGCCAATTGTTTGGTGCCATGATTAATTTCCAAGCAACATTACTTAGCTGGACTTGTAAGATCGCCTCGTAATTGCCTTTCTCGCAAGTTCGTCATCTGCCTCTGCCTCCGAATCTACCTGAGTTTGTGTGGTGGTATGCATTTGCTGCATCTAGTAGCATGGCAACATCGTTTCCACGTGAATAGCATCGTCTGGTTTGCGAATATTTGAAATCCTCTCATCCTTCAAACGGAGGTGCACAGATATATACGGTAGCATGACACAAGGGGAAGAAGAAGAACTAAATAATTTGAAGAATAGAATAATGAAATAAAAAACTGCAACATGGATATCGTTGGTGTATCAATTTTTGAGAAAGGGTGAACTTTTTTTTGAAACGGGTGAACTTTATTGATACAAAGTGAAGATCAAGTGGATACAAATACAATGAGTACACATCCGACCTCTGCATAGTAAGGATGCACACAGCCAAATCGTTAATGTATCATAAGATGCCATATCTATAATCAACAAAAAACTATACATGATTGGCATTCAATGATTTATGGGGTACAGTACAGACCGGTGTTAGTTTAGTGGAGGCCTGTCGTGGAGATTAATGGGGTAGATGGCACATTCACATGACACACATGGTGCACTTGCATTGGCCCATTTATTGTGAACAGGGTGACACTCACACGGGGCTGCCTCAGTAGTACTTTGTTTTTTTCCAGAAATTTAGCTCTCTCCGATAGTCATGTGACACTATAGCATTCACGGAACCCATTGTTCCGGGGGTTCTTGTGCGCGCACGGCATGGAGAGTGGCAAGAAGAAGGTCCTCGGTGTGGTTGCTGCATTGGTGGTTCTGCAACTGCTCATGGCAGCTCCGATGGCCATGGCCCGCTTACCGCCGGCACTGGAGGAGATGGCGCGCACAGAAAAGATAGCAATTGAACGCCTCATACTGGAAACACGGTCGAAGGCGCGATGGCGGCAGGAAACCTATTATACTGGTGCGTGCTACACCCCTGGTTGCTATTGTAATTACCCTCTCTGTATGAGGCCTTCAGTGGTTCCTGCTTGAAGCTACTTGATGAACTCTGCCATCCATGGGACCCTAATAAAATATGAATGTTGGAACGAGGTAAGCCATGGTTGCTTTCTCCCTCAAGACATATGGCGAGTGTGAATTATGTATGGGGAGATGTGGGTAAGGGTGGTGTTCTTCTGCTACTATACCTATGTTTGGGGAATAAATAAATGACATATGTATGGGAGATGTGTGTATTTGTACTACCATGTGGCTATGTAATATGTATCTTTCATATATATTGCCTTATTTTTTCCATCTTTAACTAAGAATATCTTGGTCAAATGGAAAAAGGGAAATGATGCATGATGATTAAGAAAGTGGCGAAACTGTTGTTCAAATGGGCGACAAGTTATGTGAGTGTGTACATGATATGCTATGGCCGTATCTTCCCCAAGTTTATTCTCAGCTTTCCAAGTTTTACATAAACTCTTTGACAGATGAAGTTGGGTTACTCCTATATACATATAGGAATTAATCATATATTCGGTCTGCTTCCCTTTGGAACGGCCAGCCCCTGAGAGCAAAGCGATCACCCGACCGACGGGGTGAGTTTATGTTCTTCCCTTCTTAAGAAAAAATCAACACTCCTGCCGGTTGTTCAAACTAAAGGGCAACATGCTGAATGAATATATAGAAGAAATGCTGTGACTGGATCAGTTTGTTGGTTTCTTCTATGTTGAAGAAATCCAAAGGTGAAATACGAAGCCAATTGTTTGGTGCCATGATTAATTTCCAAGCAACATTTCTTAGCTGGACTTGTAAGATCGCCTCGGAATTGCCTTTCACGCAAGTTCGTCATCTGCCTCTGCCTCCGAATCTACCTGAGTTTGTGTGGTGGTATGCATTTGCTGCATCTAGTAGCATGGCAACATCGTTTCCACGTGAATAGCATCGTCTGGTTTGCGAATATTTGAAATCCTCTCATCCTTCAAACGGAGGTGCACAGATATATACGGTAGCATGACACAAGGGGAAGAAGAAGAACTAAATAATTTGAAGAATAGAATAATGAAATAAAAAACTGCAACAGGGATATTGTTGATGTATCAATTTTCGAGAAAGGGTCAACTTTTCTTTGAAACGGGTGAACTTTATTGATACAAAGTGAAGATGAAGTGGATACAAATACAATGAGTACACATCCGACCTCTGCATATTAGGATGCACACAGCCAAATCGTTAATGTATCATAAGATGCCATATCTATAATCAACAAAAAACTATACATGATTGGCATTCAATGATTTATGGGGTACAGTACAGACCGGTGGTAGTTTAGTGGAGGCCTGTCGCGGAGATTAATGGGGTAGATGGCACATTCACATGACACACATGGTGCACTTGCATTGGCCCATTTATTGTGAACAGGGTGACACTCACACGGGGCTGCCTCAGTAGTACTTTGTTTTTTTCTTCAGAAAATTAGATCTCGCCAATAGTCATGTGACACTATAGCATTCACGGAACCCATTGTTCAGGGGGTTCTTGTGCGCGCACGGCATGGAGAGTGGAAAGAAGAAGGTACTCGGTGTGGTTTCTGCATTGGTGGTTATGCAGCTGCTCATGGCAGCTCCGATGGCCATGGCCCGCCATCACGCCTTTGGAGGAGATGGCGCGCACAGAAAAGATAGCAATTGAACGCCTCATACTGGAAACACCGGTCGAAGGCCGCAGTGGCGGCAGGGAAACCTATTATACTGGTGCGTGCTACACCCCTGGTTGCTATTGTAATTACCCTCTCTGTATGAGGCCTTCAGTGGTTCCTGCTTGAAGCTACTTGATCAACTCTGCCATCCATGGGACCCTAATAAAATATGAATGTTGGAACGAGGTAAGCCATGGTTGCTTTCTCCCTCAAGACATATGGCGAGTGTGAATTATGTATGGGGAGATGCGAGTAAGGGTGGTGTTCTGCTACTATACCTATGTTTGGGGAATAAATAAATGACATATGTATGGGAGATGTGTGTATTTGTACTACCATGTGGCTATGTAATATGTATCTTTCATATATATTGCCTTCTTTTTTCCATCTTTAACTAAGACTATCTTGGTCAAATGGAAAAAGGGAAATGATGCATGATGATTAAGAAAGTGGCGAAACTGTTGTTCAAATGGGCGACAAGTTATGTGAGTGTGTACATGATATGCTATGGCGAATCTTCCCAAGTTTATTCTCAGCTTTCCAAGTTTTACATAAACTCTTTGACAGATGAAGTTGGGTTACTCCTACATACATATAGGAATTAATCATATATTCGGTCTGCTTCCCTTTGGAACGACCAGCCCCGAGAGCAAAGCGATCACCGATGACGGGTGAGTTTATGTTCTTCCTTCTTAATAAAAATCAACACTCCTGCGGTTGTTCAAACTAAAGGGCAACATGCTGAATGAATACGTAGAAGAAATGCTGTGACTGGATCAGATTGTTGGTTTCTTCTATGTTGAAGAAATCCAAAGGTGAAATATTAAGCCAATTGTTTGGTGCCATGATTAATTTCAAGCAACATTACTTAGCTGGACTTGTAAGAACGCCTAGGAATTATGTTTCTCGAAAGTTCGTCATCTGCCTCTGCCTCCGAATCTACCTGAGTTTGTGTGGTGGTATGTATTTGCTCCATCTAGTAGCATGGCAACATCGTTTCCACGTGAATAGCATCGTCTGGTTTGCGAATATTTGAAATCCTCTCATCCTTCAAACGGAGGTGCACAGATATATACGGTAGCATGACACAAGGGGAAGAAGAAGAACTAAATAATTTTAAGAATAGAATAATGAAATAAAAAACTGCAACAGGGATGTCGTTGATGTATCAATTTTCGAGAAAGGGTGAACTTTTTTTTGAAACGGGTGAACTTTATTGATACAAAGTGAAGATCAAGTCGATACAAATACAATGAGTACACATCCGGACTTTGCATAGTTAGGATGCACACAGCCAAATCGTTAATGTATCATAAGATGCCATATCTATAATCAACAAAAAACTATACATGATTGGCTTTCAATGATTTATGGGGTACAGTACAGACCGGTGGTAGTTTAGTGGAGGCCTGTCGCGGAGATTAATGGGGTAGATGGCACATTCACATGACACACATGGTGCACTTGCATTGGCCCATTTATTGTGAACAGGGTGACACTCACACGGGGCTGTCTCAGTAGTAATTTGTTTTTTTCTTCAGAAATTTAGCTCTCTCCGATAGTCATGTGACAGTATAGCATTCACGGAACCCATTGTTCCGGGGGTTCTTGTGCGTGCATGGCATGGAGAGTGGCAAGAAGAAGGTACTCGGTGTGGTTGCTGCATTGGTGGTTCTGCAGCTGCTCAAGGCAGCTCCGATGGCCATGGCCCGCTTACCACCGGCACTGGAGGAGATGGCGCGCACAGAAAAGATAGCAATTGAACGCCTCATACTGGAAACACCGGTCGAAGGCCGCAGTTGCGGCAGGGAAACCTGTTATACTGGTGCGTGCTACACCCCTGGTTGCTATTGTAAGTACCCTTTCTGTATGAGGCCTTCAGTGGTTCCTTCTTGAAGCTACTTGATCAACTCTGCCATCCATGGGACCCTAATAAAATATGAATGTTGGAACGAGGTAAGCCATGGTTGCTTTCTCCCTCAAGACATGTGGCGAGTGTGAATTATGTATGGGGAGATGTGGGTAAGGGTGGTGTTCTTCTGCTACTATACCTATGTTTGGGGAATAAATAAATGACATATGTATGGGAGATGTGTGTATTTGTACTACCATGTGGCTATGTAATATGTATCTTTCATATATATTGCCTTATTTTTTCCATCTTTAACTAAGACTATCTTGGTAAAATGGAAAAAGGGAAATGATGCATGATGATTAAGAGAGTGGCGAAACTGTTGTTCAAATGGGCGACAAGTTATGTGATTGTGTACATGATATGCTATGGCCGAATCTTCCCCAAGTTTATTCTCAGCTTTCCAAGTTTTACATAAACTCTTTGACAGATGAAGTTGGGTTACTCCTACATACATATAGGAATTAATCATATATTCGGTCTGCTTCCCTTTGGAACGGCCAGCCCTCGAGAGCAAAGCGATCACCCGATGACGGGTGAGTTTATGTTCTTCCCTTCTTAATAAAAAATCAACACTCCTGCCAGTTGTTCAAACTAAAGGGCAACATGCTGAATGAATATGTAGAAGAAATGCTATGACTGGATCAGATTGTTGGTTTCTTCTATGTTGAAGAAATCCAAAGGTGAAATATTAAGCCAATTGTTTCGTGCCATGATTAATTTCCAAGCAACATTACTTAGCTGGACTTGTAAGATCGCCTCGGAATTGCCTTTCTCGCCAGTTCGTCATCTGCCTCTGCCTCCAAATCTACCTGAGTTTGTGTGGTGGTATGCATTGCTGCATCTCGTAGCATGGCAACATGGTTTCCACGTGAATAGCATCGTCTGGTTTGCGAATATTTGAAATCCTCTCATCCTTCAAACGGAGGTGCACAGATATATACGGTAGCATGACACAAGGGGAAGAAGAAGAACTAAATAATTTGAAGAATAGAATAATGAAATAAAAAACTGCAACAGTGATATTGTTGATGTATCAATTTTCGAGAAAGGGTCAACTTTTTTTTGAAACGGGTGAACTTTATTGATACAAAGTGAAGATGAAGTGGATACAAATACAATGAGTACACATCCGACCTCTGCATAGTTAGGATGCACACAGCCAAATCGTTAATGTATCATAAGATGCCATATCTATAATCAACAAAAAACTATACATGATTGGCATTCAATGATTTATGGGGTACAGTACAGACCGGTGGTAGTTTAGTGGAGGCCTGTCGCGGAGATTAATGGGGTAGATGGCACATTCACATGACACACATGGTGCACTTGCATTGGCCCATTTATTGTGAACAGGGTGACACTCACACGGGGCTGCCTCAGTAGTACTTTGTTTTTTTCTTCAGAAATTTAGCTCTCGCCAATAGTCATGTGATACTATAGCATTCACGGAACCCATTGTTCAGGGGGTTCTTGTGCGCGCACGGCATGGAGAGTGGAAAGAAGAAGGTACTCGGTGTGGTTGCTGCATTGGTGGTTCTGCAGCTGCTCATGGCAGCTCCGATGGCGATGGCCGCCATCGCCGACCTTTGGAGGAGATGGCGCATGAGAAAAGATAGGAATTGAACGCCTCATACTGGAAACACCGGTCGAAGGCCGCAATTGCGGCAGGGAAACCTGTTATACTAGTGCGTGCTACACCCCTGGTTGCTATTGTAATTACCCTCTATGTATGAGGCCTTCAGTGGTTCCTGCTTGAAGCTACTTGATCAACTCTGCCATCCATGGGACCCTAATAAAATATGAAAGTTGGAACGAGGTAAGCCATGGTTGTTTTCTCCCTCAAGACATATGGCGAGTGTGAATTATGTATGGGGAGATGTGGGTAAGGGTGGTGTTCTGCTACTATACGTATGTTTGGGGAATAAATAAATGACATATGTATGGGAGATGTGCGTATTTGTACTACCATGTGGCTATGTAATATGTATCTTTCATGTATATTGCCTTGTTTTTCCATCTTTAACTAAGACTATCTTGGTCAAATGGAAAAAGGGAAATGATGCATGATGATTAAGAAAGTGGCGAAATTGTTGTTCAAATGGGTGACAAGTTATGTGAGTGTGTACATGATATGCTATGGCCGAATCTTCCCCAAGTTTATTCTCAGCTTTCCAAGTTTTACATAAACTCTTTGACAGATGAAGTTGGGTTAATCCTACATACATATAGGAATTAATCATATATTCGGTCTACTTCCCTTTGGAACGTCCAGCCCCTGAGAGCAAAGCGATCACCCAACAGACGGGGTGAGTTTATGTTCTTCCCTTCTTAACAAAAAAACACTCCTGCCAGTTGTTCAAACTAAAGGGCAACATGCTGAATGAATATGTCGAAGAAATGCTGTGACTGGATCAGATTGTTGGTTTCTTCTATGTTGAAGAAATCCAAAGGTGAAATATTAAGCCAATTGTTTGGTGCCATGATTAATTTCCAAGCAGCATTACTTAGCTGGACTTGTAAGATCGCCTCGGAATTGCCTTTCTCGAAAGTTCGTCATCTGCCTCTGCCTCCGAATCTACTTGAGTTTGTGTGGTGGTATGCATTTGCTGCATCTAGTAGCATGGCAACATCGTTTCCACGTGAATAGCATCGTCTGGTTTGCGAATATTTGAAATCCTCTCATCCTTCAAATGGAGGTGCACAGATATATACGGTAGCATGACACAAGGGGAAGAAGAAGAACTAAATAATTTTAAGAATAGAATAATGAAATAAAAAACTGCAACAGGGATATCGTTGATGTATCAATTTTCGAGAAAGGGTGAACTTTTTTTTTTGAAACGGGTGAACTTTATTGATACAAAGTGAAGATCAAGTCGATACAAATTCAATGAGTACACATCCGGCCTTTGCATAGTTAGGATGCACACAGCCAAATCGTTAATGTATCATAAGATGCCATATCTATAATCAACAAAAAGCTATACATGATTGGCATTCAATGATTTATGGGGTACAGTACAGACCGGTGGTAGTTTAGTGGAGGCCTGTCGTGGAGATTAATGGGGTAGATGGCACATTCACATGACACACATGGTGCACTTGCATTGGCCCATTTATTGTGAACAGGGTGACACTCACACGGGGCTGCCTCAGTAGTACTTTGTTTTTTTCCAGAAATTTAGCTCTCTCCGATAGTCATGTGACACTATAGCATTCACGGAACCCATTGTTCCGGGGGTTCTTGTCGCACGGCATGGAGAGTGGCAAGAAGAAGGTACTCGGTGTGGTTGCTGCATTGGTGGTTCTGCAACTGCTCATGGCAGCTCCGATGGCCATGGCCGCTTACGCCGACGCTTTGGAGGAGATGCGCGCATGAAAAAGATAGCAATTGAACGCCTCATATTGGAAACACGGTCGAAGGCGCAGATGGTGTAGGGAAACCTATTATACTGGTGCGTGCTACACCCCTGGTTGCTATTGTAATTACCCTCTCTGTATGAGGCCTTCAGTGGTTCCTGCTTGAAGCTACATGATCAACTCTGCCATCCATGGGACCCTAATAAAATATGAATGTTGGAACGAGGTAAGCCATGGTTGCTTTCTCCCTCAAGACATATGGCGAGTGTGAATTATGTATGGGGAGATGTGGGTAAGGGTGGTGTTCTTCTGCTACTATACCTATGTTTGGGGAATAAATAAATGACATATGTATGGGAGATGTGTGTATTTGTACTACCATGTGGCTATGTAATATGTATCTTTCATATATATTGCCTTATTTTTTCCATCTTTAACTAAGAATATCTTGGTCAAATGGAAAAAGGGAAATGATGCATGATGATTAAGAAAGTGGCGAAACTGTTTTTCAAATGGGCGACAAGTTATGTGAGTGTGTACATGATATGCTATGGCCGTATCTTCCCCAAGTTTATTCTCAGCTTTCCAAGTTTTACATAAACTCTTTGACAGATGAAGTTGGGTTACTCCTACATACATATAGGAATTAATCATATATTCGGTCTGCTTCCCTTTGGAACGGCCAGCCCCTGAGAGCAAAACGATCACCCGACCGACGGGGTGAGTTTATGTTCTTCCCTTCTTAATAAAAAATCAACACTCCTGCCGGTTGTTCAAACTAAAGGGCAACATGCTGAATGAATATATAGAAGAAATGCTGTGACTGGATCAGATTGTTGGTTTCTTCTATGTTGAAGAAATCCAAAGGTGAAATATTAAGCCAATTGTTTGGTGCCATGATTAATTTCCAAGCAACATTAGTTAGCTGGACTTGTAAGATCGCCTCGGAATTGCCTTTCACGCAAGTTCGTCATCTGCCTCTGCCTCCGAATCTACCTGAGTTTGTGTGGTGGTATGCATTTGCTGCATCTAGTAGCATGGCAACATCGTTTCCACGTGAATAGCATCGTCTGGTTTGCGAATATTTGAAATCCTCTCATCCTTCAAACGGAGGTGCACAGATATATACGGTAGCATGACACGAGGGGAAGAACAAGAATTAATAATTTGAAGAATAGAATAATGAAATAAAAACTGCAACAGGGATATTGTTGGGTCAACTTTTCTTTGAAACGGGTGAACTTTATTGATACAAAGTGAAGATGAAGTGGATACAAATACAATGAGTACACATCCGACCTCTGCATAGTTAGGATGCACACAGCCAAATCGTTAATGTATCATAAGATGCCATATCTATAATCAACAAAAAACTATACATGATTGGCATTCAATGATTTATGGGGTACAGTACAGACCGGTGGTAGTTTAGTGGAGGCATGTCGTGGAGATTAATGGGGTAGATGGCACATTCACATGACACACATGGTGCACTTGCATTGGCCCATTTATTGTGAACAGGGTGACACTCACACGGGGCTGCCTCAGTAGTACTTTGTTTTTTTCTTCAGAAAATTAGATCTCGCCAATAGTCATGTGACACTATAGCATTCACGGAACCCATTGTTCAGGGGGTTCTTGTGCGCGCACGGCATGGAGAGTGGAAAGAAGAAGGTACTCGCTGTGGGTGCTGCATTGGTGGTTCTGCAGCTGCTCATGGCAGCTCCGATGGCCATGGCCCGCTTACCGCCGGCACTGGAGGAGATGGCGCGCACAGAAAAGATAGCAATTGAACGCCTCATACTGGAAACACCGGTCGAAGGCCGCAGTGGCGGCAGGGAAACCTATTATGCTGGTGCGTGCTACACCCCTGGTTGCTATTGTAATTACCCTCTCTGTATGAGGCCTTCAGTGGTTCCTGCTTGAAGCTACTTGATCAACTCTGCCATCCATGGGACCCTAATAAAATATGAATGTTGGAACGAGGTAAGCCATGGTTGCTTTCTCCCTCAAGACATATGGCGAGTGTGAATTATGTATGGGGAGATGCGAGTAAGGGTGGTGTTCTGCTACTATACCTATGTTTGGGGAATAAATAAATGACATATGTATGGGAGATGTGTGTATTTGTACTACCATGTGGCTATGTAATATGTATCTTTCATATATATTGCCTTCTTTTTTCCATCTTTAACTAAGACTATCTTGGTCAAATGGAAAAAGGGAAATGATGCATGATGATTAAGAAAGTGGCGAAACTGTTGTTCAAATGGGCGACAAGTTATGTGAGTGTGTACATGATATGCTATGGCCGAATCTTCCCCAAGTTTATGCTCTGCTTTCGGAGTTTTACATAAACTCTTTGACAGATGAAGTTGGGTTACTCCTACATACATATAGGAATTAATCATATATTCGGTCTGCTTCCCTTTGGAACGGCCAGCCCCTGAGAGCAAAGCGATCACCCGACAGATGGGGTGAGTTTATGTTCTTCCCTTCTTAATAAAAAATCAACACTCCTGCCGGTTGTTCAAACTAAAGGGCAACATGCTGAATGTATATGTAGAAGAAATGCTGTGACTGGATCAGATTGTTGGTTTCTTCTATGTTGAAGAAATCCAAAGGTGAAATATTAAGCCAATTGTTTGGTGCCATGATTAATTTCCAAGCAACATTACTTAGCTGGACTTGTAAGAACGCCTAGGAATTGCGTTTCTCGAAAGTTCGTCATCTGCCTCTGCCTCCGAATCTACCTGAGTTTGTGTGGTGGTATGTATTTGCTCCATCTAGTAGCATGGCAACATCGTTTCCACGTGAATAGCATCGTCTGGTTTGCGAATATTTGAAATCCTCTCATCCTTCAAACGGAGGTGCACAGATATATACGGTAGCATGACACAAGGGGAAGAAGAAGAACTAAATAATTTTAAGAATAGAATAATGAAATAAAAAACTGCAACGGGGATGTCGTTGATGTATCAATTTTCGAGAAAGGGTGAACTTTTTTTTTTGAAACGGGTGAACTTTATTGATACAAAGTGAAGATCAAGTCGATACAAATACAATGAGTACACATCCGGACTTTGCATAGTTAGGATGCACACAGCCAAATCGTTAATGTATCATAAGATGCCATATAGTAAGTTCGTTCTGCACATGCATGGTACATGATGTTTGATTGTGTACGATGACTGACTGATCGATGAACATTAGAGATACATTCGAAGTACTGGATAGCATCGAACCATGAAGTGCAATTTAGATGACTCTGACAGATATGCACTTTGATGTCGCTGTACTAGCATTGATGTGGTACTGTTGCATCTAGTATAATGGCTATTAGTGCATTATGTGATTTATCATGAAATTGTTTGACTTCTAATGACATAGATGGATGAGACGTTTGAGTCGCTAATGCGTTAAGTGTCAGCGACTATGTACTATTAGAATGCTACAATTGATATTACTTATACTATGATCTTAAAGTTCTGCGAATGAGCTTACTATAGAAAGCTACAGTGAGTTTGCATATTACAATGATATGAATGACTATATGCAGTGTATCATTGTGATTTCATAGTATGAATATGCTATGTGATAATGCTGCAAAGAAGTAATGTATTAATGGTCTATGTACATAGTATTGTAAGAAATTGTAGAATAGTTAATGACTGAATAGAGAATCATGTACTCAGTCAATGATGACATGACACAGATCTAGCTTATATAAATGATGTGATCTTCAGATAGTATATTTGATCTAATTCTGATGACTAGCATGCAATGATTGATAGTTTCTTCTGTTGAATGCTGCTAGACTAGATGGAATTAAGATCAATGTATAGTGAAAGTATATGTCATGTATATTGAAGCATGATTGCTCTATGCTAATTGCAGTGTCTGTTTCGCACATACTTGCTGATCTGCGATCATATGAATGTCAGTAAACGTGTTATGAATATGATCATTGCATTGCATAGGGCGTATGTCCATAGATGACATTCAATGATTGACATGAGAATGATTTAGGTACAGTACAGACCGTGGTAGTTTAGTGATCGTATCAATTAATGCATAATGAGCATATCAGTATGACAATGATTGCATCGTGATTATGACTATAAGATATGTCTTGAAATGATTATTATATTGGATTAATGATCAATGTGCTTCTGATCTTGTATTATGAAGATTGCATGTTTGAGTGTATGAAGTGTCGATGTGCATCGTAGCATGCCGATATGTAGACCATTGATCATTCAGCTCATAGAATGCCATGCATGTATAAATCATGTGCTCATATGTATTGATATGAACTAGGCTATTGTGAATCTTGAATGACCATGTATGATTGAATCTGGATATCATGTCTAAATTGATGATTGAAGAATGGGCTACAATTTGTCTATGAAATTCGGATATCAGATATAATGATTATGATCTAATTGCATTAAATGTAATATGTAGATGAATAATTCATGGATAGATATTTGCTGAATGATTTGCATATGATTTCGAATTCATCGCAATTAGAACAGTAATATTTAGAGAATTGTGAATGTATACAAATTGATCTGTATGTTTTAAAGCTTAATAAGTGCATAATGAGTATGCTAATGTGCTAAAAATCATCCGTAACTTAGAATGTATATACAGTTGAATAGTTGTACTCTATGTAAGATAAGGTGAGTCAGATTGGTATGCTGCATAATCAGAATGCATTGTTGATGTTCAGCTTGAGCTTGAGTGCTGATCTTGATGGTTCAGCATGATTGTGAGCAAGCGAATATTGTGATGTCAGTCTGTGAATGAAATGTCATTCAGGTGTCGATATGCATTGAATACGCATATTGAGATAGATAATGAATATGAACTATGATTACGATTTAATAGTATTTACAGATATTGATAATAGAGTGAATATTATCTGTTAGGGCAGTAATGATTATGATAGCTGCATTCTTATCAATAACTAAATGTGACAAGATGTACCACTCCTGATAGTGATGTGCATTGGGACTCGATGACATCCTGGATGTTTGTCTGTCATCAGTCTCAATGTTATGAATTGTTATGAATCATATGATTGTCATTCTTGGTCTTTATCTAGCTAAGTTCTGAGTGTCATGGTTTGCACTGCAATGCAGTACGATGGCTGTTGCTGTCTAATGAAATGCTGATGTAGACTAGCTTCTCAGATATACTATAGTCTAGATGTAAGATATTATGAGTATTCATATATTGACTGATAATGACATAGATATATGTAATACTGCTCTGTCAACTACAATATATATGGATAGATTGTTTGTCTCGGACAATAGATAAAGTGGTGTGATGTTATTTCTATAGAGCTATATGATTGTATTAATATACTATTGATTTGATAGATTGCTTGTATAATGGAGGCTAGATTGATGATGCACAGTAAATGAGCATTGCAATTGCAGTTCATGATGGTATATAACAGGCAATGAATCCGAACTTTAATTGATACAATAGTTGCTATACAAAGACATAATGTCATGGTAAATAATGCTATTGGCTAAATTATAGAATATACATGATACTCTAAGCATAATGAGCATTATGGAGGAATGGAAAAGCTATGCAGATATGAACGAAAATTGTTCATTAATAAACAACATCTTAATAATCTTAAAAGAAGTAATAAAAAAATGATCGTACTAAATGTGATTATGATGGAAAGAGTGAATTTTAAGTATACATGAATTAAAATAAAGGTGAATTTACAAGTTTGTTAAAACAATTGAAGGATTTTTTGTTCAGATATTACATATCTCCTAATATCCTTATATAAACCCATGAACTAGTTAATGTCAAAAAATAGGTTGAAATATTCCGATTTGATATAATGCAGATTAAGGTCGCATTTATAATTGGAATGAAGTCAATTAAACAAGTCAAGAATGACAGTAGAATGATCTTGAACGGAAATAATTTGTGAAAGTAGTGAATATGAGCCTCAGAAGAATTTTTATTTAAAATTAAGAATGATATTGAAATAGATTTGATGAAATTTAGAAGGGCTTTGCAATCTCGGAGTATAAAGGACTTGAAAGTACAGATGAGGTTACCTATAATAATATACATAATAGACGATGATAGAGTAACTGGGTTTAGTGAATCGGAATGGGCTGATATAAGGATGAATAAATGAACTACTGAACATTAATAAATGTAACGATATGTTGACAGTTAGACGTGTTGTCGGAATAGATTGATAGTATGGCGCTAAATGATATGGCCTCAGTTACATGATACTGTGATGATGTTGGAAGTATATCCTATATGACGCTGTCAAATAGTATATTTAAAGAAATTACATGTATATGCATGATATTTCAAATCTAGAAGAATTTGGAGAAAATTGCTATGAATAAATCAATGATAATTGAAAACTTTGTATAGTTGACAGCCCAAGATGATAATGCAAAGATAATGACTCTTTGCAACATGATAACGCATGTCTAGAACATAATATTAGTCTTTAAAAAAAATCATGATGTCCTGAGACATATGTAAGAAGAAAATAAATATTGTAGAAAAAGAAAGGTAGCATTTAAAAAGATGTCATAGGTTAGTATGTGTAGATCAGGAAGTAGTCATTTGGATCCATTAATGGGGTAGATGGCACATTCACATGACACACATGGTGCACTTGCATTGGCCATTTATTGTGAACAGGGTGACACTCACACGGGGCCGCCTCAGTAGTACTTTGTTTTTTTCTTCAGAAATTTAGCTCTCTCCGATAGTCATGTGACACTATAGCATTCACGGAACCCATTGTTCCGGGGGTTCTTGTGCACGCACGGCATGGAGAGTGGCAAGAAGAAGGTACTCGGTGTGGTTGCTGCATTGGTTGTTCTGCAGCTGCTCATGGCAGCTCCGATGGCCATGGCCCTCTTACCGCCGGCACTGGAGGAGATGGCGCGCACAGAAAAGATAGCAATTGAACGCCTCAAACTGGAAGCACCGGTCGAAGGCCGCAGTTGCGGCAGGGAAACCTGTTATACTTGTGCGTGCTACACCCCTGGTTGCTATTGTAATTACCCTCTCTGTATGAGGCCTTCAGTGGTTCCTGCTTGAAGCTACTTGATCAACTCTACCATCCATGGGACCCTAATAAAATATGAATGTTGGAACGAGGTAAGCAATGGTTGCTTTCTCCCTCAAGACATATGGCGAGTGTGAATTATGTATGGGGAGATGTGGGTAAGGGTGGTGTTCTGCTTCTATACCTATGTTTGGGGAATAAATAAATGACATATGTATGGGAGATGTGTGTATTTGTACTACCATGTGGCTATGTAATATGTATCTTTCATATATATTGCCTTCTTTTTTCCATCTTTAACTAAGACTATCTTGGTCAAATGGAAAAAGGGAAATGATGCATGATGATAAAGAAAGTGGCGAAACTGTTGTTCAAATGGGCGACAAGTTATGTGAGTGTGTACATGATTATTATCAGAAATGTTAGAAATTTTAGAATTAGTTTTAGTTAGATGAATTAGCTAGATTAATGTCAAATTGTTAGAATTTGCATATAGAATGTTAGATTAATGTTACTTTTTGCGGGCATATAGTATTTGTTCTCGACGATATGCCCGGCCCGCATCCTCGCCGTCGTCCCGTTCGTGACTGGGCTCCGCCGGGCTGGCACTGGGAGGTGCTACCTGGAGGGGCGCGCCGCTTGGTGAGGAACCCGGCCTCGGGTCCCATCATCGACCCTGATCTCCTTTGGTGGTGTTCGCGTGGGCCACATTCGGTGCAGAGGTAGCCGGCCCCGCCGGAGGTGGTGCGTCGTCGTGTCAGGGAGGAAGATGAGCATGTCTGTCGGTGTCAAAACTGGCGGATCTCGGGTAGGGGGTCCCGAACTGTGCGTCTAGGCGGATGGTAACAGGAGACAAGGGACACGATGTTTTTACCCAGGTTCGGGCCCTCTCGATGGAGGTAATACCCTACTCCTGCTTGATTAATATTGATGATATGGGTAGTATAAGAGTAGATCTACCACCAGATCGTAGAGGCTAAACCCTAGAAGCTAGCCTATGGTATGATTGTTTTTTCGTCCTACGGACTAAAACCCTCCGGTTTATATAGACACCGGATAGGTTAGGGTTACACAGAGTTGGTTACAATGGTAGGAGATCTACATATCCGTATCGCCAAGCTTATCTTCCATGCCAAGGAAAGTCCCATCCAGACACGGGACGAAGCCTTCAATCTTGTATCTTCATAGTCTTGGAGTCCGGCCGTGATGTTAGTTCGGCTATCCGGACACCCCCTAGTCCAGGACTCCCTCAGTAGCCCCTGAACCAGGATTCAATGACGACGAGTCCGGCGCGCATATTGTCTTCGACATTGCAAGGCGGGTTCCTCCTCCAATACTTCATAGAAGGTTTTGAACACCAGGATAGTGTCCGGCTCTGCAAAACAAGTTCCACATACTACTGTAGAGGGAATAACTTCACACAGATCTGCTGACGTATTCCGCGGCGTAACATCACACAACGGCCAAGCCTTTATATGAATCAGTTTTTACTGTTCCACCTTAGCGCGTTTAGCGAGGCGGTTTCCTTGGCACGTCTTTATCAAAGCGTAGATCGCGCCCCCTTATTCCGGGATTCCCATCAATACGGACGTGGGTAACCCAAACGTGCCCGTCGGCACGCCTCCTCTATCAAAAGCGAGTCCTAATCGACCACGGGGAGGGCTCTTGGTATTCAACTTCTTTATAATGAGACCAAGGCCCTCTTCTTTTTTACACCCTCCATCGAGTTCGCCTCGCGCTTCGAGTTCTAACACCCAAAGCTTCAGATTTAGGCGCTTCGGACCTTCGACGATGTCCGGCTCCGACCAGCACGGCTGATGGATGTCTTCTTCCGTCACAGAAGAAGATGTGCTAAAGCTGCGAGACGCCAGGTATCTAACCGGCGAGATTTCGCATAGGCTGCCTGCTCCAGGGCAGGTCATTCTCACTCCCGAGCCCGGCGAGAGCGTGGTGTTCGTGTCTCACTTCCTTCGGGGTTTAGGCTTCCCGACGGATCCCTTTGTGCGGGGGCTCATGTTTTATTATGGGATGGATTTCCATGACTTGAATCCAGAGTCCATCCTCCATATCTTGTCATTCATTGTCGTATGTGAGGCGTTCCTCCATATTACCCCTCACTTTGGATCGTGGCTCAAGACCTTCAAGGTGGAGCCAAAGATGATCGAGGGCAGCAAGTAGAGTGCGGAGGGGCGGTCATAAGCAAATGTGCTGATGCTCCGTGGCCCAAGGGCTCTTTTCAAGAGGAGCTTGGTTTGTGGAAACGAGAGTGGTTTTATATCACTGCTCCTAGGGGCACCAAATGGGTGGCGCTTCCCGCCTTCCGCTCAGGTCCACCACAGCGGCTGGCGTCATGGGTCAACAAGGGGCTCGACTGGGGGCCGCCCAAGGACGTTCCTTCATTGCAGGGCCTTATTCGAGACCTCCAAGAAAGAGAGATCAATCTGGTGGCAGTGGCGCAGGTTATGTTGATCCGGCGCCTTCTGCCCTGCAAACGTCGCCCCCTCCGCCTGTGGGAATTTAATCCGGAGGGACCACGAGCTCTCCAAAATTTTATGGGTACGACGCCCATGGAGATGTATAAACTGTTCTTCGGATCACCAGAGAAGTGTCCGGACCTGACTGAGGACGCAGGACTAAGCTGCAATTGCCCAGATACTCAAGTAAGTAGTCCTGTAACCGGACAGGCTGTTCATTCATTTATCATATACATGCCCTCTAAAGGAGCCGTTTTTTGAACAGGAGTGGATAGCCAAGGCGAAGTTAATAAGGTGTCCGGCTCCCCTCCCAGAGAACACGCCGGATCCCATGCTGGCCAAGATGTTGAAGGCCGCGCCTTTTAAAGAAGGCGAGGGGAGCGGGGAAGCAACTGCGTCCACGAAGGAGGCCTTTGAGGAGGGAGAGATCGAAAGTCCCACCCTCCAAGGAGAGAAGAGGACCGCTTCAGAAGATCTGGAGGTCAAGGCCTCGAAGAGGGGAAAGAAATCTTCGTCAGAGAGTCCGGCGCTGGGAAGTACCCCAGCCGCACTGTTTCCCCAAGGGGATCAGCCCTCCAGCGAGCCGTAAGTAAAAAAGAAGGGGTTTTGTAAGTAAGGAACATCCCTGTATTTATTTCTGAAGATAACCGAAATTGTACCTTGTAGTTCGGATCTCAGCCCTTCTCAGCAGAGCTCGTCTTCGGGGGATCTTCTTCCGGAGATGATGGAGAGTGAAACGCCTCCACCTGTCGCACCCTCATGTGAGGCGGACGACCCTGAGGTGTCGTCGCGGAGGGTCCCCAAAGTCCGGCGGGTCCGGAAGGTCCGGCGCCGAGTGGTGTGCGGTCGGAGGAGCTGAAGGATCTGCTCGGGCGAGCGGCTATCTCAGAGGGTCACCATGTGCTCATGGGTACGGTGATTGAAAGAATTGCATCCGCGGAGAGCAGATTGCATGAAGCCGTACAGAAGCTTGCTGACGGGGTTTGAGGTACGCAAAAATGATGTACCTTCTGACAGTTATGCATATAGAATGCGCCCTATATAGATAGTAGCCCCTGAGACTCGGTATGTTGTCAAAATTGACAGCGTGCCGAGGATCAAAATCTCAGTTATAACATATCGCCGCTCCTAAATAGGTGGCGGGGCGTCCGGTGGCTATCCGGACTGACGAATATGCCGAACTAAAGCAGC
The DNA here is from genome assembly GCA_021605205.1 of Aegilops longissima. NCBI lineage: Eukaryota > Viridiplantae > Streptophyta > Magnoliopsida > Poales > Poaceae > Aegilops > Aegilops longissima. The sequence goes on along the minus strand of CM038676.1, from coordinate 3,452,465 downwards.
AACTTGACGAGGCGGATGCAGACATCGTGCTGGTCAATAAGCGGTTTGACGAGTCACAAGGTATGTGACTTCCACGCGGACACCTGGTAAGAGGGCTTGACGCCCATGCCTTACTAGTTGTATGCTTAATGCAGATGGTGCCGCTGCTGTGGAGGAGCTGCGGGCGGAACTCGCCCGAGCGAAAGAGCAAGCCAGAAATAGTAATGTGGCCGCTTTAAGGGCGGCCAAAGAGCTAGAAGCCGAACGGGCTGCTCACTGCCGAAGCAAAGAAGAAATGGCCGATATGGCCAGAAAGTTGAAGAATACTACCGGTCGCTGCGAGGTTCTTGAAAAAGAACGTCAAGCGGAGCAAGAGGGCCTGAAAAAGGCCGCCGCCGAATCCAAGGATGCCCGTTCGGCTTTGAGAGCTGCCAAGGAGGAGCCGAGTCAGGCCGGGGCTATTGCGGCTAGAAAACCGTTTCTGCTGCGGAGGAAATATACGGATCCGAAGTATGCTCAGTTGGACAAGTTGTGGAGTTCGGAGGATGCTTATCTGGACTTAGCGGCGAGCGCTGCGGACGCGATTGAGCACTTCCGAGGCCAGAAGGGGCACAAAAGGGAAGAGCTATATTGGTCGCAATTCCATAGTCCGGAGCGTCCTCTTCCGTTAACCGATCGGTTGGCCGAATGGGCCGAGCAGAATCGATATCCGGACTTGCCATGAAGCATGTCATGACTCATTTGTGGCCAGGCGGACCCCAGCCGAAGAGTTATTTTGGTTTAGTGCAGCAGTTCCTTGGTGCGGTACCGCGTATCGACGCAATGAAGCGGTCGGCGTGTATTGAGGGAGCGCGGATGGCTCTAGCCCGTGTCAAGACATACTGGGCGGAGATGAAGGCCACCGATGTTGCATCCCAAGATTCGGACAGAAGCCGAGTATCTGCCGAGCACTATTTTGAGGAAGTCCTGCAGGGCGCTCGTTTAATAGAGACGCAGTGCTCGAAGGATATTATGTTTAAATGACATGTATGATTTGTGAAAACAATGTTTCAATATAATATAAGAGCTTTTTATACTTGTGCGTTCAAGTAATAAACTACTCCCTGTGCGGCCGTTTATGTATATTTATATATAACCTGAAAGATGGCAGTCCTTGGCTTCAGCCCCCACGCACATAGTGCGGGGGTGTTTGCAAAGAAGGCGCTTTTTCACACTTAATCCAACGTCTTGGTCCTGTTAAGGAGGTGGTAGCGTAGCAAGCTAGGCAACCGGGCTATAATGCTTTATCACTTTCACTTAGCCATAGGAGTTCGAGGGTGGGGCTACTATATAGCCCCTGGGGGCACCGCACTCTCCCGAATTCGGGGTGCATATGTGCCTGACCGAAAAACGGTCCTTCGTTAATGCGGAGGAATTCTAAACATTCCGGTGAGTCATCGAGTGGTTGACCAGTCTCCCGCTATATCATGACAGTCAGTTTTCGGCTTTCTCTACTGAGGTGCTCGCCCGGCCGAACCGGGGCACAATCGCAGTAGTTCTCCTGGTGCCGCGTTACCGATAGAACGGAACGTAAGGCAACAAAACAGCAAAACACAGGAGCCGGGCAAACACAACATTTGACCAAAGACATGATTCAGAGCTGATGCATATAAGGCCTAACTCGAGACGCCGAATACTCCCTAAGGTATTCGGTCTTTTATGAAAACGGGCAGAATAATGCCCTAAGCCCCTGGTGTCCAGGTATGCGCAAAAATTCTGGTGCAGCCAATGCCAAAACGCCAGCCTCCTCCTCGGTTATAGTAAGAAACCGGGGGATGTATATCAACAAGAGACAGTAAAAAAGGTTTACGCAGGGTCTTAATCTGAAAGAATCCTTGCAACGGGTCCCTACTGCACGTCTGCGCCTGTGTCTCCATTGTGCCGTATCCTGGACGGGTGTAGCACGTTGTTCATTTGTAAAAGAGAGGAACTTAGTTTAAAAAGAAAAAGGATCGTGCAAAAGATGTACTTTATATTAAATAAACAAAGTACGATTCGAAGAAGTGAATAAAATTTGAGCTTTATTGTCTCTTGTTGTACATGCATGCAGCCCCTTGTATGGGGGTATGCCGCTAGTAGGCGTCGGACTCGTCTAGCCGTTTCCAGGGTTTGAATGACCTATTCAGGTTCTTTGACTAGCGGAGCCGGATAGGTGTGGGGCTGTCAAGGCAGTCTCACGTTCTTCCGTGCCCGAGTAACACTTAATACTCCCTTTTAATGAGATGATGCCGCGTGGACCGGGCATTTTAAGTGTTAGAGATGCATAATGCGGTATTGCGTTAAAGCGGGCGAAAGCTTCGCGTCCCAATAGTGCTTGATGGCAACTTTTAAATGGGGCGACATGGAAGACTAACTTTTCGCGACGGAAGTTGTCGGATGAACCGAACACAACTTCTAGCAGTAGGGAGCCCGTACAATGGGCATATGGGCATGTCATTACCCCTTTAAAGGAGGTGTTGCTATGGCGAATTTTGGCTGGGTCTATCCCCATGCTGCGGATTGTGTCCTGATATATCAGGTTTATGTCACTGCCGCCATCCATGAGGACTTGTGTAAATTGGAATCCCTCGATTATAGGATCCAATATCAAGGCAGTCCATCCTGCGTTCCGGATACTTTTGGAGTAGTCCTGATGGTCGAAGGTGATTGGTTTTGACAACCAGTGTTGGTACTCCGCTAGGGTAGTTTGTGAGGCGCGCATTTTAGTGGGCGCCGCTCTGTTTTTCCCTTTGATCATGTGAAGTGAGTTTACTGTTTTAACCTCTTGTGGGAAATTCTTTTGTTTTCCGGGGCTCTGCTTGTGGTGCTCGTCATCATCTTCACTTGGTGTGTCGAGCCCTTGTGGTTCGGCGTTGAGTCTGCCGGACTGTTTGAAGACCCAACAATTTCTGTGGGTATGGTTTGCAGGCCTCCCGGGAGTACTGTGGATTTGACATATCTTGTCCAAGATTTTGTTTAGGTTGGATAGCTCATCACTATTGTCTTAAAGGGGCAGTTTTTTATTGTTCTGCCGTGAGCTTTTGAATCCGGCGTTGACTGCCGCGCTCTTTGGATTGTTTCCTTTAATCCGGCGCTGGTCCTTGTTGCACCATGCTTTCCCATTTCCATCCCTGACTTCGGATGTACTTGGGTCGCTGGTGCTGCATCTTGCTAGCCAGCTATCCTCTCACGCGTAGAAGCGGGTCATGAGGCTTGTTAATGCAGCCATGGTTCTCGGCTTCTCTTGACCGAGGTGTCTGGCGAGCCATTCGTCTCGGACGTTGTGTTTGAAAGCTGCTAAGGCTTCGGCGTCCGGACAGTCGACTATTTGGTTCTTTTTGGTGAGGAACCTGTTCCAGAATTTGCGGGCTGACTCTCCGGGTTGTTGAGTTATATGACTTAAATCGTCTGCATCCGGAGGACGGACCCTTGAAAATTTGCTCGAAAAGCATCCTCGAGCTCTTCCCAACTTCCAATGGTATTTTCGGGGAGGCCTTTGAGCCAATGCCGGGCTGGCCCTTTGAGCTTGAGGGGTACGTATTTTATGGAGTGGAGATCATCTCCTCTAGCCATGTGTATGTGGAGGATATAGTCCTCAATCCAGACTCCAGGTATTGTTGTTCCGTCGTATGCCTCTATGTTTACGGGTTTGAATCCCGCTGGGAATTCGTGATCCAGCACCTCATCGGTGAAACACAGGGGGTGTGCGGCGCCCCTATATTTGGGTGTGCCGTGATGTTCGGATATTTGGCGTGTTGCATTGCTTTGAAGAGCTTGCTTTCTTGGCCCATAGATGGACCTTACTGGGCCATCCTCTTGATGTGAATCCTTATGCGGATCGCGTGCTGGCTTGTGTGCGGCGCCATTTGCCGCTCTCTTTTTGCCGTGGGGTCGTCCATCCGAAAGGGTGGCCTTCTTATTTTTTGATTGTGGGGGCTCTATGGCCTCCTTCTCGAATTCGGGCAGTAGTTTTCTCTTTGGGTAGCTCTTTGTTCGGCGACTGTCGCCGTATTTGTCTGCGGTGTTGAATACTCTGCTCCATCTGATTCTGAGTGCATCTTCCGCCGTTTTGAGCTTCGCTTTGCTTTTTCAGGCTACGCGCGATGGCGGCGAGCCTTTGTGGAGGTTATTTTGCTCCAACAATTTGTCCGGCGTGAGATCGTCCGGACTATTGTCTTCGCCGGGACGGGTTGTTTATCCAAGTTGTCTTGTTCGGACGATTGCTCGATAGCATGTTAAATCGTCCACCGGTTCGCCCTGCTCTATGGCTGGGTCTTTGTTGAGGCGGACTTGGTTCGGCGTTTACGTTGCCGTTTGACTGCCGAGGATTTATCCTTCGTAGTGTCCCGTTGTTCCTCATCTTAATTTCCTTTAGGTGTATCCACCATGTATACATCATGGGATGAGGTGGTTGTCCGGCATCCTATAGGCGCTGGTTCATGGTTGTCTCCTACATCGTCGTCCATACCGTCGATGTCTTCGGAGTCGAAATCGAGCACGTCGTGTAAGCTGTCGACAGTGGCTACGAAGTGGGTATTGGGTGGGCGTTGAATTTCTTCGTCGTCCGCATCCCAACCTTCCTGACTGTAGTCCGGCCATGGATCTCCGGATAAAGAGAGAGACTTTAGTGAATTCAGGATGTCGCCAAAGGGTGAGTGCTGAAAGATGTCCGCGGCAGTGAACTCCATGACCGGCGCCCAATTGGATTCGATTGGCAGGGGCGCGGAGGGTTCGGAGTCCGGAGAGGAGTCCGACACCCTGGAGTCAAGGTCTTCGCAAAGGACAGGGATGGAGTTCGGCTCAATCGCCGTAGAGATTGTAGCTCCCGAGGCGGCGTCCAACCACTCGTCCTCGATCGGGGAATCCGGCTCCGGACTAAGGGTCGGAGCGGATGCTGGTGCGGCCTCTAGGGCACTGTTCAGCGGCAGAGCTAGATCATATACCAATCGAGACAATGCGGCACGCTCGGCTGTGGCTCGAATCCGTCGAAGATCAAGTCTCCGCGGACATCGGCCGTATAGTTCAAACTTCCGAATCTGACCTGATGGCCAGGGGCGTAGCTTTCGATCTGCTCCAGATGGCTGCTTAATTGCCCGCAGTGCAAAGCCGCTGAATACGAAGATCTGTCCGGGGAGAAAAGTCTCACCCTGGACCGCGTCGTTGTTGATGATCGAAGGAGCCATCGGGCCTATAGGTGACGGCACAGAGGAACTCTCAATGAAAGCACCAATGTCGGTGTCAAAACCGGCGGATCTCGGGTAGGGGGTCCCGAACTGTGTGTCTAGGCGGATGGTAACAGGAGACAAGGGACACGATGTTTTTACCCAGGTTCGGGCCCTCTCGATGGAGGTAATACCCTACTCCTGCTTGATTAATATTGATGATATGGGTAGTACAAGAGTAGATCTACCACGAGATCGTAGAGGCTAAACCCAAGAAGCTAGCCTATGGTATGATTGTTTTTTCGTCCTACGGACTAAAACCCTCCGGTTTATATAGACACCAGATAGGTTAGGGTTACACAGAGTCGGTTACAATGGTAGGAGATCTACATATCCGTATCGCCAAGCTTGCTTTCCACGCCAAGGAAAGTCCCATCCGGACACGGGACGAAGTCTTCAATCTTGTATCTTCATAGTCTTGGAGTCCGGTCGTGATGATAGTTCGGCTATCAGGACACCCCCTAGTTCAGGACTCCCTCAACGTCCATCGCTACATGGCTGCTATGGACGATGTCAGGTTCTCCACTACTTGGCAGGTTCTTTGGGCAGATGACCAGAGATATGATCCTGTGATGGTTCCTTCTCTTTGGGTGTCCACCGGCCGTGCCCTAGGAACCGCGAGTGGCGCCCTAGATTCTTCTGTAGTACTTGATCTTTATTAGGTACCTAGCCAGTGACGTATTCGATATATAATATTCAAGACGATGTATTCGAGATTATATATATTATTCGAGACGATGATGTATATTCGAGATTATATATTAATCGAGACGATGCATATATATTGCTAATTTATATGATTCAGTTTTTCCTTATTGATTGCATCCATGCATTGTAATTTGAATACTAAATTGTTCTATATTTCTTCTGTATTAGTTAAGTAAAAGCTATGGCGGACAATACCGGCAGAGACAGAGAAGAGGAATTGTTCAACATCATACGCAGCCCTGGCAGGCTAGATGATCTGAATGAAGCAGATGACGGCTCCCAATATCTGAACAATACCAGAGAGGGTGATGAAAAGATATTCGATCTCGACGACCGAGCCGATGAAGTCATGAACTATGATTCTGAATATGATGACACAAACATTGTTTATGATGACACAGAGAATGCTGATCTTCAAATAACAAAGACTACCGGTGAGGTATATTTATATAAGCAGGCATCTGGTGATCATCACATGTTTTTTTTATTTTAAGATATATGAACGAATCGATCTTCTTTTTTCAGCCCTTCGGATCGAGCAAATCTGCTTCTATAGACAGCAGGACAAAGCAAGGCCCGAGCAGATTGTTGAAGGACAGTGTAAAGTACAACATCGAATCAGTCAAACCAAGTGGCGAACCCTTGAAGCCTAAGAACATTGCAAACAAGTGGACTCATCAGTGCGGAGTTCTTGTGAAGGACAAACTCCCGATCTCCATTCAAGAATGGAAAGAGCCAAAGACTAAACGTCCAGGTGTTACTTGGGTCGACGAAAAAGCCAAACAAGACCTTTGGGATTCTGTGATGGAACATTTCACCCTACCAGATTATTTCACTAAAGCAGATGTGGACAAAGTGAAGGGCGCTGCTCTTAAGAAAATGGCAATTGCATACAACACCCACAAGAAAACTGTATGGGCCAACTACCTCGCTGCAAAAAGGAAGACTCCAGAATTCACGGGAACACTGGAGAAGCAAAGAGAACACTGGGACGATTTCGTGAAATTCAAGGATTCAGAATATCTAAGGAACGGTCGATAAAAAACAAGGCCAATGCCACAAAAAAGACGCAGTTCCATAGGCTGGGACCAGGTGGCTACACGGTGGGAATGCCTAAGTGGGATAAGTCTGAGCAAGAGATGAAGGGTGCAGGGGTCACTCCGATTACTAGGAGCTGGCCCCCTAGGTGCAGAACTTGGTTCTATGCGCATGGGGGGCGTTGGACCCGAAGACAGGCCTGGATTCGAAGAAGGCAAGTCTAAAAGGTGCTGAACAAAAGATACTTGACGCAATAGAAGAAGCTCGAGCGGGGGTGTTCACGCGCAACATAGAGAACGACGAGCTTACGCGCGCCCTGGGAAATCCTGAAATCCCGGGAAGAACACGAGGCATGGGCGTTATTCCTTGGTATGAGGGCTTTTCGGACTGGAATGACGACTACAGGTCCCGTGCAAGAAAGAAGATGGAGGAGGAGAAGAAGAGGAAGCTGGAGGAGGAGCAGAGGAAGCAGGACGCAGAATGCCTTCAAGGCCTAGAAGCAAGGCACGCGGACTTGCACTCAAATTCCAGCAGCAGCAGATCGACTCACTTAGCCAGGAAAGGGGGTCTCAGCAGTGGCAGCAGCAAGCGGATGATCGTCCATCATTGGATAGCACCGTACCATCCATGCCGAGAAGCAGCGTTGGTTCTGCCCCGGGCGACACACTGCTGGATACATACCACCCTGTGGATGACATCATAGAGAACACTAACTATGAGCTACACTCAAAAATGAAGAACATATCCATGAAGGTGGCGGACGGCGTTGCTTTCACAATTACCCCTGAAGCAACCTTCCATTGCATCCCGATTCCAGAGGGCTATGCTCGTGTCATGGTTGATGAAATGGTGGAGGCATTTTCGATGCTAGTACTTGACATTGCTGGAGGTGACGGCGAGCACACACTAGGAGATGCCGTACATTGTATCATCCTATGGAGAAAGGATTGCATCATCTTTCCAAGTACACCGACACCGCGTCGTCTGCCGACTCCTCCTCAAAGTCTGCCACCGAGTCAGCAGACTCCCGCTCCTCCAAGTCCACAAATGCGTGAGCCGACTCCTCCTCCAAGTCCGCCACCTCCTCCAAGTCCCCGAACGCTTGAGCAGACTCCTCCTCCTTCATGTCCGGCACATCGTCAGGCCACTCCTCCTACTTCAAGTCTGGCACAGCGTCAGCCACGTCAGCCGTCTCCGTCGTCTCAGCAATCGCAGAAGAGACACGCCGCAACTATGGTGCGTAGCGGTACGAGTCGAGGTAGTACAGGTCCAAGCCTCGCTCCTCTTCCTCAGAGGCCTTACGACATGACCGAGGAGCAAAATGCAGCCTTAGTGCAGGCCCAAGTGGACGCCCATTTTGGACTGAAACCGGCACCGCCGCCAAAGGAGAAAGTGCCTGAGAAAACGATTGACCACTTCATTCGTATGGCTAGAGCACCAGCTCCCAAGCCTGTTGACTCATACTATGAGTGTCAAATCAGGAAGCTACATCAAGCACGGCTACAGAAGGAAGCGATCTCGAGCTCGAGCCAACAAGCAGCTGGCAAAAAATGCGGGAAAACCGTTCCCCAGCCGGAGAACAGGCGGTGCAAGCGATCCCCCCGCTTGTTGTGCCAACAACACATGAGAGGAGTACGCGCACCAAATATTATTGTGGGCAAACCGTTAGCGTTCCCCAGCAGGGCGATGTGGTAATAACGGAGGAGCATATAATGCAGGCTGAAATGCTCAAGATCTCTGTTGGACAACTCCTCAAAATCGAGCCCATGTCTCCGCTTAAAGAATCAGAAATAAAATGGAAATATTTCTGGGGCCAACCTTTGGTCCATCCAGACAAGGTCAAGGACCTCCCAACGAGAATGTATGAATTGCATCAATGGTACATGAACATTACCAAGATTTCCAATCGAGTGTCCCTCATGGTGAATGTCATTGAGGAGCATTATTACCATGAGAAAGCTGTGGCCATTGAGTATCCAGAACTATTTCAGTTATACAATCAAGATGCACTCGACAAGTCTATCGTTAGTTGCTATTGTCTGTAAGTGATTTCTTTCTGTAATTTAAGTCTCAAGCTAATTATGTAGTGATAATTTTGATCAATCGTTACATGTAATTATCCTCACTATATTCTTTTCTGTGGTATTATATGCAGGATAAAGATGTATGAAATGAAAAAATCTGGACGCTATGGCATTGGGTTCATTGACCCAAATACCATTAATGAGGACATATGAAAGTTTCCATTTTATCAAGCAGGTGTAGAGGAAAGCATGCTAGAGTTCTTGAAGCGCCTCAATAGCAATGAAGATATACTACTTCCTTACAACTTCCCGTGAGTCACATTGTCTTGTACTACAAATTCTGTTTTTTCTTACTAGCTAGCTAGATGTTAATAATTAAGTGTATACAGTTTACGGTAGTTGATTAATTTTATGCACATGCCCGCTTAATTAAGACATGCAAACGTGTGCGCATGGAGTTGGCACTGGGTCTTGATAGACACATTAAAGTTGAGGAAGGAAAAGTTGAATTACTGGACTCAATAACTAAAGAAGATAAAGACTTCACCATCATGAAGGGGATTGTCAATACGTAATTTCAATCATTATTAACTATATATATCTCAGCCTATTATTAGTTCGTCATTTCCTGATATGAACTATTTAATAACCCCTTCATTAATTTTCTTTGCCGGCGGGCAGGGCATGGGCAAAGTTCATCAAGGTGACTCCAGGCGACTGGAAACAAAAGTTGTTTTGGCATCGACCAAAGGTAAGTAATTAAGTAGTACTAGCTAGCTACCATCTCTTTAATTCTTGTTTCAATATCATTAATTAATTATCATGCTTGATTAATCATTATCTGATTCAATTCCATTCTCATAAAGGCCCTGAAGTAGGCACCTGGGAATAATCTGTGTGCATTCTACGTTTACGAGAACATTCGCATGATGACGTCCGAAAGGAGCAGATCTGATAGACAGGACTGGGTACGTTTGTCAGAACACTATTCACACCATTATCGATATCTAGTCACACAACTAACACACATGCCTATTGATCTCCTTCTTAACAGTTCAGAGAGGTGCGGGATAAGCTCCTACCTTCGGACCACATACTAGCACTTCAAGAGGAAATAGCCCCTACCTCGTGGCTGACTCGGAGCCCCCCCCCCCCCCCTGACGTGAAACCGACGCCAAAAATTCCTATAAATATAGAAACCCCCGAAAAGAAACCTAGATTGGGAGTTCCACCGCTACAAGCCTCTGTAGCCACCAAAAACCAATAGGGACCCTATTCCGGTACCCTTCCGGAGGGGGGATCCATCACCGGTGGCCATCTTCATCATCCTGGCGCTCTCCATGACGAGGAGGGAGTAGTTCACCCTCGGGGCTGAGGGTATGTACCAATAGCTATGTGTTTGATCTCTCTCTCTCTCTCTCTCTCTCTCTCTCTCTCTCTCTCTCTCTCTCCCGTGTTCTTGATTTGGCACGATCTTGATGTACCGCGAGCGTTTCTATTATAGTTGGATCTTATGATGTTTCTCCCCCTATACCTTCTTGTAATGGATTGAGTTTTTACTTTGAAGTTATCTTATCAGATTGAGTCTTTAAGGATTTGAAAACACTTGATGTATGTCTTGCATGTGCTTATCTGTGGTGACATAGGGATATTCACATGATCTACTTGATGTATGTTTTGGTGATCAACTTGCGGGTTCAGTGACCTTGTGAACTTATGCATAGGGGTTGGCACACGTTTTCATCTTGACTCTTCGGTAAAAACTTTGGGGCACTCTTTGAGGTTCTTTGTGTTGGTTTGAATAGATGAATCTGAGATTGTGTGATGCATATCGTATAATCATACCCGCGGATACTTGAGGTGACATTGGAGTATCTAGGTGACATTATGGTTTTGGTTGATGTGTGTCTTAAGTTGTTATTTTACTACGAACTCTAGGGCTGTTTGTGACACTTATAGGAATAGCCCAATGGATTGATCGGAAAGAGTAACTTTGAGGTGGTTTCAGACCCTACAATAATCTCTTCGTTTGTTCTCCGCTATTAGTGACTTTGGAGCGACTCTTTGTTGCATGTTGAGGGATTGTTATATGATCCAATTATGTTATTATTGTTGAGAGAACTTGCAGTGGTGAAAGTATGAAACCTAGGCCTTGTTTCGAAGCATTGTAATACAATTTTTGCTCACTTTTGTTACTTTCTACCTTGCTGTTTTTATATTTTCATATTACAAAAACCTACATCTACCATCCACATTGCACTTGTATCACCATATCTTCGTTGAACTAGTGCACCTATACAATTTACCATTTTTATTCGGTGTGTTGGGGACACAAGAGAATCTTTGCTACTTTGTTGAAGGGTTGTTCAAGACAGACCATCTTCATCCTACTCCTCCCACGGATTGATAAACCTTAGGTCATCCACTTGAGGGAAATTTGCTACTGTCCTACAAACATCTGCACTTGGAGGCCCAACAACGTCTACAACAAGAAGGTTGTGTAGTAGACATCAAGCTCTTTTCTGACGCTGTTGCCAGGGAGGTTAGTGCTTGAAGGTACATCTTTAGATCTTTCAATCGAATCTTTTAGTTTATTGTCTTATCACTAGTTTAGTATATAAAAGAAAACTACAAAACAATGGAATTGAGGATGCCTCATATGCTTCATATTTTTAATATCTTTTGTGAAAATAAGGATTCCAATAATTATGCCAAAGTGTTAGAAGAAGAATGCAATAAATTGTTTGGCCTAAAATATTTGAATGATGAGCATGATTGCAATGTTGTTAGTATGAACTCTTTGAATATCCATAGTACTAATGATGATTGCACTAGTCATGATAAAAATGTCTCTTATAAGCATGTCAACTTTTGTGGAGTGCATCGAGTTTGCAAGTACCAAATAGGGAAGATAGATTATGCAAGAGGCATAAGTATTTAGAAACTAAATGGTTGCAAGAAAGGCTAGATGTATGTGCGGAAAATTTAAATTTTCTTAGCCATCCTTGTGAACTTTGCAATGAACGTGGTCATTTAAATATCCAATGCAAATTGTTTCATGATCAAATCGTGTCCAAAAATTGTGATGACTTGATTTCCCTTGCGCATCATAATGAACTTAGTTTGCTTCTGGGTTATGAAGAAATTAAACGTATAACTAACGATATTCCAGAATTTTCCCTTGAGATAGTTCTTGATTTTGATCTAGAGGAAATTTATATGTATTGTGCGGTGAATTGCATTGAAAATCATTACATTGCCAATTACATAAAGACAAGGAAACAAAGAGAAGATGAAGAGAATACAAATGAAAGGGAAGAGGTTTCCCAATATCCTCCTATTCTTTCTTATGACGAATCAAGTAACGAGGATGAGCTTTCTATCAACCAATCTTATTAATAAGGAGGTCCAAAAAGAGGATTAAACCCACACATAATGTGAAGAAGAAAAAGACAAGACAGAGAAGCAAAGGTAAAAAGGTATCCCTCCCAAATGACGTTGCTCCTATTACTCATTGTAATGATGATAATTGCTATACTATTGGTGTTATCCATACTATTAATGATGAGAGAGATTGTGCTTATGATATGCAAAGGCCCAAGCTTGGTGATGCTATCTTTGATGAGAATGACATGTTTGAGAATTTATTTGCTGCAATTAAAGTTTGTCCCAAGCTTGGGGATGCTATGTTTAATGAAGATGATATTTTTAGTCTCCCAAGTTTTGATATGCAAATTTATTATGATGATAGCATGCCTACTATTTATGATGACTATATTGATGAATGTGGGTTTGGAAGAGTGTCAACTTTAGGAAGTAATGATCCCACTATTTTGGGGGGCTGAATCTTATTGTGATAATTATGAAAGTGGATTTGGAGAGGTCATGACTTCATTTAGTGATGAATCCACTATTTCGAAAGAGGTTCCAACTGATTATGAGAACAAAGTTTCTATCTATGATGATTAATGTGATGACATGTATGCTATAAAGAATAATGATAACCATGAAACTTGTCGTCTTGATTTTAACTTCCAAGTGTATTATGCCTCACATGATAGTTATTTTGTTGAGTTTCCTCCCACTACTATGAATGTGAAGAATTTTACTTACGTGGAGAGAATGCTTGTAGCTCATGAAAAGAATGCTCTATGTGATGGTTATATTGTTGAATTCATTCATGATGCTACTGAAAATTATTATGAGGGAGGAATATATGCTTGTAGGAATTGCAATAATATCAAGTTTCCTCTCTATGTGTTGAAAATCTTGAAGATTTGTTTGTTTTACCTTCCTATGCTAGTTGATTCTTGTTCCCATAAATTGTTTGCTCACAAAATCCCTATGCATAGGAACTGGGTTAGGCTTAAATGTGTTAGTCATATTCTTCAGGATGCTCCCATTATGTTTCAATTCTTATCTTTTATGTGAGCATCATTGAAATCATCAGGCCTATCTAAAAGGCATTAAAGAAAAGCGCTTGTTGGGAGACAACCCAATACTTACCCCTACTGTTTTCGTGTGTTCACATGATTACGCTACTGTAGTAATCATGTTTTATAGCTTTTGTTTCAATAAAATGCCAAGTAAGACCTTTGGGATAGCTTACGGTGATAGTTGTGTTGATCCTACTGAAAATCAGAAACTTTTGCACCCAGTAAATTAGTTTTAAAAATTCACAGAAACGTGCTTTTCATCTGATTCGTTTCGATCTGGATTGGTACACGGATTGCTTAGGTTTTCCTAATTTGGCTGGATTTTTGGAGTTACAGAAGTATTCGAGAGTTACAAATTACTACAGACTGTTCTGTTTTTGACAGATTCTGTTTTCTATTTGTTGTTTGCTTATTTTGATGAATCTATGAGTATTATTGGAGGTTATTAACCATAGAGAAGTTGGAATACAGTAGATATTACACCAATATGAATTTAGAATCAGGTCACAACAGTACCAAAAGTGGTGATTTATTTTCTTATACTAACGGAGCTTACGAGATTTTCTGTTGAGTTTTCAGTTGTGAAGTTTTCAAGTTTTGGGTGAAGTTTCGATGGACTACGGAATAATGAGTGGCAAGAGCCTAAGCTTGGGGATTCCCAAGGCACCCCAAGGTAATATTCAAGAACAACCAAGATCCTAAGCTTGGGGATGCCTCAGATGGCATCCCCTCTTTCACTTTATTTTATTTTATTTTGGCTTGTTGTTTGAATAATATCCCAAGATCTTAAATTCTTAAATGTTAGATAGTCTTCACATAGTTATATAATTATTGGGCTACTCATTGATCTTCACTTATATCTTTCGGAGTAGTTTGTCGTTTGCTCTAGTGCTTCACTTACATCTTTTTAGAGCACGGCGGTGGTTTTATTTTGAAGAAATAGATGAACTCTCATTCTTCACTTATATTATTTTGAGAGTATTAAATAGCATGGTAATTTCCTTTGGTTATGAATTTAGTCCTTATATGATGGGCATCCAAGATGGATATAATAAAAACTTTCATATAAAGTGCATTGAATACTATGAGAAGTTTTCTTCTTTATGATTGTTTTCAGATATTAAGATGGTGATATTAGAGTAATGCTAGTGGAGTAGTTGTGAATTTGGGAGATACTTGTGTTAAAGTTTGTGATTCCCGTAGCATGCACGTATGGTGAACCATTATGTGATGAAGTTGGAGCATGATTTATTTATTGATTGTCTTCCTAATGAGTGGCGGTCTGGGACGAGCGATGGTCTTTAACTACCAATCTATCCCCCTAGGAGCATGTGCGTAGTACTTCGTTTCGATACCTACTATATTTTTACAATAAGTATGTGAGTTCTTTATGACTAATGTTGAGTCCAATTATTATACGCACTCTCACCCTTCCACGATTGCTAGCCTCTCTAGTACCGTGCAACTTTCGCCGGTACCATACACCCACCATATACCTTCCTCAAAACAGCCACCATACCTAACTATTATGGCATTTCCATAGCCATTCCGAGATATATTGCCATGCAACTTTCCACCGTTCCGTTTATTATGACACGCTTCATCATTGTCATATTGCTTTGCATGATCATGTAGTTGACATCGTATTTGTGGCAAAGCCACCATTCATAATTCTTTCATACATGTCACTCTTGATTCATTGCACATCCCGGTACACCGCCGGAGACATTCACATAGAGTCATATTTTGTTCTAAGTATTGAGTTGTAATTATTGAGTTGTAAGTAAATAAAAGTGTGACGATCTTCACTATTAGAGCATTGTCCCATGTGAGGAAAGGATGATGGAGACTATCATTCCCCCACAAGTCGGGATGAGACTCTGGACGAAAAATAAAAAAATTGAAAAGAAAAGGAGGCCATAAAAAAAGAAGTCCCAAACATAAAAAAAGAGAGAAAAAGAGAGAAGGGGCAATGTTACTATCCTTTTTCCACACTTGTGCTTCAAAGGAGCACCATGATCTCCATGATGGAGAGTCTCCTATTTTGTCACTTTCATATACTAGTGGGAATTTTCATTATAGAACTTGGCTTGTATATTCCAATGATGGGCTTCCTCAAAATGCCCTAGGTCTTCGTGAGCAAGTGAGTAGGATTCACACCCACTTACTTTATTTTTGAGCTTTCATAAACTTATAGCTCTAGTGCATCCGTTGCATGGCAATCCCTACTCACTCACATTGATATCTATTGTTGGGCATCTCCATAGCCCGTTGATACGCCTAGTTGATGTGAGACTATCTTCTCCTTTTTGTCTTCTCCACAACCACCATATCTATTCCACCTTAGTGCTATATCCATGGCTCACACTCATGTATTGCGTGAAGATTAAAAAAGTTTGAGAACATCAAAAGTATGAACAATTGCTTGGCTTGTCATCGGGGTTGTGCATGATTTAAATATTTTGTGTGATGAAGATAGAGCATAGCTAGACTATATGATTTTGTAGGGATAACTTTCTTTGGCCATGTTATTTTTACAGGACATGATTGCCTTGTTAGTACGCTTGAAGTATTATTGTTTTATATCAATATTAAACTTTTGTTTTGAACCTTACAGTAAGAGCGCGCTGCTGCTAACTTTACTCCCCTCTCTACAGTTAGTTTTATTAGTTTTTGTTTTTTCTGCATAATTGTTTTGTATTTGAACAGGCTTTATACAATAATCTTTAGCATATCATACACATACAAATGTAATCATAGCATCAAATCATGTTATCATCATAATCATCATCCAACACAAAGTGGTCTCTCGTCATCATCTCAAAAATAGCGATACAAGTCTCTATTACTTGCAACTACGTCATCATCCATCTAAACAATGATATACACGAGAAGAACAATCACTATGAGTGAGAGTGGAACTATGCAGTACATGAGTTCATACCCCTCTCTCGCACTAGCGTGAACTTAAACTAACTATTGGTTGTCGCTCAGAAACTGGAAACCGGTACACACCTGGGCATGACACTCCGGCCACTCATCATATACTCCTGGCGTAGCACTTCTTCGCCATCGATGATCTATGCACCTGGATCATCACATGAGTCGATGATATGCAACATATATAGTTGAGCAATAGAAAGAGACAGACTTGGCAAAAATAGTAGCAACATATCATAAGCATAAATAACAAAGTTCATTGTACCCGAAATGTCCTAACTAGAGTGATCTTCACTAGTCTAGGAGGATGGTTTAGTTACATCACAAATAAAGTTTCATCGTGCATAACTCAATGTTTCGTCATATAGAAAGTATGGACTAACCGGACACATTGTCATATATCGACAATCACTCAAACATGCCGTGCCATCCATCCAAGTCAGGGAGATAGTCCTCGAGCTTAGTGAAAGGCTTTAGGTCGAGACGCTGAGCGGCTACGCGTGTTCGGACATCTTCCCGCAACATTTGCCCTTCCTCATAGAACATCCCTGTTTTTTCGAGGACCTCCTTCATGCTGATTTGGGCAAGTTCATGCTGGATGTGATAGTACTCAGCTCGAAGTCGATGATCCTCGATATCTACTACGTTCTATGCCCATTGCAGAATATGGGCATTCCCGGATGTAGGTGACATGCGACGGTTCTGCTGATCCCTTCTGTACTCCAACATGTGGTGTAGGACATAGAATCCATCACTAAGAGTATCACTCGGTTGTTGGATGCAGCATAAGTCGATCTTATGGCTGAACGCAGGCCTGCCGTTCCTCTTCTTCTTGGTCTTGATCTCTCCACCCCGTACGCCGTAGAAAAAGATAGCACTATCGAGAAAAGACTTGATGTAGGTGTAATCCTTTTTGTTCATGTTCTTCGACGAGTCCAGGTAAAGAGCGTGGGAGTATCGGGGGTAAAGGATGATGAGGACGACACGCCCGTGGCTGCGCAAAATAAGTACACCTCAAATTAATTAGCCTCCACCGTGCAAATGAATGATTGAAGTCGAAGGAAGGATATCTGCGTGGATGACTTATAGGGGATGATAAGGCACGCGAATCGTCTCCTTGTACTTATTGGCGACCATGAAATCCACGATGTAGTCCCTCGCGTATTCACGGTGCTCTGCGCAGACTACCAAGAAGCCCTCGTGCATGAAGTACGGGTCAGCAACACAGATATAAGGTATCTGCTCAATCCTGATGATGTAGCTCATGTAAAAGGCATAAAGGCGGACAAACGTAAAATATAGCTTCTTCAAGTGAAACATGTCAAAGATGTAATCAAATTGAAGGAAGAACTTCTCCGCGGGGAATGTGTCGACGTACAACCTTTGCCGCGGATCATTAACCAGGTAGAGTGGGTATCCTGTATTTTCCGAGGTGATTAGGCTTTTCTCTCTCTGTAGCACATCATCATCAAGTCTCCTTAGATCACCGTGTATGGACTCTATCGATGCCTTAGGTAGGATTGGTTCACCGGGTGTTGAGGATATAGCTACTAAGTATAAACCGGCCAGGAGGGCCCGGTTCACCTTAGATTGTGCTGAAGCCCATGAAGGTCTTGAAGATGGCGTTCAACTAGTAAAGCTTGGAAGCCCATGGCCCAAAGGCGGATTAGGGCCCGTAGTGGTAAACCGCCATGATTATGTAAACTTGTAATATAAGTTAGAAAGGAGAGAGACCGAGCCGGACACTTTGTATAGGTCGGCTCGGGACTCTGTAGACCGGCCGGGCATCAGTATATAAAGGGACGACCCGGTGGCGGTTCAAGACAGAGAACAACAACTCGAGGCCTAGGCGAAGCTTATTTGCTCCCTAGTCATCGAAATCACATCAATCCCATCACAACTAGACGTAGGCTTTTACCTTCATCGAAGGGGCCGAACTAGTATAAACTCTTGTGTCTTTGCGTCCGCTTTAACCCCTTCAAGTTAACCCGTAGCGATGGCTCCACGACTAAGTCCTTTCACGAGGACATCTGCCGTGACAAAACCACGACAGTTGGCGCCCACCGTGGGGCTATCGCACGATGGTTTGATGATCTTGGAGGAAAGTTCAAGGACTCAAGGCTATCTGTGGGCCGGATGACCAAGAGTCGTCGCGGCAAGCTCTACATCGACGACGCAGGATGGGGCCCCGACGCCGGCTCAATCGAGTACGGATACCGGGTCCCCTTTGGTGGCATACACGTTTTCATCGGCAAGATTGGTGAGCCAGGCCTGAGCCGGACATCTTCACCGACCTCGTCGAGACGGCTCAGCGTACGAGATCTGCCCAGGTTAAACCGGCCGTGAAGCGTGCCTTTGTGGGAGTCATCCACGGAGGAAGTTATGAGGACGGATCGAGTCGGTGGCGAGACCGCCGTTTACTCGACGACGTAAGTCACAACCGGAGAAACTGAATCTCTATATCAGCTACAAGATGGCCGGATTGGGGTCTGTTCTGATAGTGACAGTATTCCGGACCCCTCCGATCTACCCAGCCGGGTTGGAATATTCATGGCCGGTACACAAGCAGTGCTTCACTCTTCAACTGCTGCAGCAATGATCTCCGGTTCAACAGCGGCGACGGCTGCCGGGGCAGGAGGCCCTGTGCGCCCGCCGGCTCAAGTTTTATCAGATCTGTTCGATGCGTTGGCTGCGCTCATGGCAGAGGCTAACCCGGCGGATCAGGACGCTCATAACGCAGAGATTGCGAATGTGAAGGAACAAATCACCCAGGCTAAAGCGGATCTAGCGGCTGCAGACGCCAGGATGACGGCAGAGCGGGCCGCTTTAGATGCGCAGGCTTATAGGCTCATGTTGGACCAGAAAGCGTCGCATGAGGTCTTAAAGCGGAAACACATGTCCTGTTTGCCTTCAGTTTTCGACGCTAGAAACCTCTTTCACACCCCAGGGGCGGGAACCAGTAATCCGCCATAGGTAAACCGGGCTGAGGCGCCAGGGCCAGGCGCGCCGATCCAACCCCGCCTCATGGAACCCCCTCGGCAGAACAATATGATGCCTCCGCCGGTCCAGACACCTCCGGGTCATTATTCTAATCCTATGGACAATCTTGTCGCTGCCGCTTCACGATTGGAGGCCATCCCGATCGAAGGAGATTCTCCGCAGGCAGTAGAGACACGCCGACTTAAGGAGCTTCTTCGAACCGCTTTGATCCAACAGGAAGCATACTCGTACAGCCGTGACCGGATTCATTCCACCCCACGTCCGAGCAGGAGCTACAGCAGGCGTATGGATGAACCGGCTGTATCGAGCAATGCACGGCACCGTGAAGCGGCCCATGGCCATAACCCGGCAGGCGGTATTCACGATGCTCGTGAAGTGGTGGACCGGCACGGCACGGGGAGGCCGAGTTAGCAGCACGTAACGAGGCGCGTCTACTTCGCTGTTCGCCCCACCACCTCAGTCGAGCCAGTGGTCGCTTCTAGCTTGGGGGTGCCCTGTTTGATCCCCGCTTTACGCAACGTGCGCTTGCCCAAAGGCTTCAAGGGTCCGCACAAGGTGCCAAATTACACTGCTGATTTACCTCCGGAAGCATGGATAGAGAGCTATGAGATGGCCATGGAGTTGCTAGATGTGGATGATGCCGCGTGTGCAAAGTATTTTACCATGATGCTTGAAGGGACGGCCCGTACTTGGTTAAAGAGCTTGCCGCCCAATTCTGTCAGTTCATGGGCCCAATTGCGAACCCGGTTTATCCAGAATTTCAAAGATACCTGTAAGCAGCCCATGTCCGTAGTGGACTTGGCGGCTTGTGTCCAGGGGGAAGGGGAGTCAACAACCCATTGGGTACGCCGCTTTTCGGAAATCTTGCACTCGTCAGACCGGATCAACGCAGACTCTGCGATCTGAACCCTGGAGGGCAACTGCCGGTTTCAGCCTCTGAAGTTAAAGTTGGGGCGCATGAAGCGATTTTGTAATGACATGGGAACTCTCATGGGCGCTTTAATGAAGTATGCTGATTCTGATAGTACCAAGGATCCCGAGTTTGACGATGACAAGACAGGGAAGGGAAGGAAGAACAGCAACTCCAAGGGCCAGCAACATCACTCAGCAGGTAATGGCAAGCGTAAAGCGGATGGCAACATGGACTTTGTAGCTAATACCAACGCGCAGGACAAGGGCCAGCGGCGCAAGGGTAAACAGCCGAATCGAAATGGAGAGCCTAATGCCAATCCGGACCGCTTGAACTATCTATTGAATCAACCCTGTCCGAAGCATGGGACGAAGGAGACGCCAGCAAACCACCTCTCGAAGGATTGCCAAATTATGCAGGAGTTCAAGAGTTCTAATGCTTTCCGGTATGATCACGGCTCTGGCGGCGGTTCAGGATCCGGGCCGGGTTACGGTGGAGGAAATTCCGGTTCAGGAGTTAATGGTAATCCGGGCGGACATAACAATCAGAACAATCATAGTAACCAAGGTGGTTACAACCAGCAGCAACAACAGTCGGGTTATCAGAGCAACCCAAAGTAGTTGAATAGTGGGTAGTACCATGTCTTCACCACTAGCTTAGACAAGCGAGACCGGAAGGTTCAGAAGCGGGCATTCAACGCTGTTGAACCGGCCGTGCCCCATTACCTACGCTGGTCGGAGCAGCCCATTATATGGAGTAGAGAGGATCATCCTCCCCGGGTCGACAATCCGGGTCAGCTAGCCCTGGTGGTGGCACCTCAGGTGGGAGGTTATAAGTTCACCAAGGTACTCATGGATGGAGGGAGCAGCATTAACATCCTGTACTATGAGACCTTCCGTCGTATGGGGCTAACGGATAAACATCTCAAACCGTCCAATACAGTGTTCCATGGTGTGGTACCTGGCAAGTCAGCATATCCTGTTGGTAAAATAGCTCTGGAAGTGGCCTTTGGTGATGATTATGACTCCAGATCGGAAACATTGATGTTTGAAGTGGTAAAAATCCAAAGTCCATATCATGCCCTGTTCGGGCGATTGGCTTATGCCAAGTTCATGGCACGGCCTTGTTATATCTATTTGCAGCTCAAGATGCCGGGTCACAAGGCGACAATAACGGTTCATGGGAGCCGCAAGATCGCTTTGGAATGTGAGGAAGGTGATGCGGCCTATGCAGAGTCGGTTTGCGCTACGGAGGAGTTGAAATATTACAAGGACAACGTTGATCCGGCGGACATGACCCCTTTGAAGAAGCCGACTACAGAACATGATCCGGACCTGAAATTCAAATCGGCAGCTGAGACTAAGCTTGTTGACTTCGTGCTGGCGATTCGTCCAAGAAATTCAGCATCAGTGCCAACTTGGATCCGAAATAGGAAAGCGCGCTCATCGAGTTCATCCGTGAGAATCGGGACATTTTTGCATGGAAGCCTTCTGACATGCCAGGTGTACCGAGGCAACTCGCTGAGCACACTCTTAATGTTGATCCCAAGTACAAACCGGTGAAGCAGTTTCTCCGTCGGTTTAACGAAGAAAGGCGCAAGGCCATTGGAGAGGAGGTGGCCAGGCTCTTAGCAGCTGGTTTTATCGTTGAAGTCTTCCCTCCAGAGTGGCTTGCTAATCCGGTGCTGGTTCTTAAGAAAAACGGCACTTGGCGCATGTGTGTGGATTACACAGATCTTAACAAGGCTTGTCCAGCAGATCCTTTTGCCCTCCCCCGCATTGACCAGATTATTGATGCCACTACGGGTTGTGAGCGTTTGAGCTTTTTGGATGCATATTCTGGGTATCATCAGATCAAGACGGCAGTTAAGGACCAGGAGAAAACAACGTTTATCACTCCCTTTGGAGCCTTCTACTATGTATCTATGACTTTTGGGCTCAAGAGCGCCCAAGCAACTTATCAACGCTGTGTACAGAATTGCCTGCATAAACAGATCGGCCGTAATGTGCACGCCTATGTTGATGATATTGTGGTCAAGTCAAGGGAGAAGGAGACACTGATTGACGATTTGAAGGAAACCTTTGACAACCTGCCTGTTTACAAGATGATGCTCAACCCGGCCAAATGTGTCTTTGGTGTTCCGGCAGGCAAGTTATTGGGTTTTCTCGTGTCCAACAGGGGAATTGAAGCTAATCCGGAGAATATTATGGCTATTACCTCCCTGGCTAAACCAAAGTGTATTAACGATGTCCAGCGTTTGGCAGGCCGGATTGCCGCGCTGAGCCGGTTTATCAGCCGCCTCGTAGAGAAGGCCATCCCTTTGTACCAGATGCTGAAAAAGACAGATTAGTTTGTCTGGAGTCCAGCCGCCGATGAAGCGTTGGAGGACTTAAAGCGGCAATTAGCCAATCCGCCTGTTCTTGCAGCTCCAATCGACAAAGAACCATTATTACTATACGTAGCGGCTAATGCTCGCGCAGTCAGCGTGGCTATTGTGGTAGAGCGCAAAGAGGCAGACCAGGAATATCCGGTTCAGCGGCCGGTTTACTATATTAGCGAGGTGCTTATTGAATCCAAGCAACGGTACCCGCATTGCAAAAGCTAGTATACAGAGTTTTTATGGCGAGCCGGAAGCTTAAGCAATACTTCCAGGGCCATCCGATCACAGTGGTCAGCTCTGCTTCTTTGGGCGATATAATTCAGAACAGGGAAGCGACTGGCCGGATTGCTAAGTGGGCTATAGAGCTTGGGCCGCACGGATTAAAGTATGTGCCTCGAACGGCGATCAAATCTCAAGCGCTTGTGGATTTCATCAATGATTGGACGGAGTTACATGCACCTGAAGAGAAGACGGACCACACCTATTGGACGATTCATTTTGATGGATCTAGGCAATTGGAGGGCTCGGGGGCTGGAGTCGTATTAACTTCCCCACGACGTGACAAATTCCGTTACGTTCTCCGCTTGATGTTCCCTTGTACTAACAATGCAGCTGAGTATGAAGCTTTACTCCATGGTCTTCGGATGGCGAAGGAGATGAATCTCAGCCAGGTTAAGTGCTTCGGTGACTCGGACCTGGTGGCTCAACAGGTGTCTGGCACTTGGGATTCCAAGGATCCCCTCATGGCAGCCTATCGACGTGAGGTGGATATTGTTACAGGTCACTTTAAGGGTTATTAGGTGGATCATGTGGACAGACGGAAGAATGAAGCGGCGGACGCTTTAAGCCGGCTAGGCTCTCAGCGTAAACCGGTCCCGCCTAATGTCTTTTTAGATGTTTTGCATAACCCGTCCGTCAAGCTCCCTGGTGAAGCAGATTTGGCTATTCCTGATCCGGAGGCGCAGTTGGTGGCAGCCCTGCATGTTATACCGGATTGGACAGTTCCTTATCTTGCGTACATGAACCGAGGCGAGTTACCAGAGGATGAGACTCTGGCCAGGCAGATAGTCCGGCGATCCAAGTCCATGACCATTGTCAATGGAGAATTGCATCATTGCAGTGTGACAGGTGCGTTCCAACGCTGTGTGTCCCCTGAGGAAGGTTGCGAAATTTTACGCTAAATCCACGAACGGGATTGTGGTCACCAAACCGGTTCAAAGTCTCTGGTGGCTAAGGCGTTTCGTCACGGGTTCTACTGGTTGACGGCTCATGCTGATGCGGAGGACCTAGTTAGACGATGTGATGGCTGTCAGAAATTTTCACGGCGTGCTCATGTGCCGGCTCAAGAATTGAGGATGATTCCAATTACTTGGCCGTTTGCGACTTGGGGGCTGGATATGGTCGGACCTTTCAAAAGGTCCAAGGACAAAAAGACCCACCTCTTGGTGGCGGTTGACAATTTACCAAGTGGGTTGAAGCGGAGCCCGGCAGCAAGTGTGATGCAGCTACAACGGTTAAGTTCATTAAAAAGGTGATTTTCCGGTTTGGCTTTCCACACAGTATCATTACTGACAATGGTACCAACTTGTCCAAGGGCGCTATGAAGGAGTTCTGTGAGCGTGAGCACATCCGGCTTGACGTTTCGTCAGTGGCTCACCCCCAGTCCAATGGACAAGCAGAACGGGCTAATCAAGAGATCTTGCAAGGCATCAAACCCCGGCTTATGGTTCCTTTGCAGAGAACACCAGGTTGTTGGGTAGAAGAGCTATCGTATGTGTTATGGAGTATCAATACTATGCCAAACAGATCCACAGGATACACACCGTTCTTCATGGTCTACGGAGCGGAGGCGGTTCTCCTTAGCGATATCCGTCATGACTCACCTCGTGTGGCGGCTTATGTTGAAGCAGACAATGAGACGACACGATAAGATGCTTTGGACTTATTGGATGAAGAACGTGACATAGCAGCTGCCCGTTCGGCGATTTACCAACAGGATCTTCGTCGTTATCACAGTCGCCGAGTCAGAACCAGAACTTTTCAAGAAGGAGATTTGGTGCTTCGACTCATCCAAGACCAGACTGATATGCACAAGTTATCCCCACCTTGGGAAGGACCTTTTGTGGTCAGCAAGAATCTGCACAACGGGTTGTACTATCTGATTGATATTCAAGAGCATAAAGACTCACACACGTCAGAGGAGGAGACCAACAGGCCGTGGAACATAGCTCATCTTCGGCCTTATTATACCTGAGCCATCGGCTCTACTCATGTACATATTATGACAGTGTATATATTATGAATAAAGTAATAAACCGGAGCCTCAGCTAAAGCGGGGTATCTGTTCTGTTACATCATGCGTGGTTACATGGAGTTGTTCTGTCTTAAAGCGGCCTCCGGTTTACCCCCTGAGTTTGCTTTTCAAAAGCTTTATGATATCACTTGGGGGCTTGGTCGTGTCTGAACCAATGCAACACCTTTTGATAGGCGAAAGCCACCAGATCACTTGAGGACATGGTCAAGTCTGAACCAGTCATGCCTCTTGATCGGCCTAAGGCCATAGAGTCACTTGGGGGCTTGGTCGAACCCGAACCATTGCCATGCCACTTGATCGGCATAATGCCACGGTTTCAGTTGGGGACCTGACTGAATTGAACCATGGCTACACCTTATTGGGAGCTTGGTCGTGTCCGACCATGGTAACACCATCTGATCGGCTCAGTAAAGCCTCCTTTTTTTGCAAACGGTTTTATCATTGCCTTTGCTTCCATATTTTTTCATAACTGTTATTTGATTTTTGTTGCGTTTTTTAAACCGATAACATTTTTAAACCGGTTCAAACTGTCAATTGACGGAATTCGGTCCATTTTTAATCCGGAGATAATTTTTCCGGTTTGACTTTTTCTGTTAACATCCCATTATGGAGTAACAGGGGGCTTGTCATGACCCGGCACGGTTTACATGGTAAACCGGCATTATAAACACAGGAGCTGTTTTCTCCTTTGACGGTAATGGTTTATACAACCTCCGCTTCAAGATTGGATAAGCCAACTTCATGCCCAGCGATGGCAGGTATTTTGTATCACAAATTTTGATCATATACCTCAATATTTCATTGCATATATATATGAACGTCACAAGCCAGCTGGCGGCACAAACCGCCGTGGCAGTTTAAGATTTTCACTGCAGGTAATAGTTTATCATTGGCAAATCAAAAGGAGGCATAAGTTGCAAAACGTATGCACGAAGGCATATAAACACCAAAGGTGGCAGCTAGTTTTATTACAAGGCATTCAGAGGCCCAAAATTTGGAGTTGCTTCATAACGGGCAGTTTCTGACGTATCAACCGACTTGACGGATTAAGCTTCATTGTCGGGTTGACGTGAAGTAGATGGGTCGTCTGGCGTCGGTTCAACTTCTTCCTCCTCACCATCCAATGGCCGGAAGTCATTGGTGGTCCAGTCAATCCGGGTTAAATCTCGAAAGACAGCCTCTTCACTTATAAGCTCAGCGGATCAACGTCGAGGCGTAAGTGTGCTTACGGGTTGGTGGAACAAGGTTCGCACTTCGAATAACAGCTTCAACCCGTCGTTGTTCGTGATCGTAGAAGGAGCGGTGAACCGTCAGTTGGCTTCTTCGCCGATTGACTTCGCCAGAGGACGCATCTCCCTTGTTATCCGTTTGAGAGCATCATTATCAAATACTTCGCCATTTTCTTGAGCACTGGGGAAGCATTTGGCTATGTCTGCCGGATCAAGGTCTGCTATCCATGCTTTGGCGCGAGTTAGTGCCAATAAGGTGCCAGCCCGGGCAGCGGATCGTTTCAATTCTTCTATCTGTGCTGGTATCATAGATAGCCGGTCCAGTGTGTCCTTGATCAGTGTCGGAGCTGCATTATCATAAGAAGTGGCGCAAATAACTCGCTGGGTGCCGGTATAAAGCTGTTCAATTAGCGTATACGCGGCCTTGAGTTTCTTCCGCATGTCAGAGCCCAGACGAGCAATGCGCCTACCTTTACCGGTTTAAGAAAGTTCAGGTTAAACCGGAGGAAATTTCAAAACGGAATATTCATCACAACCTTGGTGAAACGTTGCTTACCAAATATTGCAGAGGTCATAGCATTGATTTGGCGCTTTAATCCAGTGAGCTCTTCCGTCGCCGGTTTAAGAGCTGCTTCAGCATCTTCCGCCCGTTTTAGCAAGCCCACCTTTTCAGTATCCCAGCTGGCCCGCTCAGACTTAAACCACTCCTTGAGCTGCTCCATGGTAGTCAAGGCGGTTTTCAGCTCATCCTTGGCCTTGGAGGTTTCTGCTTGTTGAGATTTCAGATTCTCTTGAAGATCATTGATTTGTGTGACTTGCTGGCGTATCTCACTCTGCAACAAAAAGGGAGCATGTTAGTATCTTCATTAGAAGTCCCAAGCGCATAACCAGTCATACACTTGGCACTTGGGGGCTAATGCGGATCATTTTTTATACTGATTATTGAAGTCCCATGGATTAATACAAGTGTTAATCATGGCACTTGGGGGCTAATGCGTGTTTGATCAGAAATATATAAGACAAAGTACTATGGACCATGCAAAGTTCCGGTTTGACTTTCTAGGGACAAACCGGCCCTTGGGGGCTATTATGCAATGAAGGTACAAGAGAAGGGCACAACTATTTACCTCATAGCGCTCCTTCATAAGATTTACTAAACCGGCTTCATAATCACGGCTTGTGTAGAGCCGGTTCAGGAAGCCAGAGTGAAGGTCTTGGGCAGAGAGATTGTTATAAGCTGACAGATCAGTTTTCTTCCTTCCCTTTGCTCATGGCAGAAAATTCTTCCTTGGCAGTGTGCTTTGATAGAGAAACCGGATTGCCAGGGGCGGTATATGCGGTGCCCGTAACTACGACATCATCATCTTTGGTCGGACTGGCCGACTTAGCATTTTCAACAGGGCTTGGTGCTTTCATACCCGGGCTTGGCGGATCAGCAGTTGAGTCCCGTTGTTCTGCTGCCGGACTCGGAGGAGCAGGAGGATGTGAAGTCTCAACTTGGACATCCGGTTCAACCTCTGGCGGATTAGCATTGGCATCTTGATTTTTCCAGCAGAGTTGTCTTTAGCAACCGGGATTTTCACCATGATGCTCGAGTCTTCTCTGGATCAACATCCACAGTAGGGTCGAGGGTCTTGGCCTTTTTACTAAGTCGAGCCTTGGTGCTACAACATCAAGGGTTAGAATATGATAAACCGACAAATACAAGGAATAAATTAAGGAGTAATATACTTACCCAGCAGCAACTTTGAGAGGAGGCAGCTGAGTGGTTGATGAACCGCCAGACGAGTTGGAAGAAGCCTGGTAATTCGGGTCAGATGGATTGAGAGGGCATCGGAAGAAACCTTTCAAAGGATAACGCTTTTCAGGAGAACAAGTCACCTCTGGACGACGTTTCCGGGTTGGTGTGTCAGCTAAACCGGACGACGTAATTTGTTGACCGCTATGCCGGGTCATACGGCGTTCTTCAGTTTGCTGTGTCTTCAAATAAACTTTTCGATCCAAATGAGCATAGGAGTGAGATTGTTTCACTTTCCGGACTGTGCGGCGAATTCTTTTAACCGGTACAAGATCAGAATCAGAAGAAAGAAGGATTACCTCAACAGGTTCTGCATGGCTGGCCTCAGCGTCATCCTGGGAATTGTAACTGTCAAGAAAATGAATGAAAAAAGAACCAAGTGAGTCAAGCTCTACCTCAGCATCTGATTCTTCATCTTCTGGCGGTTCAGAAGACTCAGCGGTTTTCCTATTGCCAGTTTTCTTGGTGGTCTTGGTCTTTGCACGAGGAACCCGGGCCGGTTTAGTTCGTTTCCAAAAGGAGCTGTTAGCCTGAAAATTAATACAGAGGGATTAATACAATAAATATGGAATCAAAGTCAGTAGTGTAATGAGAGGAACCTTACCGCGGGCGGTTTGTTGGAGACGCGGAACGGAGCCAACCCGGTATGGCTGCATGCGGAGATCGGTTCATCGAGCATTTTCTTCACTATTTCGGTAACTTCAAGCTCAGTTATTGATAGTTCGTGATGTCGTTGAGGATCTTGGACGTCACCAGTATATTCGTGCATCAATCCGGGGCGGCGGCTTAATGGCAAGATGCCCCAAGAAACCCAGCAGCGGACAAGGTCAATACCAGTTAAACCGTTGGCCATCAGAGCCCGGAGCTTGGTAATTTGAGGTGCAAATTTCTTCCGTTCTGCGGCGGTCAAGCGCGAAGGCAATGGGTGGCTGTTGCTAAGCCGGTGAGGGCGATAACCCGGCAAGGGATTTTCTCCGTTAGGAGCAGTGTTCCGGCAGTAGAACCAGGTTTGATTCCAATCTTTAGGATGGCTATGATGTTTGGCGTGAGGGAAGTCCACTTCCTTCATTTTCTAGATTGAAGCGCCGCCAAGTTCTGTGTTAGGACCGTCGGAGAATTCTGTACGGCGGTTCAAATGAAAGAAATCTCGAAATAACTCCACGGTTGGTTCTTCTTGAAGATAGACTTCGCAGAATACTTGAAAGTTGCATATATTGGACACGGAGTTCGGACCAATATCTTGTGGATGGAGTTGGAAGCTTGCGAGGACATCCTGTAAACTTTTTGATCCGGGCGGGCTGAATCCCCGGTATAGGTGTTGCATAAAAACAATCACTTCTCCTTCTTGAGGTTCAGGTGGACATTCCGATTCCGGAACTCGCCAGTGGAGAACATTTTTTGAGGCTAAAATGCCAGTGGTGACGTAGCCGTTGAGTTGTGTTTCCGTGATCCGGGACGGAACCCAATTGCAAGCAGAAAATTGTTTCTCCATTCCGGAAGGGGAGAGCTGAAAGAAAATCAAACAGGTGCCGGTTTACTGTCTACGGTTTGTTAGTGAAAAATTCAGTGTTAAACCGGTGAAAATACAATGCAAAGTCCAGTTGGCGGTTTAAGAGAGGGCTAATGACATATGGCGGATTGGCCATCAAGGATTAAACCGCCCATAGGCAGAAAGGCCAAGATTCAAAATTTCTGCTAAGTGTTGACAGAAACAGGTTTTACACAATGTTCAAATCTATTTGGATCTACCGCACATCTATAAAGCAGTTTTTACTGCGTTCTTTAAAAGGCGTTCAAGTAGAACAGAGAAGGATGCATACTTTACAAGAAGAAAAGGAAGGGTTGCTAGTATTAAAAACACATGCGGAGTGACTGCCGCAGGAGATCTATACCGTTTTTGGATCAAAACTACCGCGACAGAAGATAGGATGAAGAGGAAAAATGGAGAACTGTGCGGATGAGCTTGCAAATACCTAATGCAGATCGAAGGACGAAGAACAGAAGAAGTTTACCGCTGCATATTACGGCGGAGGGGGACGATGAGCCTCTGATCTAACTCAGGTTGATGCAGCGGCCTTGGTTGGTGCAGTTCTCGAAGGTCGCGGACGGCTACGGAGCTTCAGAGCTGAGGGCGTCGCGAGGAAGAAGAAGATGCAAAAGAGAAAGAGAAAAAGGAGCCCTCGGGCTTTATTTATAAGGGAAAGAGTAAATGGCAGGCGCGAGAATCAAGGCGTCCGAAGCGGCCGAGTGGGCGCGCCTGTCGCCTCGATTTTCGAGATAATCATTAATGAGAAGGGAATCTTTTTAATCCTTTTATGCAGAGATGATGTCATGACGGACTGTTGCGGTGCTCTGAAGATGACGTCACGGCGGTTTACAAAAATTCACAGGAGAAGTCAATATGGCGGTTTACGAAAATACAAGAGGATGTTTACAAGATATTTTTAGTGTTGAAGATTGACATGAATAAATTCAAATCAATCCGGGGCCTAATGTTGAGGATATAGCTACTAAGTATAAACCGGCCAGGAGGGCCCGGTTCACCTTAGACTGTGCTGAAGCCCATGAAGGTCTTGAAGATGGCGTTCAACTAGTAAAGCTTGGAAGCCCACGGCCCAAAGGCGGATTAGGGCCCGTAGTGGTAAACCGCCATGATTATGTAAACTTGTAATATAAGTTAGAAAGGAGAGAGACCGAGCTGGACACTTTGTATAGGTCGGCTCGGGACTCTGTAGACCGGCCGGGCGTCAACCTGTGTATATAAAGGGACGACCCGGCGGCGGTTCAAGACAGAGAACAACAACTCGAGGCCTAGGCGAAGCTTATTTTCTCCCTAGTCATCGAAATCACATCAATCCCATCACAACTAGATGTAGGCTTTTACCTTCATCAAAGAGGCCGAACTAGTATAAACTCTTGTGTCTTTGCATCCGCTTTAACCCCTTCAAGTTAACCTGTAGCGATGGCTCCACGACTAAGTCCTTTCACGAGGACATCTGCCGTGACAAAACCACGACACTGGGGATATGGTATTTTGCCTCACCGCTGACAGGTATACGGTCTTGAACCCGAGGCTATGGAGGCGGCTGGATCATAGTAGCAGCTTTATTGTTGCCTTTCCTCGCTCTCTTGCGATGTTTCTTTGGTGAAGGTCGTCTATAATACGTTCAGCCTCCGGAGGCGTCAATTCAGGCACCGACTCATGACGCTCAAGCGCTGAGTACTCATACTGCTGAGCCATCAATCCTCCGTCATCATAGGCACCCGTATTGAGATATTGTTGAGTGTCATCATCATCCTCATCTATGGCGACGTCATCAGCGACTAATGGAGCCTCTTCCTCACCCCGTCTGCTATCACCCAACATGATAGATGACGCTAATTGGGTAGGTGGGGTGCTGATGTTCATACCTTGCGGAGGCTGCGTGGTCGTGGGTGTGCTACCGGCCACCACCGGACGAAGCAGACTCTTTGGCCACAATAGGACCCATGTCTTGCAATCGCCAAGCAGCCGGGTGTCTCGTCGTCATCTCCCCCTAGTACCAGAGGAGCCAAATTTTCGTGGCCCGATTTGACACTGGCCACGGAAACCTTGAAGACGTGAGGGGGGATCGGCCAGCTGTGGAACAATTGTTCCTTCGGCTTCATTATCGTCGCCTTCCCCACGTCCACCTTCTGGACATTGATGTCATACAATATGGTGCACGGGGCGTCGTCCTGCAAAGACATGTCTGCGACCTGAGACATCCGAAAGGCAACGGAAACGGGAGATTATACATTATTGAAGAGGACCGGTGTGAAAGGTACCGTGAGGGCGTCAAGCTTAGCCAAAGATGAAGCACCACCGAGCACGTCCGAGACGGAGGACGGGCGGCTATGAGCAGGTGCGGCAGCCGGTGCAGGAGCAGGTGCGGCAGACGGTGCAGGAGCAGGTGCTGGTGCAACCCTAGTGGAGCTGCTCCCGAAGAAGTCGGCAAGGGGAAAGTCCGCTGCATTTTTATTTGGATTTTGCCTGCTCCAACTGTTGATGGCCCGAACCAAGGCAGCTACCGCTGTTGCGACTGTCTCAGCTGATTTCTTCCCAATCGCAATCTCAACCTTCTTGTCGATGTTTTCTTCAGTTAACCTCCATCTTTCCGTTCTCTCCTCTATGGTGTCACCATAGTACTTCTTCCACGTGGCGCTGTCTCTGACACTGTGCCAGCGTCCATACGACGGCCGAGTGTCCACCGGGAGTCGTTTCAATATGTTCAATGCCCGGTTGGATGGTGTGTCCCACTTGGGCCTCGCCAACGCCTTAGACGGCGAGTCGCTTTAGGCCGCAATCCTGTGCTGCTCTCTCTGCAAAAGGAACAAGGATCGTTTACAACTATGACTAAACATGCAGTTGGATTGGTTAAAAACTAAAATTACCAACAGTTTCATGTTTTCTGTCGTGACCGGGTCCGTCTCGAAAACCTTCTTGACTGGGTCCCAATGGTACCAAGACCTGAGGACGCCATGCTCCTGCGGGACGATGAACTCCGCCAAGGGGTCTGGGATGCCCAGACTTTCGCGTTCCGTGTCCTCCTTGTCCCATATGGACCTCTTCCCCGCATAACCACAGCTTCCGAGGTGGTGGCACCCCATGTTCCTCTATTGAAGCCCCTTCATGTACTTTGACTTCTCTTTGGCATCTTCGGTATCACAAGCCGCCTTGAACATTTGAAACTGCTCTTCTGTGATTTTCGGATTATCCTCTACAATCTCGGAGTGGGTTCCTTTTTGATGATGATCCGATGTTTCACCCTTAATTTCGAGGCGGCCAACGCGCCGCTAAACTTGGTCATGGCGTTTTTGTTTATCTTCTTCATTTCCGGGTCTTCCTCTGGCTCAGTATATTGGATTTCATCCCGGCCCAGGAACAAGAATATCTGGTGCAACAGGGTTAGGAGGGAGTGCTTCATATTTGGTAACTTCTTTAGTGCCTCATCGTTGATGGTGGCGCACCTCCGTATGATGCAGCCTATTTGATTGCCGTAGCAGGAGCGCGCTTCCACAGGCGG
The DNA here is from genome assembly GCA_021605205.1 of Aegilops longissima. Taxonomy (NCBI): domain Eukaryota; kingdom Viridiplantae; phylum Streptophyta; class Magnoliopsida; order Poales; family Poaceae; genus Aegilops; species Aegilops longissima. The sequence goes on along the minus strand of CM038676.1, from coordinate 3,419,424 downwards.
TTTTGGCTCAAAATTGACACTGTCCACCTCTATGACCACTAGTCTAGTAGTGAGGAGCTGGTTTGGGCGTCGACATCTCCTCTTCGGTTTGGGTTCTATGGCTTTGCTAGTCTCGGTGCCGGTCTGGGTCTCAACGCCAGTCTCGACACCGGTCTCGATGTCGTTCTCGGATGTGATAGGTGGGCCCAGCAACAACAACCGTTGATCATCGGCAAGGTTCAAAAATTCGGCTTCCGCCAGGTAGACATCATCGCAATCACCAGAACCCTGTCCCTCACCGTTGCTAGCCATGTTTCCTACGATTAAATCTAGTCAATTAATTCTGGACCTAATAAAATGAATAATGACATAAATAAAGGCCTATGTTTTACAGGAACGTTGATTCCTTCCCGGTGCGCAAATCCCGGGCACTCGATATGTCCTAGTTTGTAGCTCAAGTCATCCCGAAATTCACGAGAAATTTCGGCATGACCTTTGCTAAAGAGTGTACAAATCGAGCACCTGAAATTTACCGGAATGGAAATGAATCTACATTCTGGCAAAACATAGGCCACTCAGCTTCATTCCCTGGAAACAATAAAAGGCCACTTGTGCACATTCGAACCACTTCAATGTTGCATATAACATGAGAAAACACTATTGAGGAATTTGCATATAACATGACCACTTCAATGAATAGACATAATCAACAATAATGGAATATGCAAATGAACATCAATGACATATATCATATAACAGCAATGTTGTTTTTTGTTTACATAACAACAATTACTTTAACCAAGTTTTTGAAAAGAAAAACAATTATGTTTTGTGTTTATAGCTAAATGCCATAGCTACTGTTTTTTATTTATAAATAAATACTTTTGTTTTTTGTCTAAAGCTAAAAGTCTAGGAACTCCATTTTCTCTAACCCTTCCGACCTCACCAAAATTTCCACAACAAGACCTTAGTACCTACACCTAATGTCTTCAAAAATATTCATGTCCATAGTCCAAATAATTCAAATTTCATTTGAATGAAATTTGGACTAGATTCAGGTCCATAGTCCAAATATTTTTTTATAGCTAACTGTTTTTTGTTTATAGACTCTATTAATTTAAAGCTAAATGCTACTATTATTTATATACCCTCTATTAACAAAAAGCTAAATGGAATTACTTTTTAGGCATTTTCATAAAAAATTTGCCTAGCTAATTTCCTAAAAAAATTGCTAATTATTTTTCCTAAATGCTAAAAAAATGCCTACTGCCCTAAACAAATCTAGGGTTCATATGAACATGAACAAAACAACAACATATGAATTGCCCTTGCAGAGAGAGAGGAGGGTAGGGGAGCGGAGAGGCAGAGCCTTACGGTCGGCGACGAGGGCAGGCTCGGGCTTGGGCGGCGGCGGTGAGCTCGAGTGAGGGGACGACGAGGTCGACGACGGCCTCGGGGCGGCTACGGTGAGGTCGAGGGCGGCCTCGGGCGGCGGCCATGTGGTCGAAGGCGGCAGGGCAATCGACGACGGCGATGGAAGAGTTGGGGGAGAGGGGGAGAGGAGGTAAAGGACGTAGCAAAATTTTGAGCCCGCGCGGGATTAAGTCAAAAGAACAGTAGCGCGTTTTGGCAAAACGCGCTATAGCTAAGTTAGTTATAGCGCTTTCCACCAAAACGCGCTACCGCTATGCCTTTCTGTTTTTTTTTTCTTTTTCTTTTGTTTTTCTTTACATTTTATTTTTTTCATTTCTCATTTTTCTATTTCTTTCATTTTCGTTTACTTTTCTACTTATTTTTCTATTTATTTTCTTTTTCTTAGGAGTAGCGCTCTACGCCAAAAAACGCGCTGCTACAAGGCATTTAGCAGTAGCGTGCTTTCCGTAGAATCACTACTACTATTCCTAGCCTATCGGGAATAGTGTGGGAATTGTAGTAGTAGCACTTTTTCCTGCAGGGGCGCTACTACTATAACCATATCTAGAGCGTGCTTTTTTGACACACGCTAGCTAAATATCAGTAGCGCCCTTCTCTGACCAGCGCTACTGCTATACCTCTCTGTATAAGGTTTTGCCTATTAGCTCCTTCTCCTCCTTCTCCAATTCGGCCACATGCCAAAGGGGGGGGGGGCGCACCACCACTTGTGGGCTGGTGTGCTCCCCTCTTATGGCCCATATGGCCCATATCTTTCCCCTGAGGGTTCCGGTAACACCCTCGGTACTCCGATAAATACCCGACACTATCCGGAATACTTCCGATGTCCGAATACTATCATCCTATATATATCAATCTTTACCTCTCGACCATTTCGAGACTCTTCGTCATCTCCTTGATCTCATCCGGGACTCCGAACAACATTCAGTCACAAAATCACATAACTCATATAATACAAAATCGTCATCGAACGTTAAGCGTGTGGACCCTACGGATTCGAGAACTATGTAGACATGACCGAGACTCCTCTCCGGTCAATCACCAATAGCGGGACCTGGATGCTCATATTGGCTCCCACATATTCTACAAAGATCTTTATTGGTCGAACCGTTATGACAACATACGTTATTCCCTTTGTCATCGGTATGATACTTGCCAGAGATTTGATCGTCGGTATCTTCATACCTAGTTCAATATCGTTACCGGCAAGTCTCTTTACTCGTTCCATAATGCATCATCCTGCAACTAACTCATTAGTCACTTTGCTTGCGAGGCTTCTTATGATGTGCATAACCGAGAGGGCCCAGATATACCTCTTCGATACTCGGAGTGACAAATCCTAATCTCGATCTATGCCAACCCAACAAACAACTTTGGAGATACCTGTAGAGCATCTTTTAATCACCCAATTACGTTTGATAGCACAAAAGGCATTCCTCCTGTATCCAGGAGTTGCATAATCTCATAGTCGGAGGAATATGTATTTGACATGAAGAAAGCAATAGCAATAAAACTGAACGATCATTTGACTAACGAGCATTATCTAATGATGTGATCCCATTCATCAAATGACAACACGTGTCTATGGTTAGGAAACTTAACCATCTTTGATTAACGAGCTAGTCTAGTAGAGGCTTAGTAGGGACACTGTTGTCTATGTATCCACACATGCATGTATCAAGTTTCCGGTTAATACATATCTAGCATGAATAATAAACATTTATCACGAATAAAGAAATATAAAATAACAAGTTTATTATTGCCTCTAGGGCATATTTCCTTCAACTTCCTCCATCGATGATGACTTTGATGTAATGTTTGTTGATGCCTGCTTTGGTGTGGAAGATATGGCAATGTTGGTCTTCGTCTTGTTGGTATTGAAGCGTCAAGACCTTGGATACCACGAGAGCGGTACTTGAATCATTGTCACAAAAGACTCGAGCATCTTCCTCTTCATTCACTTTACGGTGCATGGCCACATGCTCGAGTGCTTCCATCTCATCTTCATTCATGGAGTCGTATGTGCCGTCATCATTGGCAATTATGGTGCGCTGATTGAAGCATTAGAATGACTTGTGTCCTCGGCCACCACATGTGAACAATTGATAGAACTTATGTTGAGGGGGTCATCCGTTGGCGCCATTGATGAGAGAGTTTTGGACTTTTAGTTGCTTGCCAGTGGACGAGTTGAGGAAGGCATAGCTTTCTTGGAACTTGACTTGTCACCGGCACTTGGTGATGCTCTGGTCGAGGTAGGAGGTGTTGAAGTTGAGGAAGCTTGAGTGTATGAGCCGTAGGTCTTGGAAGGGTACTCGGCGTATTTGAAGTCGTCTTTCACTTGTCGTTGCACCTTGGTCACTTGATGAACTAGCTCAAGAATGTTGGAGTAGGGTTGGAAATCGACAATCTTCTTCATTGGTTGATTGAGGCCGTTCAAGAAGCGTGCCATAGTTTGTTCGTCATCTTCCTTGACATTGGCTCGTATCATGGCAATGTCCATCTTTTGATAGTATTCTTCCATTGTCTTCATGCCTTGCTTGAGAAGTTGCAACTTCTTGAAGAGATCACGGGTGTAGTGTGTAGGCATGAAACGAGCTCTCATGACATCCTTCATTTGCGTCCAAGTTTTGATGGGTAGTTCGCCTCTCCCCCTTTGTCTTGCGATCACTTGTTCCCACCAAATGAGGACGTAGTCTTGAAAATCGAGGGAGGCCATGGCGATTTGTTTCTCCTCGTCATAGTTGTGAAGATGGAATATCTTATCGACCTTCAATGTCCATGAGAGATATTCTTCGGGATCGGTGCTTCCGGAGAAGTTGGGCATAGTGAACTTGAACTTGTTGTAGAGTAGTTCTTCATCATAGTGGCTGTTTTGATGTCGTTCTTGGCATGGAGGAGGGTCTTCAATTTCACGCTCCTCGTGATGGTGCCCTTGGTGTGGAGGGGAGCGAGGTATATACGTGCCCTTCTCTCTTGTTGCCCCTCAAGGAGAGCGGCATCATCTTGTCGTGCTTGGCGAAGTGCATCTTCTTGTTCACGTACTTGCCGGTTGCTTTCTTGGATGGCTCGAGTGGCCTCACGAAGTGCTTGTTGTGCTTCATGTGCTTGTGCTTCACGACGTTGGCGTTGTGGTGGAGGTTGCTCTTGATCCATGGGATCTTGCTTTGCATCGCGCCCTTTCACGTGCTCGAAGTCGGTCTTGCAACCCATTGCCATGGAATGGGTTGTGGTTGTCGTCGTGGTGACGTGATCGAGCTCGAGGAGGACTTGCATCGGAAGAAGAGTATGACGAAGAATGGCGACTTGAGTGGCTCCGTTTTGGTGAGGAGGTGCTGGAGGATGCGCGGTTATGATCCATCACATGTTGTGAAATTCCTCCATTAAAGTGTTGAGCTTGGCGTCAACATAGTCCCGGTTTCTTGCTTCCGATTGGCATAGGTCGGTAGCGAGTTTCTCGATGCAATCACTCAAGGCTTCACTTTCTTGATGGAGAGCTCGTTGGGCGACGAAGAACTGATTTTTGGTGACGTAGTCGCATTCGTCATCTTGATCCTCGAGGAGTGGGTTCGCCGAAGAAGTTGGCCTATCCATCATATGCAGGTGGTTGTGAGTAGGAAAATGAGAGAACAATACCAAAGTTACCTTTTCCGGAGATTGTGGATGTATCGAGTATCACCCAATCGTGATGCTATAATAGTAAATTTGGTACCGGGTTTTGTTTTCTCACACCTAGAAGCAAAGACTTAAGGAGGATCTCGGTTAGGGTGAGTGGCACAATAATTAAAGCAAATGTTAGTCAAGATATCAAAAATGTTGAAAAGATGCACAAATTGCAACGAAGACAAATAGATCGAACCAAAAGTATCACTAGAAACACACACACGGAAGATAAATGAGATCCGCACAACCAAGGAATAAGCTCAAAATGTGACACCACGGAAAATGCTCGTTGTTGCACGGATACTAGAGAGACAATAGCTCGATTGCTCCAATGGGCCAGATACGCTTGTGCAACATATCTATCCTCCCTAAAGGAAACACATTTTTGTGATTATTTATATCACATAATTGATCTATTAATAGTCTAATGGTCAGTCAAATACATGACGCAATGAAACTTAGTACATGAAGTAATTTGACATGGAGTGTCTAGATAATAGATCAACGACCTACTATTCAATGTCACTTTCGATAATTATATCCAAACAGTTTGACGAGTTAATTAACTATATGCATCACATGAATTATAATGAGACGGGAATTAATTAGCCAGCACTATGGTTGGTTACCTATCACAATCGGTCAACAGTATTAATACCAGCCGCGAACAAATAATGTACAATGTTAAATGTAGATTAGTTGGATGGGAGAAACCTAAAGTGCACATTGTGATTTTCTAATTTCGGTGCTGAGTTACACAAGGATATTAGATGGCACATGGATGCCCTGTACACGAGGTACAAATAGACATTGTATTTTACTAGATACTAAATATTCTAGTACATTAGATTATTCTTCACTTTTAATGTCCGTGCTGGAAAACATATTCTTCCCTTTCACATGAATTATTATTCCCTCGTAATATGCAGTAAATTAATATCTTCTACAGTTTATTATTCTTGCCTTTCATGTTTATGACGTATCGAATCATTGTTTGCTCCACAAAATAATTGAACGATCAATGGTTGCCTAGTAGTACTAGTGTCTCCTCTGTGTCGAGAACTACAAAACCACAACCTCATCAAATGAAATAAATTAATTTCCCTTTACAGTTGATTCTTCCCATGCATGTATAAACATGTTCTTTTTTTCGAATATAAGCCTTTATATTGGAAAAACATGTCTATATTTGGTGGCTGCTGCTCACCGTGCCTAGAGTTGAGGCCATTGGGTGGGAGCCTGCTTGGATTGATTCATCCTCTGACCCACTAAGAAGAATTCCTTCGAGCTGCACAGTTTGGCAGGATCGCAGCATCGCATTTTAACCCTAACTGGTTGTAGCTTCATGATAGAAAACTCATCATTGGCTACAAGTTTATCAACTGCTTTGGCGAGATGAGCCAGGCAAATAACTGGCAGAAAAGAAAATAATACTTCCTTAGATCCAAAATAAATGTCGCAATTTTAAACTGAGGTTTATTTACAACTGCGACACTTATAGTACCCTTGATTTGATTGAGAATAAATATATTTTGTTAATGTATCTGCTCAAATGCCCCTGTCATCCAGCTAATTGGTGATTACAAGACAAGACCAAGATGGTTTATTCATTCATTAACGGTGCGGCTTCAACCAAACAGTAGCACTAATGATAGTGTCATAATTAGTAGTAGACAGTTGTGCGTTAGCTAGGCAGCGCCGTTGGATTTCTTGTCGTACCAAGACTGGGCAAGAGGTACATGTGGTAGTTTCGCTCTATAAAAAGCGGACGTGAATCCAGACGACAAAGCTAGCTACAAGCCTACAAGCATACCTCGTTCATCTTTGCGGAAATGGAGTCCAGCGCTGTCGCCGAGTGTTTGAGAGATAAGTGCATCCTCATCACCGGCTCAACAGGGTACCTCGGGAAATGTATGTTTAACACCTGCCTATATCCTGCATGCATGCGTGAACTCTTGATTCTGAAGAGCATGGTTAATAGTACCACGAAGTATTTGTCCTAAGGAGTTGCCATATCATCTAGAGCTGACCTAATAGCCATCATATAAAGTACGAAATTTTAATTGTGTACTATTTTATTAATAGTTAGTTTACCTTACAATCTCACAAAGTGTTTTGGGCTCGTGCCGCAGATAACTACTATTTACAACCTTCTTCTCTTCTCTTTCCTCTAAGTAAGCAACGATATACTTCATTGATTCCAAAATAGAGGTCGTTTTAGCAAGCTCTTTTAGCTTGCTAGAACGACATATATTACGAAACGGAGGGAGTTATATTTAAGTTTTTATAGCTTGTTGATGTCATCTTATTGTATTTTGCTTTAATGGTAGCTTCTACCTCGTATCTTACATACAGTGCTAGTGGAGAAGATATTGCGGGTTCAGCCGGCTGTGAAGAAGTTGTACCTACTGGTCCGCGCGCCCGACGCTACGTCTGCCGAGCAGCGTGTCTTGTCCGAGGTACACAATTTGTTTAGCTTATTTCAAATTACTATTAGAGGACATCTATGATTAGATCCTGAGAAAGCTCAAACATTCTCACGTAATATTTGCTGTGTCCTGTTCTCTTTCGGCAATAAAGGTCATTGGAAAGGATCCCTTCAATTTTCTACGAGAAAAATACGGGATTACTGGTTTTTATAACTTCATCAAAGAAAAGGTAGTACCTCTCGCCGGAGACATCGTGGATGGCTACTTAGGGCTCCACAACTCAAGAGTTCATGCCCTGTCGGAGGAGATTGATGTTATCATCAATGTGGCTGAAACCACTAACTTTTTTGAAAGGTTCGTTCCTTGAATTCTTGGCCCTGATGCACAAAGTTATCTTGGTTTGTTGTGAGAACAATATTACAGGATTTGTTGGTCGATTTTAGTTTTATCCATAAACTTACAATAAAGTCCTTGCAAAGTGCTGGCTGAGCATCTGTGGAGGTACACCTGCTAACTTCGGGAATTAATACGAAATTGCTAGAAAAAGAAAAAGCATAACCTTTTACAATACGACTGTATAAATTGGAGGAAAGAAGATAATATATGCCCCATACAAAAAGAACAAGTGATACAAACATATATGAATATAATATAAAATTCAGAGCTTTCACTTATTTGGTATCAACACGAAACTTTAGACACACAATCCTGGTAACACAATCTGTCAAATTGTTTTCAGAATACAAAAAAAAAAGGGAAATGTTGGCTTCCGGCGGACCGGCGGAAGCGTTGCGCCGGTCACGCGTGCGTCGCTGGATCCGTCTTGATCAAACGCAGCCGATTAGCGCCACGTCATGCTGCTGTGGGCTCCACGCGGACCGCTTCGGTGTTGCCTTATCTCCACCACACAGCGCATCCACTCATTTTTCCTCATCCTTCTCGTTGAGGTTGCCGCTTTCCCCTGTCTCCCTTCCTTTTTCTCAGATCCACCAGATGCTGAGCTCCTTCTCACAGTGGGGCGGAGCTGCAGCAGCAGCACCAGCGCCACCACCGCTGCATGAAGCTCCTTCCCTTCTCTTTTTCTTCCCCCGTGTTGTTACCCTGCAGCCATGTCCGACCAGTTCGAGAGCGAGATGCGCCCCCGCGGACGCCGACCCGCGATGCTGCATCTATGGCATGGCGGAGCTGGTACCGGTGGGTTGCAGTGCTGGAACCAGCGGCCTGGCTCTTGCATCAAATTGAGAAGATTGTGGCGTCGTTGCGGCCATGAATTTTTGCTACATCAAATTTTTGCTGGAACCTCTGTTGATTTTTGCTAGAATCACTTCTTTTTGTGCCGGAACCTTCTTTTGATTTTGCTGCAAATTGGAGGGTGGCGCCGTCTGCTTCATGATTTTTTGCTACATCAATTTTTTGCTGGAACCTCTATTCATTTTTGCTGGAAGTAGCATTTGAATTTGCTACATAGACTATGATGATTTTTGTTGATGATTTTTGTTTTGCTGGATGCGATGTTAATTTTTGCTGGAACCGGCTTCTTTTTTTGCTGCAGCCATCTACGGGGTTTTTGTTTACTGTAGCACAGTGGTGCAAGCCAACGACGGCAGCAAGCCGAAGACGTGATTTTTGCTGGAACCGGCATAATGTTTTGCTGGAACCGGCATAATGTTTTGCTGGAACCGGCTTCTTTTTTTGTTGCAGCCATCTACGGGACTTTTGTTTGCTAGAGCATGGTGGTGCAAGCCGACGACGGCAGCAAGCCGAAGACGGCGATTTTTGCTGGAACCGGCATAATGTTTTGCTGGAATAGGCTATTTTTTTGCTTCAACAACTACTGGACTATTTGTTGCTAAATTTTGTTGTGTTGGATCTGGCATTAAATCCAACTTCTATTTTTTGCTTCAACCATTTTACTGGGGTTTTTGTTTGATGAAGCACGGTGATGCAAGTCGACGGCGGCGAGCCGGAGATGGTGACCAACGGCGACGGAGTTGCCATTCAACTTGTTTTGTCCCCGTCGACCGGTGTGTAGAATTGCTGCAATTGGCATCCAGTAGGAGCGGATCTGAACCGGCGAGCGGGCGGAGCTGCATCCAAAAAAGCGGCAACGGGAGATGGGACGGTGACCGCCGGCGAGTTATAGCGAGCTGGGCGGCGTCTCTGCTACGACCGCTGGGGAGGAGGTAGCGCTAGGCTGCTTGCGCAATTTTCACGCGGTGTACTACCCATGAGGCTGAGTCGCGTGGGGGCAGAGACGGGGGATTTTTTCTGGGATGCGTTGACTAGGACGAAGAAGACAAATCGAGGTGGGAGAGGCCAGATCGGACGACTCCTGGAGGCCAGATCGAACGGTTAGAGCTCGACCGGCCCATCAGTTGGGCCGGTGCGCCGGCGCAGATCAGTGCCCAAAAAAAAATCTAAAATCAGGTGGGTTTTAGGTCTTCCCGAGCTAAGAAAAGCACCTCCCGAAACTTTTCTACATGTATTTAGTACTTCGCTACTTGGAGGCCTCTTTAGCCGAAATGTTCTGGTATTTACAGGTAGACTTTTATTTACTTCTGTTTTTGTTTAACAAGTTTTTGAAATACATCAAGAGTTGAATATTTTCCAAAATTACAAAAAAATTAAGTATATTAACAATTTTTAATAGGAGTTATAAGTTACACGATTCTTTTAGAAAGATACGCGAACTTTTTTAGTTTTACATCAATATTTTTCTCAAATATACGTAGTTTTTTTCAAGAATACGTGAATAAATTTTCAATTACATGTACGTTTTCTAAATACTCATTTTTATGTTAAAGAATATGGAAAAAATAGAAAATCGAGTGCCAAACCTTCAAAAGCCGAAAGAACAGATATAAAGATTGCTAGGGGAATGCTCATTAACCCAAAAACAATGAAGCACATTGCATACTCTGTACTGGCCAGCCCATGGAAGAGAGTGCATGTGTGTTTCCCTCCAATTTTGACGCACAGACTATATAGGAGCAATCGGATAGGAGACATCCATGTTATACCCATGCACTAGCGATGTACTAGTCGGATAAGGTTCATGTACTACTCATAGGCACGAAAATGTATCCATGCCCTACCCATGCGGGTTGGGTACCTACCGGTACTCATGCCCATGAGTAAAATTGCGATATTTAGTAGTATATATTCTATCCTTGCTGCAAGAAGTAGCGCAAGCGCTTAGTCCCGAAGAGGGCAAACTATGATAGATGTTGATGCTTGGATCAGAATCTGTGTACTAGCCTGATCCTCTGGTATGTCTGTGAATAGAACAATTCCAGTAGTTGTAGTAGAAGACTGTCTTCTAGGTATCTTGGATCATTTAACAGCTGCATCCCAGAAGACCTTAATACCTTTAAGAAGTAGACCAGAGTTGCTGGTTGAACCCTGCCGTATACCAAAGGATTAGTACACTGGGTAGAATGATTCTCCAGGGTTGGAAGTTGCGTGTCATAAGGCTTGTCCAAAAGAGCTTGAAAAGCATCAAGTGCTGATGCCGCCTGATGTACCTGCATTGGTAAACCTTTATTTCCTGGCAAAGAGGCAGTTATTTATATACTTTCGAAGGCACCAGAGAAAACTGAAAATATTGGAATGGTGGCCTGAGGGTGATTTACTACCCAGTAGCTCCTGGACGAGACGATGCAAAAAGTTAGTCCCTCCGTCCGAAATTACTTGTTGGAGGAATGAATAAAAATAGATGTATCTAGAACTAAAATAAGTCTTGTTACATCCATTTCTCCGACAAGTATTACAGGACGGAGGTACTACTATTTTGAAGTACATTTTTGGAAAAGGATTATTTTGAAATACATGGTCTATACTAACATTACAATGAGGAGCAAACCATGTTGCTGTAGCAAAAGTGCAGCTAAAAAGGAGATGCATATCATCCTCATGTAGGTTACACCTGCAACAGTTGGAGGCTATCTGCCGGGAGAATCAATCAGCCCTTGTAAAGGAAAAAAAACAGCGTGCTATAGCAAAATAGCATTGGCCTTAAATATGCTATTAGCGTGCTATATCACGCTATTAGCGAGACTTTGACCACCGGTATACTTGTAGTTCAGTCTCCTCTGCTACCACATCACCCGATGATCTGTACCCCCTGTGTATTCGTGCAACATGCAGTTGCTAGATAAATCACATAGCATTTTATTTCTCTCATACGGGTCTCACACTTACACAAATCACATGATGCCACTGTACATGAGTAAATAACATAAAACAACCATAGGATTCCGAAAAAATACGGCTTTTAAATAACTTTCTAATATCTACCACTCCTGTGGTTCGCTCATTCAAAAAACACAAATTGTTCACTTGGAATATTTTAAGCATGATTATGACATATTAGACCCAGTCGTTAGGGCCACATGGGAAATAAACTCACCATGTTAAGTTTTGGATCAGCACCCCGTCCGTGGCCATCTCCTCACCCCCGACTATGCCCCCACCCCTTTTTTTCAAAAAAGGGGAAACACTCCGGCCTCTGCAACATCATGATGCACACAACCATTTTTATTAAAAGCAAATAAATAGGTCTGAAACGAACGTAGTATCAACTAAAACGACAAAAAGAGAACGGAAACACCACAAAAGGTGGGTACAAATGAAAGATTACACGACTTAACCACATAATCTATTAGTGACATGCCAGCCAAACCGGTTGAATAACGCCTGTGAAACCATCTCCAGACGGTTGCATCCAAAGGCCATGAGCCCCCCAGCGTCCCCATGCTGAAGTGATGATCACATACATATTGACGCGGTGGGTCTGAAGATAACCTGCAAAAAGTTAATAGAGCGAGACCTGTTAAAAACACAGTCATTCCGGCAATTTCAAATTGCGCAAAGTAAGGCACAAACCCCTACACGGATATGACCCTTAAGTATTTTGTTGATACCAACCAACCAGTTTGCAAACAAATTTGGGATACTTGTTGGTGGTGTCAAATTATATGCAACATGAACCGTGCGCCAAATCAAAGCCGCGAAAGGGCAGGAAATAAGAAGATGTTGAATTATTTCATCCTTATCACAAAAACAACACTTCTTACATCCATTCCAGTTTCGTTTAGCCAAATTATCTTTGATGAGGATCACCTCCCTCTGAACAAACCACATAAATTTTTAATCTTTAAAGGTACTTTGATTTTCCATATATGCTTTCTACGGAACACAGGACCCGTATTAATAAGATCTTCATACATAGACTTGACAGTAAACACCTCAATGGTAATGCCCCCCACCCCTTGCCGGAGCCAACCAACAAGGCTGCCGGACAGGGCCGACGAACACCCTCCCCTCTCCTCCCTAGCCTCCCTCTCTCCTCCGTCAACGGAAGCCACCAGTTCGCTGGCTCATGCCTCCATGCCATTCTTCCATGGCCACAAACAGGAGCAAGCTCCGGGGGCGGCAGTGCACCCAGAGCAGCAATTTAACAGCAGCCGAAAAACGCCCAATGCATGAGCGTGTCCCCGGGGAAGACCTTGTGCCTCCCTACATCCCGCACGGGCTCGCCATGGACCAAGCTGCCCATGCTCCCTTCGAGGCGGGGAACAGATTGCCGCAGTGCTAGCTTGTGTGTAGGGGCTCCTCCTGGGCCTGACACCCACTGAGCCTCACCCTGACGCCCACATGTGTTGTTCGTCAGCTCCAGCTACAAGCTCTCCGACGGCGGGCCAAGCATGCGTGTGGTTCATTTTGCAGGGGCACGATTTCTTTTTTCTTTTTGCAAGTACCTGATTGCTTTTTATAATAAAATTATAGTGACCTGATTACTTTTATTTTTTTATAGGAACCCGATTGCTTAAAAAAATGTATTTCACCCCACCTGTCATAACCTCGCAACGGTCAACCTTACAATTAAAGCTAATGGTGTGGACTTTTATGTCATGTCAGACCTGATGAGTGGACCCAATCTTTCATAATCATTATTAAGATTAACAAATATAGTCATTAGTGCAATACGGTAGTTTATTAAAATAGCGAACCACCGAAGTGGTAGGTATTTGGATTTTCCAAAAAGCGGTAGTTTTCCAGAATAGTAGCCTGAATTGTGGTAGTTTTATTCTATTTACTCACTGTACACCATGCACTCTTCAATTCATATACCACTACTCTCCTCCTCGTCTATCGAAAATTTAAGTAGATTACTGTTAGTTTCAATCAATTATGATGGACATTGTTGAGACTAGCATGATTCTAATATGTTGGCATTACTTACCAATGAACTTTGAAGATAAAACTGGACTTAACACTATTTTAGAGTAGTAATACCCAAGCTTGAGACAATAACATGATTGCAATAAAAATTAAATTAATATAGCAACTCTACATGACTACAATTAACAGTACAAGATATGCGTCTCGCATTTCAATTTAAAATTAGTAGCATCTCATCTTTTTCACAAATTAGTTAACAATCTGATACATTTTTCCAGGATAATGGATGCTCTCATTGCCGCCTACAATGAACAACCATTGCCATGTTTCATTCGCAACCAGGATGACATAATCAATGTGGTGAGTATGTTCTAGGTTACTAGCCTAATGAGCAACAATGGCATAACTAGGAAAATCATAATATTGCTAGCTACTCCCAATAAACTAAAACCACGACGAGTAAATCGGAACGGAGGGAGTAGTATGTATTGGTGAACCACATGATTGATTAAACTAGACCTGTATAGATATCCGCAGACATGGTCATAATTACAACACTTGTGGCCATGGCTGTTCACGGAACGATAACCACTACTAGGAAAGTGCTGATAGGTGGGACGTAATGGTCAATACCTTAGGGCGCGCCATTGGTAATCTGAAAAATATCAATGGCAGGCGGCAACTAGGGCCCGCCAATGTGCACATCTGCTAAAATACAAGTTTTTTAGAGAAAGAGGATCACCTCCGGCCTCTGCATCTGAGCGATGCATGCAACCATTTTATTAATTATTCACAAAAGACTTTACAAAGAAATACGATAGTAAGTCTGAAGCCCCGTCTAGGCGACAACTGTCGCTACTCCTATCCAGCTGATGAAGGGATGTTGATAATCCGGGTCTAATACCATAGACCTCGCAGCCAAGCCTAACATCTAAAACCTGAGGCCCCAACCGAGCCTCGCGACCAAGCCACCGTCTATGGGGCACACATCGGTCCTGCGCGTGTTGTTGCCACTCTCTTTCTCTCACTCGCACAAACGAAGGTGGAAGATGGAGCACATAATATTTTCCGGCGCACAAACGCCTCGGCCGCACGAACGGCCTCACTTTACTGGGCACATACCCGGGCGCGGCAACATACCGCAGCCTATCCAGAGGAGCTCTCTCACAACCGACCCAGCACATACCACGGTCCCGGCGGAGACTACCTCATCTCTGGCTCCTAGGCTTGGCTCATACCGGCGCACTTCGATCAGTACATGGGAGGGGTATTTATACCCGTGCACACACACCAGGCTAGCTACCACGCACGTACGCACTGACTTGGCTTGCCGCTGCATGCACTCGGCCACACCGCAAGTCGCGCACGCACTAGCCTAACAGCCACCACATTAGGCCACTAACCCATGCACTAACTACTCACTGGAATATCTCCACGATCAACAAGATCCAGCTGTGCAGCTAACAACCATGCATGCATCAGCACAACGGCTCGTCTGGCACGGGCCCACTCGTCGCCGCGGCTTACAGCGGCCAATAGCGCGCTCTCAGAGGGCACCGCCGCCAACTGCCACTACTCCATTTTTACAGTTGTACTGACTAATCATTCTTGCCTGATCTAACTACCGTCAACGCCACCACGACGCTCAACGGCACCATCACCCTGCGCGCGAACTACTGAGCACGCCGGTACTCCTCGGCACCATGCCGCCAAGTACCACAAGCCGGCACAACTTGAAGTCTCTGAAAGATCTGTCGTCCGTAGCACCTGCTGACCAGGCATGACAAATCGTAGCACCTGTCGGCCAGGCATGACTTGACATCTCCATCGAAACTCCGTGCAAGACAAAGCCGCTCCACCTCCTGCCTCTGTCCACCAGCACTGCTCCACAAACGATTCTCCCAAGAAAGAAACTCCACCGTAGTGCCACCATCGTTCGATATGGAAGACCAGATCCTAGGGTTTCCCCCAGAGCAGTATGAGCGGGTCGACATACGTCACACAATGATGCCTTCATCAAGGTAACGACATAGAATGCCGCCATCATCCGCCGTCGGCTCGGTTTTCACCGGCAACTATGTCTCCCCGACTCGCAGCCAGTAGTGGATCATGGATCCGGAGATCCGAACACCCAGCCATAGGTCGACCACCTATGACGGAAGAGATGACCACCACCGCCGGTCGCATCGGTCAGAACAGATCTGACTGGAGGTGCCGCCGACGAGACCATCGGGCCCTCCATGCTGCCGCCACCTATCTAAAGGCGGTATGCGCGACACCGCTGACCGAAAAGGTCAGCCGCTGCGCCCGCAGCCCATGCCGCCGTCCGTGGCTAGGCTGCCCGCCGTGCCAAGCCGCCGCCATCCGAAGACAGGTCGGCCGCCCGCAACCTGCCGTAGCCATCCGCCGTGTTGCAGAACCCAGATCGGCCGTGCCGCCACACGCCTAGGGGTCCCGCCCCAACCAGAAGACGTGTGAGAGAGAAGATCCCCCGCCACCCCCGGCGGCCCCCGGCGGCATCCCCCGGCGACGGTGGAGGGAGTTCGCGGCAGCAGCGGCTAGGTTTCTTGGTTCCACCCGAAGGGCGACGCGGGGCTTTCCGCACCGGAAATACAAGTGCCAAAATACAAGTGCTTGATAGTGATAGCATAGTACCCATGACCGGCGGTGGGGGACACCGACCGCCACTGGTGATCTGGTCCGAGGGATGTCATGGTTACGAGTGGGTCAAACTTAAGGCTGGTCATAGTGGGAGTAACATAAGTAGTAACATAGATGCCACATAAGCAAAAGTGATGATGTGTCAAGTAGTT
This sequence comes from Aegilops longissima, assembly GCA_021605205.1. NCBI lineage: Eukaryota > Viridiplantae > Streptophyta > Magnoliopsida > Poales > Poaceae > Aegilops > Aegilops longissima. The sequence goes on along the minus strand of CM038676.1, from coordinate 3,402,929 downwards.
AATGAGGAGAGAGACAAATAGAGTAACATAATATGTTACCATCATCTAGCGGTTCCCGATGCTAAATGAGTCTATGAAGTAATAAATGAAGTGATGCATGACACTACATATATGTTACTACCCACTATAGAGGTAGTAACATAGCCTAGTAACATATACATCTTACTAGTCTAAGTTACTCCCCACTATGACCAGCCTAATAGTAGCCGGCGATAAATGCTGCCCTCCATTGATATCTATAGCTGTCTTGGCGGGCATCATTCCTCAACCACCATTGAAAATATGGGCCAGACTTGGCCCCAAGTTAGCTGTGTGGTAGGCACCACCTCTGGCGGGCTCGTAGGTCGGCCCGCCACTAGTATAATATTAGGTCTTCCTTTCCACGTACGTACTGTCCATCGAGCCCGCATGGGGAGGAGGGGATTTGCCTTCCTTTCCACGGATTCAAAATGATTGCCAACGTTTAGTTTGAAACACTGATTTCTTTTGGCTTCGTCAAATTTCTAACACTCAGTATGTCTATATTTTTTTAAAAAATCATGCAAGTTTTTCTTGTGAATTTAATTTTGTAGAATTATTTATACTTATTATTCGCAAATTTTAATATGATCTAAAGATTTATCATTGTCAATGTAGCAAATGGAGTGCCCCAACTCTTTGGACACAAGGAGTTTGTGCGCCGATGATGGATTTGACAACAATTGCTTCTACCTGACGCTTACAGAGGACTTCAAATTTATGACGGTATATTTTATGAATTACTGCATATTTCATTTGTAAGTATTTATTAAAAATTCTAACAGGCAAAACTTTTCTTTTATCTTTAATTTTGATCAGTGCATCCCTTGCTTTGCAAGGGCTGAACTACTAAAGAAGCTGAACGTCGCGAGGGATGAGGAGAGCACCACTACTGCCTTCCTCAAGATCAAAGAAGGCTTCTATTTCAAGGTTATGATCCAAAATGAGAAAGATCGAATCTTTTACGGTTTCCATTGTCTTAATTGGAGAGACTTTGCTAAAGCTTACAAATTGGAGGAGGGGACGGAACTGTCCCCAGATATTGGCCAACAAACTAATGGTGACATCTGGGTAGATTTGGATAAGCTTCCAATGATTCCTCCATGTAAGTTTTGTGTTAAACATACATGGAAACCTTTATATTACTCAACATTAGTTGCTGATTGTAACTATAATATTGCTTATACACAATTGGGAAGGTTATTTACGAGTGCCAAGAGAAACTCAGAGGATGGTAGACAACATTTTTTATACTGCTGGCACCATAGTTACTTTGGAGGAGATGAACGAGGTCATACGATTTCTGGACAGTATGGATGCAGGCGTGAGGCATTACCGTGCTGGAAAAAGTGTTGGACCATACGTGCCACTAGCTCACACATTGGGCATGACGAATATTCAGAAGAAGTACCTGGTAAGAATTATATCCAGTTTCATGTTATTCATATACTCTTGATAAATTAACTAGAATTCCTATGACTATGTTGTAATGACGTTCCTTTGCAATAGGAAATCCCAACACCCTGTGTGCCTCAGCAAATGCCTGCTAATGGTGATATGCGAATTATTGTCCATGACAAGACAAACTTCACATGCACCTACTCGACTTCAGCAGACAATGGATGCATCCTCGTAAATGGGTGGAAGCAACTTCTTGAGACCTACCACGTTGAAATAGGAGATAGGCTGATCGCCGTGCTACACCATGGACCTCGAGGGCCTTTTTTATTTCTCACCTCCATATTTGAGGGTGTTTTAGAGTGTCATTAAACGGAACATGATCTACAAATAAACTTAAAGATGCTTTATGGTTATACCTGGTGTTGAACGCCTTGTATGTATGGTTAAACTTAAATGTGATTTATGGTTTTTAACTCTAGTGTTAAACATAGTGCAAACTATTTAGGCATGATACAACTGAAAGACACATTTGTTCCGCCATGGAAACATAAATTAGGAAAATAGCTCATTTTTGCTGCCATTGTAACATTTATGAGCAAACCTACAACATGTATTCCTATGTAGCAAAACATTACTGAGTAACTATCTTCTATGTGATTGGCATCAGCAAATGTTGCACACCCATTCTTTCGGATGATTCCGGTCCTAAATTCAACATGATATATGTTACCATAAGGGGCTTCTAGTTTAATCATATGCATTACCAGTTCTCAAACTAGAACCTCCTAATGGTAACATATACCATGTTGGACTTATGAAAAACACTATCCTCAACTATGGATAAGTGAAAATATCGATGTTAATTCAGTAGAAGAGAATTATTGTTTGTGGTTCAATACCTAGTAAAAATCAGTTATAGGATTGCTCATAATTGTTGCCATCGTCTGGTTGGCAGCGTATATTCCTGAGAGGTAGGGACAATATGGTTATGCACATTACAAATGATTGTATCCCAAATGGGATAGTGGTTCTACCGATGTGGTAGTGCCACAGATGCAGTAAGTTTAAATAACCAAACACTACTAGGGAAAAGCCTAGCAGTAGCGCAGGTCAATGCCTATCAATAGCGCGGGGAACGGCGCTACTGATACGGCGCTATAGCTAACGTTTAGCAGTAGCGCGGCTTGACGCGCGCTACTGCTATACCTACTTAGCGGTAGCGCTTCCCTTACCAGCGCTAACGCTAGCAGTAGCGGTTTCCTATCCAGCGCTAAAGAGCGCTACTACTATATTTTCTCATATTTTTTGCTGCGTATTTGCGATGTTTTTGTACATGTTTTAAACAGTATTTTAATCATATCATAAACATGCAATATGCTCATCATATCATACGCATAATAGTCTCATCATATCATCCAACACAAATCATCTCGTCACATCATAATCATGATATAGCTATACAAGTTACATGACATGTCTCATCATACATAATGTAGTACTTCTTGAGGCGTCAGTTCGTATCCCTCTCTCGCACTAGAGTGAACCTGAACTAACTACCAGTTGTCGCTCGGAAATCGGTACACCTGGCCCTAACACTCCCGCGACTCGTCGTTTACTCCTGGCATATCACTTCTTTGCCATCGATGATCTATGCATCTGCATCGTCACATGAGTCGATGATATGGAATATATATAGTTGAGCAACAGAAAGGGACAGACTTGAAAAAATAGAAGCAACATATCATAAGCATAAATAAGAAAGTTCATCGTACACAAAATGCCCTAACTAGAGTGATCTTTGCTAGTTGAGGAGGACGGTTTAATTACAACACAAATAAAGTATCGTCGTGCATAACTCAAAGTTTCATCATAGAGAAAGTATGGACTAAATGGACACTTTGGTATATATTGTCAATCACTCCAACATGTCGTGCCATCCCTCCAAGTCAGGGAGATAGTCCCTGAGCGAAGTGAAAGGCTTCATGTCGAGACGCTGAGCTGATACGCATGTTCGGACGTCTTCCCGCGACATTTGCCATTCTTTGTAGAACATCCCTGTTTTTTCAACGACCTCCTTCATGATGATTTGGGCAAGTTCACGCTAGATGTGATAGAACTCAGCTCGAAGTCGATGATCCAGGATATCTCCTAGGTTGTTTGCCCATTGGAGAGTATGGGCATCGCCGGATCTAGGTGACATATGAAGGTTCCGCTGATCCCGTATGTACTCCAGCATGTGGTGAAGGACATAGAATCCATCACTAAGAGTATCACTCGGTTGCTGGATGCAGCAGAAGTCGGTCTTATGGCCGAAGGCGGGCGCGCAGTTCCTTGTCCTCTTGGTCTTGATCTCTCCACCCCATATGCCATACCTCAAGATAGCACAGTCGAGAACATACCTGATGTGGGTGTAATCCTTTTTCTTCAGGTTCTTCGACGATTCCAAGTAAAGAGCGTGGGAGAATCGGGGATGAAGGATGATGAGGACAACGCGCCCGCCACTGCGCAAAATAAGTACACCTCAAATTAGCCTCCACGCGTGCAAATGAATGATTGAAATCAAAGGAAAGTATCTGCAGATGACTTATATGGGATGATAAGGCACGAGAATAGTCTCCTTCTCCTTATTGGCGACCATGGAATCGGTGATGTAGTCCCTCGCCTATTCATGGTGCTCTGGTGGTATTACTCGAATGAAGTACCACCTTGCAAATATCAAGTATCAAAATGTCATTTTGTGCCAACAAGTTCTGGCTGACGTGAAGCAAGAGATGAGGGAGCTGATCTCAAGGAAAGATGAAGCAAAGGAAAAGAAGGCCAAGGAATCAGCAATATGCAGAAGTGATGTCACTTTGGATGGATATGATGCTAGGGCCGCTGATGAAGATGACATCTTGGTTGGTGATAGTGGGGGTGGCTTGCTTGTATTATATGGGAAACGACGGAGTAAGGGTAACACATATTGTTCTATGGATAAGTTTTGCACCAAGTCAACATAAGAGGTTGTGGCCGCAAGGAAGGGGGAAGGCTTTTCTACAAAGTTGCGATCCAAGTTGTCGACTCAAAGAAGATAAGAGAGGCGGGTTCATGCTTGTGAGTATGTTTGTCAGTTCTTCTATGAAGCCGGAATTGCCCACAATGCAGTCCTGCTTCCAAGCTTTGAACTTATGCTTGAAGCGGTTGGAGCGTTCGGGACAGACATGAAAGGCCCCACTCCTTATGAAATGGGTGGCCCTTACTTGCAAAGAGCAAGAAGAAAGTCGAGGAAGGATTTGCTGGACATAAAGAAGCATGGAAGCTCACTGGATGTACCATCATGACAGATGCATGGACAGACAAAAGAGGAAGGGGAGTGATGACTTTGGTAGTTCATAGTGCCTATGGTGTTGTATTTGTTGATTCTGTGGACTGTTCATATGTGAGAAAAGATGGCAAGATAATATTTGAGCTTGTTGACAGATGCATAGAAGAAATTGGGGAGAAGAATGTAGTTCAAGTTGTAACGGATAAGGCCTCAGTCAATAGCAGCAGCATCGATGATGAAAGTGAAGCTGCCCTCCCTATGTTGGAATGGTTGTGCAGCCCACACAATTGATTTGTTGTTGGAGGACATAGGGAAGCTTCCTATAATCGATCAAACCATTGCCAAAGGAAAGCCTGTGACTATGTTCATTTATGCGCATACAAGAGTTTTGGCATTGATGAGAAAATTTCTTGTAAAAGACTTAGTCCGCTCTAGTATTACTAGGTTTGCAACATCATATTTGAACTTGAAGAGCTTGCAGGACAACAAAAAAGAGCTACAAAAGTTGTTTAGGTCTGATGAACTCAATGAAATGGACCACCTAAGAAAGGCAAATGGGAAGAACGCAGCTAAAATCATTCGCTCTGAATTTTTTTGGAAAGTAGTAGATACCGCTGTCAATTTCTTTGAGCCATTGGCAAATCTTTTGAGAAGGATGGATAGCGATGTTCCAGCAATGGGTCTTCTTCATGGTTGTATGTTGGATGCAAAGAAAGAGATCTCCGTGAGGTTTGACAATGACAAGTCTCGCTTTCGGGAAGTGTGGGATATCATTGACAAGAGATGGGACAACAAGTTGAAGACTGCATTACATATGGCTAGATACTACTTGAACCCATACTATTATTATCCGAACAAGCTTGATATTGAGATCGATGGTAGTTTCAAAGAAGGGCTGGTAACTTGTATTTCAAAGATGGTTGAAGATCCTATCATGCAAGAAGAATTAATCGATGAGACTGACCACTATCATGAGGGGATAGGGTCTTTTGGAAGGGAAATTGCTGTACGGCAAAGGAAAAACAAAAGGTTTGATCCAGGTAATTGGTTGCCTAATTGTTGTTTCTTATTTTGTTATCCTACCCAAAGTTTCATAACATGTCCCACTTGTTTTATGTTGAAGCTAAATGGTGGATGAACCATGGGACAAGTGCTCCAAAACTAAGGATCTTGGCTGCAAGGATTCTTGGTTTGACATGTAGTTCCTCTGCTTGTGAGAGGAACTGGAGTGTATTTGATCTAGTAAGTATATTGTTCCTTCTTTCCACTTAAATGCATTGTTCATTCCATTTTGAAGCCTTTGTGATGCTGTCAATTTCTCTACGAACTTAATTGGAGAACTAGTGATGTTATGCTTGCTGTAGATCTTGAGGTTGAATTTATATTTATATTTATAGTATTTATCAACTGACCTCTATTATACTTCTTCTATTTATATGGTGATGTTATGCTTGCTGCAGCCCTTGTAGGTTCACACTCTTCATTTGTTCATTTTGTAGGTTCACACAAAGAGACACAGCAGGCTGCTGCATGACAAGACGAGTGACCTTGTTTTCATCATGTTAAACTCCAAACTGAAGGACAAGAAAGTAAACAAACGCAAGGACCCCATTGAGAAGCAGGTGGTAGATGCTTTTAGAAGATGATGAGAATGAATGGATCACTGGTGTGGTGCCAAATGGTGATGAAGAACAAGTTGAAGGTGAAGATCAAGATCAAGAAATTCCATATGCAAGCCCGCATGCTAGACCAGGATAATCCACTTAAAAGGAAGAGGGGTGTCTATGGTAAGAAGAAGAAGATGATGATCCCTGTTACTCCTCAAGAAGATCTGCTCTCTGCTTCCTCTGCTTCAGAAAGTGACGACGACAACGAGGACACGGACATGAGTTCTGCTTCTGACATGTGAGCTTGTGGGTTTCTCTATGAAGTTCCTTTTGGCGCTCATGATTCTATCCTTTCCTGTGTGTTTTTGACAAATGAATTCTGAAGACTTTGTGATGCATGTAATGGACTATGGACATGCTGCAGTTGTTACTGAACTTAAGTGCCGAACTGCTGATGTTATGCTTGAATGCAGTCTTGAATTTATATTTCTATTTAACCGTTGAACTGCTGCAGATCTCTACTATACTTGTTATGTTCGAATTTATATTGAGAATCCTCTGTTTTCTACTGAAAATACCCTGTTTTCTGAGGAAAACATGCACATGTATTAGTATGGACAGATGATATACATGCACAAGCACTGTATCGGCGAAATGAGTTAGCGGCCGCTATAGCCGGCGATAGCGGCTGTAGCGTTGGCACAAAGCCAGCCGCTAAATGCCTTAGCCCGCGATCTGAAACTTTGATGTTAGTACTTGTCCCAAATTTTATTCTCTGGGTTCATATCTATCATGTAAATTCATCTTTTTTCAAAACAAATAAGATTAGCATCATAATGTAAAAAATAATAAATATTTAAATGGTTATGATATTGAGGAAGAGGAAGCAGTAGATCGAAGAACGGCATCTCCCAAGAAATAGATGAGATTAATTATATACTAAAGATCTGGACATAAGCTGCACTAAGAATAACACTGAGAATATCACACTCAGGAATATTTATTACTCTGCATTCCTGCCCATGCCGAACAACAAATGTCGTTAATTTAAACTTAATTTCTAAACAAATCAATGCAGGTCCATGGAAAAGAAGATGCTTGCATCTAAAGCAGTAAAAATATATCCTAGTTTCTCATGAGCAGCTACCAACAGGCAAAGAAGATGATTTGTCGTCAGAATAAAAACATCACATAAGCATCTCGCCTTCGATGGCCCAGATGTATATTTTACAAAGAATTGTTCAATGAATACACTTCAAAGTGTAAATGTTGATTCTTGAACCACTAAGATTGAGATCTGGATGACTTTGCAAACCTTGATTGATTAGATATCAATTGCTTATCCATTGACATACGTGTGTTCTCATATCCAGACTAACTATATTGGACAAAGTAAGAGAGGCTCAAGATCTAGACTATAGGCAAGAAAGATTACAAGCACCAGATCATTAAGGACTTACCTGTTCAACATGAAATTTGACTGAACGTTGACCAATGAGCTTCAAATCCACCTGGTGTTCCAACTCAATAGCATCTCTCCCTGCACTGGATCTCTAAAATTTCATAAAAGGTCACCAGCAGCAAAAACCTACCTCCAAGAAATTCAACATGCCGCTCCACCCAGGCACGCCGCCGCTGTGTCCACACAATCATGGATCCTCCAGATCTCCACGCCGCCAAGCGCAGAATTTGCCTCATCCACCTCCCGCTAAACCGCGTCGCTGCAGCGCCGGCCAGGTGGCATGATGCCGCACTGGTGAGCAGCGTCAGGTTGAGATTAGCTCGGCAAGGCATGCGCCCGGACCCCAGCACGTCGCGCCACCTCCGCGCGCAGCATCAGCTCCGTCCAGGCGCCCAGGTATACCTCCAGGGAGCCATCCCATGCGCCAACTATGCTGATTCAATCAGCTGTCAGGATGGCCGAGGATGATGCCTAGGGCATGACGTCGCCGGACGCCATCGGTGATCGATCGGGTCATGGGATGCTAGGGTTTCGGCGAGTTGGGGTTGGGGAGGCGGCTAGTGTCTTTCGGGACGGGGAGGAGTTATTTTTTTAGGGAAGGACTAGAAGGAGGTGCATGCCCTGAAAGAAACTCAGGGCTGGATTCGTTGTTGGGTCAAATTGGATTTACGTGCGAAGTTGAAGTACAAGCAGATGCGAAGTTGACGTACAAGCACATGCGAAGTTGACGTACAAGCAGAAAACAAAACGTCAAAACAATGTGTGCTTTATTAGTAGGTAAAATAAAATTATATCATCACGTTCATGTTGTCTGCATGTAGGGGCAGATTATCCTGACATCTTTTACAATCAGGTGAGGAGCCGACCGTAACAGCCGGCTACAGTAGAATCTACAGGAGGTGGCTCATTAGAAGAGCTATCCAGATTACATATGAAAGTTACTTGTGCGAGATTGCTAGAAAATCCATCACAAGCAATAGCAGACCATTAATTTTTTGGACCCACATGATCAATGAACATCTAACACATATTCAGTTCTGTTTCTACAATTCCATGAGACTTGAAAAATATAATTGCACATCCATCATAATTGTCTGGTCATCTCCTATGTATACATATACCTTTGATTATGCAGCTGTCAAAACAAAAAACTTCAAGCTTGCAAGTATATTAGTGGACCCCATTCTAGCACACTTCTCATGCTACCTTACAATGCATATCAGCGTATTGCCATGAAATAAAACATGTCTAGCCATATAAATGCAGAGCTGAAAGCACACACTTCTCAGAAAAATATTAACTAATTATACGATCGTTGGTGTAGAGACGATGTTGTTGATCAACAAGATTGGTCAGAAACTAATTTCATCCATCCTAGATATTGACAAAAGATAATTGCTTTGTGTACATCGGAGAAGCTGCTCTTCCTGAAAAAAAATTAGAACACGGAAGTATTTTTCATGAAAATACTATTTAAGATCCATTAGATCATTGTTCCTATGACTAGGTACATCATTGATTACTCCTATGTATTTCATGTAGCAATAAAATGTCATATAGCATGTTAAAACAAAACAATCGTTCACCGTTGTTAACATAACATCATGTCTCCAAATGATCACGACTTCATGTAATTTATACTAAAGCACACATACTAAAGTTTTGGTATGCTTAATATTCTCACGGAAAATCAATCTAAAGTTTTTCCATTTCCATCGATGCAAAATTGCATTGACAATTTTAACTTGAATATGGTTCTTAATATTTATTTATTTCCAGAATAGTAAATATGACTCCCACAATTATTATAAAAATAAGGTGACATTCAACAGGTAAATGAGAGAGGTAAGTTAAATTTTCTAAAAAAACTAACTAAAGGATCATAACCCATAGTTCTTAATTTTCTTTTAATATGTAAACACATCACTGCATATGATCATCATAAATCCATCTAAAGGAACAAAAACATAAGTCATTACCAATATGCAATTATGATTGCACCCGAACGGATTAAGTTATTGAAATGTAGCAAGTAAAGCAACTTCATAATTACACACAAAATATTTTTCATATGACTATTAGAACAAATTCCAAAAAACTGAGCCTTCTTCAGGAATTATTTTTTTCAATTATACTACCTTCTTTTAAAGATAACAATCACACTGCCCACAGCATGATACAACCAGATTTGTTTCTTTGACAATATTTAAACTCAGGTGTGATTTTTGGATTTCAAATGAGATATTTCAGGCGCCAAATAATATATCATGGTACTAAACTTTTAAATATTCTTACCAGTGCATCAAGAGGGACACTTTGCTAGTTAAATGAAAAGCACTCGGCTTACATTTGTGTGAAGGCCGACAAGGTGGACTAGGCCCTTGCACGGCGTGGTAGCACTAGTGCAGAACCGGGCAATAGCACCGGTTCGTAAGGCCCTTTAGTGCCGGTTCCACAACCGGCACTAAAGTGTGGTCACTAAAGGCCCCCCTTCCCCCTTTAGTACCGGTTCAGCATGAACCGGTGCTAAAAACCAACCACGTGGCACGAGGCAGCTCCGGGGCAGGGAGCCCTTTAGTACCGGTTGGTAACACCAACCGGTACTAAATGTTTGTGGGTTTTGTTTTATTTTTTATTTTTCAATTAAATTTGTGTTATCAATTTAATTTAGGATTTTTTTACGTTATAGTGAGTTGTAGTGGTCATCATCATCATCATCATCATCATCGCATATTAATAAATAAATAAACTTTAGCTAGCTAAAAATCATCATAGTCGTCATTAGTTACCACTATTTAATCATCATAGTCATTACCGCTAGCTATCTAATCACCAACATAATCATCGAGTTCACTTTGTAACAGAAGCAAAGATATCATCGAGTTCAACATAATCATCACCAACATCGAAGTTCAGGACAATACGGACATGCATGAGAGAGGACAAGTACTAATTAATTAAGAGCATGAACTAGCTACTCCTGCTGCTCCCTCTCAGGTAGAATAGCATAGAACATGTATAGCTCTCCTGATTCATCATCTTTGGAGCATGCAGATGAATCTGTCTCCTAATCTTGGGTTGCGCTTCTCCTTGCTGCCCCCTAGTACTTCTCTGCGATCGTTTACAATTTTGCTCCAATCTTTCACTATTAAGCATTCTTCGCTTTCAGAAATCCTGAATGCACTCATGTGTAATGTAGGAAATCTTGGTTGTAAGCTAACCATTGATATGCGACCTTTTGTCTCGATCCACTGAGGCACAACTGTCATCGGAAGTCCCTGTTGATGAAAGAACATCGTGTAGTAATTAATATACTAAGCAATGAGATTTTAGCTTCAAAAATAATGTATGCAAAAGATGCACTAATTAAGGACAAATAGTTAAAATCTTACCATCTTTCGATTATAGATGTGACCGTAGTTCAATACGATCACCATTGGTCGCACGTTTTGAGTACTAACATTTCTAAGTTCAGGAAAAAAAATTGTCTTGGCAGTATTAAGAACCTCAAGCCATGAAACATAATGACTTATCTCCTCGCAGTTTAGTTGAGCCCCGGGGCAGTAGTAGGTCCTGTCTACCAAGCGCCGGACATGTTTGCTTGAACCGAAATAAGCTGACAATACAAATTAGTTGTCAACTATTTTTGAATAAATTGTATCAAAGACATAAACATATGCATGCATGGTTGAGAAAAACTCACATAATGGTAGAACTGGAGGCGTTTGCACATCGATCCAGATGTCTATATTACCTTCAATATCATCTTCCGGACGAATATCAAAGGTGATAACCATATCAGGCTCAAATGCATAAGCCTTGCATAGTGCTTGCCAAATTTTGCATTCAAAATGGATGTATGTGTCTCCATTATATAATTTGACGTTGAAAGTATACCCATGCTCCGTCTTCAAGTAAACTCTCTTTACCTCCATATCATCTATAGCACTAAAATCTATCTTATCCAAGACAAAAATTCTTGCATGGCAGGCGATGCGCTAGTAGAATAGTGAAAATTTAAAATTATAAATTGAAGCAAATAAAGCATAAGTTTTGCATTCAAATAATAATTGCCGTTGTGACTTACTGTATCCACTTCGAATGTCTCATTCAGCTTGATGCTGAAGCGCCTACCATCAACAAGGAAATTTCTGTCGCACAGGCCGAGCTGGTCTTCACAGTGTTCGCACATAATGAAATCTTTTTCGTCGTCAGATGACATTTCCTATATGTTCATATAGGTGAAACATTAAACACTTATTACTATCTAACATTAATTAATATCTAGCCAATTCAAATATATATCTAACTATATTCATCTAACATTCAACATTAATCTAACATTTATATAAACTCAAAATATATAAAAACATTAAATAAACAGAAAAACTCATTAACAAATAATATTTTAATTAGATCATCAAATCTCAGATACGACAATTTTCTTACTAAAAATAAACTAGTTATATTAATTATTCAACTACTTCAAATCTCAATTACCTAAATAAACTAGTTCGACAATTTTCTTACTAAAAATAAACTAGTTATATTAATTATTCAACTAGTTCAAATCTCAAATACCTAAATAAACTAGTTCGACAATTTTCTTACTAAAAATAAACTAGTTATATTAATTATTCAACTAGTTCAAATCTCAAATACCTAAATAAACTAGTTCGACAATTTTCTTACTAAAAATAAACTAGTTATATTAATTATTCAACTAGTTCAAATCTCACATACCTAGCTAATTAATATCTAATTAAATTTTCTAAAAAACAGAAAACAGAAAATAAGTAAAAAAATGTGTGTGTGTATATGTGTGTGTGTGTGTGTGTGTGTGTGTGTGTGTGTGTGTGTGTGTGTGTGTATGTGTGTGTATATATGTGTGTGTATGTGTGTATATATGTGTGTGTCTGTGTACGTATACGTACACTGCAGTCTTGTGACCTCGTCTGCCGTCGCCCAAGACGTGACGAGGGGCGCCGCGTCTGACGGGCAGGGGCAGCGGCGTCTGTCTGGGCAGGTGCCTGCTGTGTGCTGGTCTGTGAGCGAGAGAAATACGTCTGAGGGCGGATCATGGCGCGACGATGACGGCGGGGCATTTACGGCGGCGGGCGACGGGCAACGGGCGGACGACGGCGGCGATGGCGGCGGCGCGACGACGGGACTCGAGCGGCGCGGCGTCGCGAGAGGTTGGAGCGAGACGCGAAGAAGTGGGGAGATGTAACTGAAATTTTCGTAAGTATTGTATATATAGGAGAGGCCTTTAGTACCGGTTGGAGCCACCAACCGGTACTAAAGGCCAACTTTGGCCAGGCCAAGAGGCGGGAAGAGCAGACCTTTAGTACCGGTTGGTGGCTCCAACCGGTACTAAAGGATGGTCTTTAGTACCGGTTGGGGCCACCAACCGGTACTAAAGGCCTCGCACTGCCACCCCAAAGTTTAATCCCACCTCGCCGGGCGAAGGGCAGCCGCACTGATTTATAAACCCAGCCGCGGCTACCCCTTCAAACTCCTCTATATAGCAGGCTTGTGGGCCTAAACTCTGCGAGCTGACCTGTGAGTCTGCTGGGCCTTTAAGGCCTGTAATTACACACCTGTGGCCTATCAGGCCCACAGGGCAGCGCCCCAATTTTTTATAGTTTTTTCTTTTCTGCTTTATTTTCTTCTATTTATTTCTGTGTAGTTTTTGTATAGTTTTTTCTTTTTTTATAGTTTTTTCTTTTCTGCTTTATTTTCTTCTATTTATTTCTGCGTAGTTTTTTGTATAGTTTTTTTTCTTTTCTGTTATATTTATTTTCTTCTATTTATTTGTCAGTAGTTTTTCATCTAGTTTGCCAAAATTCAACATTTTCAGAGTTCATTTTGTAGTGATTTTCAATTTCACGGTCATTTTGTAAACGATTGAAAAATAGCAAATATAATTTTTTCTTTTCTGCTTTATTTTTTCTTCTATTTATTTCTGAGTAGTTTTTTCTTTTCTGCTATATTTATTTCCTTCTATTTATTTCTGAGTAGTTTTTTTATACAGTTTTTTCTTTTCAGCTATAGTTTTTCTTCTTTTCTGCTATTTTTTCTTTTCTGCAAAACTTGATGGTCAAAGTCTGGAGTTATACCTTAAAAAAAAGAAATGCCGACGTGCAATTAGTTTTTGCCATAACAGAAGAAGTCCGGAGTTGTAATAAGTTATTAAAAATAAAAAAGAGGTGCAATGCTCGTTAATTTGCTTCAAGCCTTTTGGAATAGTGTAAACTGCACTGCGCATAGTCTACCGTATTGCTGAAGGCTTGAAGCTAAGCAACGTGAGCATTGAGCCTCTTCTTCATCGTCTCTGCACTCAGGGCTTATAAACCGCTCCTAGTCCCTCTCACTTCGCGAGGTGGGACTAAAAAACAACTTACGTCTGGTTCATCCATGAACCGGTACTAAAGGTGCTCGTGGAGCCCCAGCCTTACCTGACACAACCTCATTAGTACCAGTTCGTGGCACGAACCGGTGCTAAAGGTTCGGCACGAACCGGTACTAAAGAGCTCCTCCCGCCTAGCAGTTGGAATCGGTACTAAAGAGCTCCTCCCGCCTAGCAGTTGGAACCGGTACTTAAGAGCCTCCCGCCTAGCAGTTGAATGGTGCATACTGAATGCACAAAAAGTCTGGACTTGTAATAAGTTTTAAAAAAATGAAATGCCTTTGTAACAGATGAGTTTAATTTCGTCATAAACCCGAATACTTCGAAAGAGATTGTCCAGTTTGTAAACGAAGTGCATCAAGTTTTTGCCGTAACCCTCTCTATTTTTTTTGAACATGATATGTGGGTAAAATGATGATACCATGCCAAGTTTCAACTTTTTCAGAGTTCATTTGAAGTGCTTTTCAATTTTCAGGTCATTTAGTTCTCAAAACAAATCATTAAATGCATGAAAAATAGCAAATGAAGGCATAAACGGTTGAAAGTTGATGGCGTCGCTTTGAATGGTGCATACTTAACGAAAAAAATATAAGAGCATTTAGATCATGATCTTATATTTCTTTACAGTCTAAATTGTCAATATGATCTTATAACATCAAAAATACTTTGATCATCAATGATCTTTATGTGTACAATCTGAATTTTCAATATGAGTCATCAACGATTTATAAACCGATGAAGACTCATATTGCGGCCACAAATTCTACACATAGAGTTCAATGAAGACCAAGTGCTTGTGAT
This sequence comes from Aegilops longissima, assembly GCA_021605205.1. Lineage (NCBI taxonomy): Eukaryota > Viridiplantae > Streptophyta > Magnoliopsida > Poales > Poaceae > Aegilops > Aegilops longissima. The sequence continues at coordinate 3,387,927 of CM038676.1, read as the reverse complement.
AGTTTAAGAAATAACATATTTAAGGTGGTAAAAGGCTTGTTAAGGGAGCGAGGTGGGACTAAAAACAGCTTGCCATAACCTCATTAGTACCGGTTCGTGGTACGAACCGGCACTGAATGGTGATGGTGGGGCCATAGCCTGACCACAGGCTGACACAGCCTCTTTAGTACCGGTTCGTGGCAAGAACCGGTACTAAAGGTTCGCCACGAACCGGTGCTATTGATCGCCGCCACGAACCGGCATAGTGTACACATTAGTGCCGGCTGAAATTCAAACCGGCACTATTGTGCTTCACATTTGACCCTTTTTCTACTAGTGTAGGAAGCGACGGCTCCTCCTCTAGGTTGATGGTGTCGCATTATGTCGCCAGTGCAGTTGTGGGAGGATCACGGTTGTGTAACTTTGTCAGCAATTTTCTGCGGTGATGGTGGTGCGAGGATCCATGGACAGTGCTACCGTAAACCTTGAGGTACGGAGATCCGTGACAGTATGGATGAAAATCTTGTTTGGTTTTGGCCGTGCCAACGGTGATAGAACATGCAGGTGTCGTTCCTCTCCCTGAAGGCGTCGCCGAGTGTGTTGCCATTTCCCTTGTCTTTTTGGTGTTGGTTGTTGTCTCCCTGAAAAATCCTTGATTTTGTGCGGGATAGGCGTGATGGCGGCGTCTTTGATGTTGTCCCTCTATTGGGAGCATCGTTCTAGGAGACATGGTTTGGAGGTCCTATGTTGCGCTCCACCGGTGTTCGCTGCTGCGCTTGCTCGTTCTTCTCCGGCACAATGTACGGTCGTCGCTGGTGAATCCAAGACAGTGCCTTCCTCGGCTCAGATTGAGTCATGCCATCGTCTTGCCATCTCCTTTAGGCATTAAGGGGGACGGTGTGTTGACGAGGGAAGCTGTTGGCGGCAACTGCTGTTCTTCGGAGGTTACTGACGTCGGTAGATATGCGGCGAGGTTTCTGATTTAGGGTAGGCTCGAATGTGTTGTAGTTGTGTTGTCATTCATGGCTGTCTTTGGACTAGCTGGTTGTGGAGTGGGAGTTGTGTTCGTTGTTCGCAGCAAGTGATAGTCGTTTTTTTCATGCAATTCTCTTTTTCTATAAAGTTATGGTACGTATATTATTGAAAAAAATAAACCGATAAGGTCCAACAGTCTCGGTCTTATGTTTCCAAAAAAAATAAATTAAATGAAACGCTTCGCCTGGTCTATAAGCGGAGTGGGAGTACATTCGGCACCAGTATCTCATTTACTCGAGGTACGTAGATGTCGACGTCGCGCCATCATATCACACTTAGGGCTCATTTGGTTGCATGGAATCCCTCCTGGATCCCCGCTTATTCCCTGGCCCGAGAAACCATGGGCCAGATCAGCCCAGGAAAGTCAAGCATGGCATTTGGGCACCCATCTGGGCGGGGAACCTCGACCCTTTCCACGGCCTTTCCCCGGGATACAGTTCCACGACTCGGTAGGTCGGGAAAGCGAACCCACGCTCGCTCTGGCGACCGAAACGCGACGGCGGGAGCTTCTCCCCCACCCCCACTCCCCGACCAAATAGCTATGGAGAATTTACCCAGGGATCCGAAATGTGCAGGGAAATCTTGCCTTAGGAGTTTCCTGCCCAGGATTTACCATCCCCAAGAACCAAATGAGCCCTTAGGCTAGTCATAGTGGGTAGTAACTTAGACTAGTAACATGCATATGTTACTAGTCTATCTTACTACCATCATAGTGGGTAGTAACATAAGTGTGGTGTCATGCAAGCCTTCATTTATTATGTTGTAGACTCATTTCGCATTGGGATGCGTTATGTTACGGTAACATATTATATTACCACAAGCACCTCTCTCCTCATTAACTCCATGCCACATAAGTCTATATATATCTTGGGATGTGTTAAGTTATTACATAAGTTACTCCCACTATAACTAGCCTTATACTTGGTCACAAGACATGCATGGCAGAAACAACATGAATTCATGCGTGGACAAGCCTAGTCTAAGTAGCCTCGCTTCCGTAGCAGCCGCCTGTAGGTCTAGCACTGCACATCTTGCAGCGGGCAGTGAGTAGGCCGGGGCAGCTGCTGCATGTGGAAAAACTGCCTAGGTACCACCGGGAGGGTAGATATGGGTCGTAAATGACAGTTTATACACCTATTCAAGTGTAACCGACATCCATGCAGGGAATCTTCGTCCTTGTTTGGCTGTATCAGTCATAATTTAATGCTTTTGCTCTATCACCTTGATTCATGATTATGTGTGTGTTGGTTGCCAGAAAGCGCTGTTTGTATAGTTTTTGGGTCCAGTTTCCTTCACAAACTGGACCAACCTTCTTCTTCTTCTGTGCAATGAATTTAGCAGTAATGCTAACATTCAAAAAAAAATCAGCCATTCACTCAGAAATCCGCAGGGGCATGCAATGCCCCATGATTCGAACTATGCTTGCGGCAGAAATTGGTTGAAGTATGGGTGGAAATTCTTAACCGTTTCAATACAAGACAATATACATGTTTATTTTATACAAATACTTTGGCAGACCGTCCTGTACGTCTTTCTACCTGTACATATGTTGCACCCTACGTTGTGTTACACACCTGTTCAACTGCCCACTTTAATTTCCACCTTATTCTTTTTTGGTTCCAGTAGTGTTCCGCTCTCAGGTTCCAGTTTTATTTCATCATATTTCTTCTGTGCATTTACTTTCCTTTACCTCATATCAACTCATTAGTCCGCCCTCTTAACTTGTTTTTCAAGTTCATGCCATCCTTTTTTGCTTCAAGAAAAACTACACTGGTTTTGCAAACTATAATCCTCTTCCTGTTCTATTGGATTCTTATGGTTCTTCGGACTACAAATTCATCGGCTCTTTTTCCATGTCCATATTGCGATACGACAGATTATTCCATGTCGCCGATGCTTCCTCCACGTTGTATTGTTACTTAATGGGTTTTTTACTTCCATACCCCTTCTTCTTTAGTTGTGCTCAGTTTTGTCCATGCTCTTTGTCATTCCTCACTTTTCCCCTCCACCGTGCGGCCCATCCTTACAAAAGCTCACAGGGGATTGCCGTCTGTCAAAGATTCGACCATTACTTGGCGCAGATACTGACGGGTGGGACACCCCCTGTGCACCCATCCACTAGCGGCTGCACGGTCATAGGTGGCCCTAAGGCCCATGTGTCAGTGCCTCGCTAAATGGCCAAAAAAGGTGGCTTATGATGCGAGGGAAGAGTACTCGAACTCGACATCGCCCTCTCAAAGAAGAACCCAAGCAACAACTGAGCTGGTATGTGTACGTGTGTTCTGAAACACTCCCCGGCATTTCCTAAACGGCGCCTTAAGCGTCCGTTTTAGGTGTTAGGGCAAGCAGGCGCACCCCTTCTCCACGCGGGCGGCCCATTTCATTTTTTCCTCCTCTTTATTAAGGAGCAAAATACTCTGGCCTTGGTCTTGAATCGAACCGTGACTTGCTGGTCACATGCACACTACGCTAACCACCACAGCCACCACACCTTTTGCGTGTCAAATCAGTTTTTTTACTTCTTTTCTTCTTTCCTTGTTTCTTTTTCATTTTTTTATTTTTTCTTGGCAGAGTTTCGTTTAGTTTTTTTCTTTTATTTTTTCGTTTTTCTTAGAGCTTTTTTTGTTCTGTTTTTATGTACTTTTCATTTTTTTCAAATACATGAACATTCTCTTCAAATTTGTGAACTTTTTCCCAATTCGATGAACTTTTTTTCAAAGTTGATGAACTTTTATCAAACTCAATGAACTTTTATTTTGAAATTTGATAAAAAAAATCAAACGCGGTGAACTTTTTTGAAATCCATGAACTTTTTTTGAATTTTCATGAACCTTTTCAAATTTGATGAACTACTTTTAAAATATGGTGAACTTTTTTTCGAATTCGGTGAACTTTTTTTCAAATTCGATGAACTAATTTTCAAATTTGATGAACTTTTTGTTCATCGTATTGAAGAAAATGTTCACCATACATTGAAAAATTGTTCAGTGTTTATAAAAAAAATGTTCATCATGTATAGAAATTTTGTTCAGAATGCACTCAAAAGGAGTTCATCGTATTTAAAAAAAGTTCTATGTGTATTTGAATATTGTTCCTGTACATTAAAAAAATGTTCAGTGTGTATAAAAAAAATGTTCATCATGTAGAAATTTGGTTCAGCATGTATTCAAAAAAAGTTCAGCGTATTTTATAAAAATGTTCAGTGTTTCTTTGAATAATGTTCACCTATACTAAGAAAATGTTCAATGTGTATTCTAAATTTGCTTTCTAAAAATTGTTCACAGTACAAAAAAGTATTCAAATTTTGAAATTTGTTCAGTTTTTGAAAAGCATAGTTCACGTTTAAAAGAAAAGGAATATTCGAAATTTCTAATAAGCAATTTTGTTCTGCTGTACTAAACATTCCATGTTTCCTTCTCCGTTCGCTTATCTTAACTATACTAAAGATAGTCATTTTTCTAATAAGCAATTACATATTTTTAACAAAAAATATAGTGAAACAGTGGAGCAACCATATGCAAGGAATTTCTAATAAGCAATCGGCAACCAATAGAAACAGTGAAACAGAAAAAGGGGTAGCGAGTGGAGCAGAAACAGTGAAACAGATGAGAAACAGTGGAGCAGAAACAGAGCAGCGAGCAGAAACAGGGGTAGCGAGTGAAATGGGCTTCGAATCAAAAGCCCAGTTCGGGCACCTCAGTGGGCGCCAGGAGACAGAACCGGCGCTGAAGGCGCCGGTTAGGAGCTCCCCCCCTCCCCACTTTATGTACTCATGGACACGAATGATTGGCCCAAGATTAAGTGACTGTACCTAGTATACCGCCAGGGGTCTGATTGTTTTTCTGAGTATTTGAAATAGCTTGCTTATCATTTTAATTGAATGGGGGTAGATGCAAAAGGATTTCCATTTTTGAGACTTCGATAATTTCCTATATTTTTTTGTCAACATCAGGGAATCACTTTTTTTCAAAAGAAGTGCCCCAATTAAGTTTGAAAGTTAGACCTTTGCATTTTCGTCAAAAGTAGACCACACTGGATGCCCACTAACCAAATTTGAATAATTCGACATATTATTGCTACATTCCATTCATTTAGTGAATTTCTAGTGAAATGTCGAAACATGGTCAAATCAAACTACAATTGTGAAGTAGTTTAGTCTTGAAAATTGAAAAAAAAATAATTTCAAACTTTAATATTGGTGGTGAATGCACTTGGCACACTCAAAGTTAAAATTCCCAAACATTTTGTATGAATTTTTAAAGTTGCAAGATTGACCCCAATTTGAACAAAAATAAATAAAATGAAAAAAGTCCCAAATTTTGAAATCCTTTTGCATGGAGCTATTTTATGTGCACTAGTTAGTGGGAAAAATCGTAAACTTGTAATGCCACAAATTAAAAAAAAACTTCACAAAATGACCTATCAAGTATGAGCATGCATGGAGACATGCCCATGACCATGGGGACATCCATGGCATAGTGCATGATAACATGGCCAAATTTGGCACAACCATGGTTATTACCTTTGTGAATAAATGTTGCTATATGTATTATGAATTTTTGGTAGTAAAAAAATAAATTTTCCATTTTGCAAGTGCCATAAATCACCTTTTTGTGAAATAAGTGTCCCAAATAAGTTATAAAACTGGGCCTTCACATTTTTCGTCAAAAGTAGACCACATATGATTCCCACTGCCCATTCATAATTTTCAGAGCTTTATATCCATATTACATCAATTTAGTGTATTTCTAGTGATTTCTCATAACTCTATCAAATTTGAACAAAAAGTGTGATGTAGTTTGGTCCAAAAATTCGGAAAATTCATTTAAATCTTCAATATTGGTGGTGGATGCACTCTACACACTAAAAGTTAAAATTTCCAGATATATCGTATGAACGAAAAAATCAAAGAAAATGAAAAATATTTCAAAATTCAAATCCTTTTGCATTGATTCATTTTATGTGCAATGGTTAGTGAGAAAAATTGTAAACTTGCAATACCACAAATTTGAGAAAAAACCCTTCACAAAATGGTTATCTAGTATGAACATGCACGAATTTCAAGTCAGGTGCCCATGGCGACATCCATGGCATAGTCCATGATAACGTGGCCAAATTTTGTCACAAGTTTGGGGATTACCATTGTGAACAATGTGGCCATAAGAATTAATAAAACAATTGTAACAAAAAAATATTTTCCCCATTTTCCAAGTCCTAGAACTCACTTTTTTGTGTGAAACAAGTGCCTCAATTAAGTATGCAAAATTCTGCCTTTGCATTTTTACAACAAAGTAGACCACAATGGATGGCGAGTGACCAAGTTTATTCTTTTTCACAGTTTATTACTATATTCCACCCATTTTGTGATTTCCTAGTGAATTATCAAAACTTGCTCAAAACCTTTCTAACCTGAAAGCCCAGTGAATTATCAAAACTTGCTCAAGTTTGTTCAAACTATTTTATAATAAAATATTTGAAATGTTGGTCACCACTTGTCACTTTGTGAAATAAGTAGCAAAAAGGTCAAAATTTGACATTAAAGCATTCAAACACCAAAAATTTCATTGAAAGTTTATAATTTTTACAGACATTCAAAAAATCCATTGCTCACAAGGTCGATTGTCAAGTCATCAACCTAAGTGACGATTCCCCGGCATGTCAACCGGGTCATTGGCGTGGCGCTGTCATCCCTTTGTTGATTCGCGCAACTCTAGGAGGTGCCCTGGGAAGTCTTCTGAGACGCTGGCCTCACTGACCACCGTCCCTCTGTAGTCCGCCAGCAGAGGCGGCACCGGCTCCGGCTAGAGAACCACACTACTAGAAAAACCTTATACACAGAATCTTACCAACAACGCTCTTTAAAATACGGCGCTACTGCTATTTAGCAATAGCGCGTGCCACAAAAATGCCCTGCTAAAAGAAAAATAGCAGTAGCGCGTCCGCTGTAAACAGCGCTACTTCTATAATTGCCATGACCTCGCCGTCAAGCTAGTTATAGCAGTAGCGATGTATTACATACCGCACTACTGCTATTGGTGCTAGCAGTAGCGCATTCTCGCTACTAATAAGTTCAGTCCACAAGTTTAGTCTCACCTCGCTCCGCGAAAAAGGTGTTTACCACCTTAAATATGTTACTTCACAAACTATGACAATCACTTGGTCCTCATTGAACTCTATGTGTAGAATTTGTGGCCACAATATGAGTCTTCTCCGGTTCCTACCGGAGAGGACTCATATTGACAATTCAGATTGTACACAAAAAGATCACTGATGGCCAATGTATATTTGCATGCTTACACTTAGGAGTAGCGCGTTATTCCGAAAGGCACTACTACTAGGGCGTTTAGCAGCAGCGCGTTACCCAGAAGTGCGCTACTGCTAAAGCCATCTTATCACCAGGCCGCCCCGAACTCTCCTCTCTCTGCTCCACTCATTCTCCGACGCACCCTGTCGTCTGTCGTCGCCGCATTGCCGCCCGCTGCTGCCGCCGTCGCCCCCTCCCTTGCCGCCACCGTCGCCCCCCCTCCTCCATCCCGCTGCCCCCACCCCCCACCGCCGTCACCACCACCGAGGTAGCTCCTCCTAGCTCCCTCCTCCTCCCTCCCCCATCCTTCCCTCCTTCCTCCCACTCCTCCCTCCCTCCTTCCTACCCCTCCTCCCTCCCTTCTCTCTGTACTTGTAGAACGTAGGTAGTTCAAATGTAGATTTTAGAATGTAGACATTGTAGAATGTAGGTTTTGTAGTAGAATAATTTTTAGCCTATTTTAGGTGTTTTGAATAGAATAGGAAATTTTAGGTCTTTTGATTTGAAATTATAGTAATGGAAATTTTAGTTGGTAGAATTTGAAAAAAAATCTGTACTTGTTATATTCTGAACTTAGGGCATATTTTTAGGGTTTAGTATAAGAAATAGTAATAGTGGATGATGATGTATATGTTTTAGGTATAGAACATTTTGAATAGATGATGATGTAGATTTTTTAGTAGAACTTAGTGTTTCTCAAGAATTGCTCATATGATGTAGATATAACCATGTATATCTAGTGTTTCTCAAAAAAGATATGTGCTTGCCCAAGTGACCATGTTTCCAGGTAACACCTCCGAGTCGCCTATTTTTTGTTAGAGTGTTGATTAATTTCCGTTCCGGCAAATTTCAGGCACTCGATATGTCCATTTTTAGGAAAGATCATGCCGGATTTTTCCTCTGAAGTGGATCGTTAATCCTTTTCTAATATTGCTTTAGGAAAATGGCGCCACCACCACCACCACCACCATGTCGACTTTGCAAGTCAAGATGCGCCAGCAGCCTTGCAACTGGCCTGTTGTTCAACATCTACTTCCAGCTGAGTTTTCTTCCTGCAGCGGTAACAAAATATATGAAACTTGTAACAGCTATTTTGTTTTTAGTGTTATTGGCTTTAATGCATTGTGTATATATCATTGTGTATACACAGATCATCCCATGCAATGTGAGGTTGGAATTCAACAAGCTGACCGGAGACATTGTGACCTTTGCGGCTCCTGGGGGCCCCTACACTATGGAGGTCGAGAAAGGATGAAATATGTCGCAGATGGTAGGAGATGGATGGGACTGTTTCATCTCCCACATAGGTATCGCTGGTGGTAAGTTGATCAACTTCTCCTTCAGAGCAGAAAGACCCAAGCTGGCCGTCATTTATCTCATCACGGATGAAGATGATGAGGACCCACTTGATGAAGCCATCTGTACTCGATGAATAAGGCTGAGCGAGGAGGAGGTGTGCAACCTATGGGACATAATTTGTCGGGGTGCCATTTGTGACCCGCCTGACAAGTACCATGTTTCATTGGCATGTCATGGTATGTTATACTTACTGTAGTAATTTCATTATATGCTTTAATGTTATAGTTACAAATGTAAATTATCTGTATGTAGAATCCGATGATATGCATAGTGTCGAATCCAATGATGTGCTTAGTGTAGAACCGATTACATGCTTACTTAGTGTAGAGTCCAACGATATGCTTAGTGAATCTGATGATATGCTTAGTGTAGAGTCCAATGATATGATGTGTAGAAGCTAGCCAATGACATGCTTAATTAGTCTAGAGTCCAATGACATGCTTATGACATGCATACTGTCCGATCCATACTTATTAGTAGAATTCAAGCTTAGTAGAAATGTAGTACTGTTTTTGATAGTGTAGAAATCTATACTTAGTAGAAATATATTTGCAAGAGTGTGTGCGAGGCTACTAATTAATTGATATGTTTTTCTTATTCAAAAATTGCCAAAGAGCCTATCTGTGAGTTGTGGTCTCGAGCCTGATGAAGAAGGCTCTGCTGGAATACGCCTTACCGCAAGGGGCTCTGTCACGACCTGTGCTTACGGCGTGGACACGGACGGTCACACACTTCAGCTCGGTTGGGTCGAAGAACTTCCTCGTTGGCAAGCATCTTCGTGTTGAACATGCCATCCTAATTATTAGCAGGAACACCCACCGCCATGGCTTGAGGATGATGGTCGTCGTCGATATCATCTCGAACTACATATGTGTGTGGCTGTATGACTACCCCTAGTAGACTGCTATATGTTGTATGTCAACCTAATACTGCTTATCATATATGCTACTGCATGAACCGTATATGTGTGTGAGGATGCATATTGACTATATATGAGTACCTATATTGCTTAATGATATTGTATGACTACTGTATGTCTATATGGTATTGTGGTTAATGATATTGTTATCTGGTGTGAAATTGCAGTTTATTGAATCGGGGTACTGTTCGAGATCAATAGGAAGCATGGAAAAAATGTTGAAAGATACAGTAGTAGGGCAGGCAAAGAAAAGCGCTACAGCTACATATTAGTAGCGCATGTGGGAAAAGCGCTACTGATATAGTCAATAGTAGTAGCCTTGGTACATGTAGCGCTACTACTATCTGTTAGCTGTAGCGCCTTATTAGTAGTGCGGCCGCCCACGCTACTGATAGCGTGAAACACATGCTACTACTAGGGTTTTCCCTAGTAGTGCGGGCATGCCGCCGTGCGAGCTCGTCCCAAGCTCCAGCTTTGGGAAAAGCAAGGGGCCACATGAGCTCGTTACCAGCTCAAGATTACGCATGAGCAGTCTGCCTGCTGAGCTCGTTCCCTGCTCTGGCTTAGGGATGTACTACTCTCAATGGAGTTGTAAGGCTTCCATGAAGAGGAAGGGTGACGTAGTATAGTAACTGATAGTATTTCCCTCAGTTAAGGGCCAAGGTTTATCGAACCAGAAGGAATCAGCACATAAACAATGTGAAATGTACTTCCACACACATAAAGCAAATACATGCACCCAATGAAGTCAAGGGCATTGTCAATCCCCTAGTTCTTGCAAATTGTAGTGATAGGCACACACAAAAAATAAAGTAGAGTACAGAAAAACAGCAAGCAATTGTAGGATTCTTAGTAATAATGGAAAAGGGATCTCAGGGCCTTAGTCTCACTAGAGGCATCTCTCTCCAAAACAAAGCATCAGCCGGTAAAAAACTACTATTGAGCAATTGATAGAATTGCGCATAATTATTATTGTGATTCTTCATGGCATATTTAATGCACATATAGGCATTACATCCATGACAAAGTAGACCCTTAAACTTACTGATGTTTACTAGTATTACTACACACCAAGACCGCTATCCAGCATGCATCTCAAAGTATTAACTTCATGATAAACAGAGTAACACGTTAAGCAAGATGACATAATGTATACTAAGTAAGAAAAGTAATATGTACAAACCCCGTCGTTTTATCCTTAGTAGCAACAATACAATATGTGTCTTGCAGCTCCTCCGGTCACAGAGTAAGGATGCCGCAAGATTTAACCCAGTACTATCCACCACTCGCTCGGAAGATCACAACTAATTGGCCAAAGAAGACTTATAGATCGGAATGCATACATAGCTCTAAAATTTCACAGAAATTAAATCTGTCGAGAATCAAATAATTTCAAAGAATAATCCGATGTAAACCCACAATTCATCGGATACAAACAAACACACTGTGATAATTACATCAAATAGATCTTAGAGGAGATCATTGTATGGAAGACCAAAGAGAGAGAAAATCCATCTAGGTAATACTCTGGATCCATACACTACTGCAGGATGCTGCTAACGAGACACAACGATCAGAGACCCTTCGACGAAACTGTGTGTGATCCAATAATCCCAAATGGTGGTGTAAAAAAACCGTCAAAAAAGGTGCAAACGTTTGCGATGGCGCACACATCAAACACGGTTCATATTTTACTTGCATGTGCGATGCTGGGCATACGGTTGATCCAGCAGAACAATTTGCGATGAGGAAGAACAACAGAAACGGGCAGCCATATCAATGTGTGAGCGATATACGACATACAGTTCACTTCGATGAACTGTGTGCTATTAGGGAATGCAACAGAAAAGGCCAGCCAGATCAAGGTGTGTGTGATATACAACAAACAGTTCACTCGGACAGACTGTTTTCGGTTAGGCAATAGAATGGAAACGGCTCATCTTAACAAGATGTGTATGATATGCGGCATTTGCGATCAGCCAAAAGAACACAAACGATTTGTGTAAACCAGATGTGTGTGATACGCAGCAAACAACCCACTCGGATGAACTGTTTGCGATGAGAAATTATAACACATACGGTTACTATAGTAGGTTCGTGTGCGATTCTATTCGTACAAAAAACTTTGAAAAATGCAAACTAGTTGCTTGTGGTGGCTAAGAGTATCGCACACGATGTCTGCGAGTACTCGTGTGCGATGATTAGTAAGTTACACATGTGTTTCCTTATGTTAACATGTTTGTGAATTTAAAATATGGACAGTTAATATGCAAATGCCTTCTGGACAATGGGCACACACTTAAACTAAAAGAACTGCGTACGATACTAATACTTTCCATGAAAATTTAAGAACTTGGCTAACATCATTTGAGTAACATATATATAGTGCTCACACTATTTTACAAAAGGAGGATCTTTGTAACACGGTTTTGACAACCATATGGTTCATATCTACATACTTAACATAGTAACAACTATCACATTTTCAGAGGCTAACGGCCAACAACCATATTGTCCATATCTACATACTTAATATAGTAACAGCTAGCACATTTTAAGAGGCCGAGGGCCAACAACCACAACTATCCGCTGTGAGCAGCTTGATCACGGTGACTCGACATCTCGTCAATGAAAAGGAAGAGCCCTCATGTGCCTTGATAGAGCATGATTAGAATAGTGTCTCCCATTTTCCAAATTGGATGCATTGCCACGAGAAGCGAGAACTTGTTAATTTCAATGGTTCCATTTCCGCGGGAAGTGCAGTAACTTGCAATCACTTTGGCGTTATTAGCAGGCACAAGTGTAATTCGACCACGCCGGGAAATGGAACCAGGAACTGCTACAGCGGGTAATTTCTGTTGAAATGTAGAATAAAAACCAATTGTAACATATCGTTGAAGATATATATAGTTTATGAGCATCAACTTTAAAATAAGACTTTTTACCAGTGTTTTGTGCACACAATTGGTCTTGTTCAATGTGTGCACCATAGTTATAATTAATCCCATAAAAAATCCAGCGTTCATACGATGTGCTATCTCTGTCAGATTATCAACATAGTTTATGACATGCTTGAAGTCCTTCCAGTGAAATTTGGTATGCTTAGTAACATACATATCATTCACTCTGCATCCAACATATCCTGCTTAAAAGGTGGAAAGGTATTATTTATTCTTAACATGGCACAGGAATATATAGTGCACATAATTTGGTAAATAGAATTTTTTATTGCCTAGGAACAGAGTTAGAAAATGAAATCACAACTGGTTGCTTAAATAGTGATCAATTAGTCAGAACAAATACCCCGATTTTTCTAAGTAATATGACAGCATGGAGAAAGTTGAAAGGACAGTAACCTCGATTAGACTTTGATCGACTGATGATGTTGGGGAAGTAAACATCCATGTTAGTTAGACCAGGCTGTGGTGGACGGACTAGAATTTTATTGCCCACTTTCAGTTCATAACACTTAGACAGTTTTCTCCAAAGGCCCGCATTAAAATAGAGTGACCATCTTTATCAAGTTTTACACTAACCGCATTGTATGTCCATGATGCGTTGTCAATATGACATCCTGGGAGTCATCAACAAAGTAAAGCCCAAGATTTCCTTCCACTCCTCTTCTTGCAAAGCAAGGGATGTGCTGCTTGAAATGAAAATTAAGATCGTAAATTAGGTATATTGAAATAACAGAGCAAGATGCAAATGTGGGAGTAACTGATAGAACAGATCAATATATAGGTGAAAGCAAAGTACAAAAATATATAGTTAAAAATAGATAATGTAACAAAGATTTGATGCAAATATATAGATAATGTAGCAACAGACGGTATATGTTCACATATTTAGGCCATGCCACCGTGGTAGGTAGAGATTGAACATACCGAGTGCTCCCTGAAGTCATCCGGAATGGTGAGATAGAACTTCGTTTCCGACTAGCCGCGACCACACTTGCCCGATTTGTGCTCGCACTGTGGACACATGAATGAACACCCACGAATCAGCTAGAACAAAAATGATTCCACTATGATTTCTGCCGGTTGATTAACAGCGACGGACGGACTTCAATAAGAGATGAGTGAATGTTTTGCTAAGTTGATTACCTTCTTCCTGAGACAAATCCCTAGCCCAATCCCGCAGAAATCCCCAGTCGACCAGAGTCTAGAATGTCGGTGTAGATAGGCAGCGGAAAGCGGTATGTGCGAAATCCCGTGCCATTTGGAGCGCGGCCTCCGGCCGCCGACAACAGTGCCGTCGAGCTTAGCGTGGCTGCCGCGATAGAAGTTGATGAGGTGCAGAGTTGTGGAGGAGTCCGCGGCGAGTGAGTGGGGACGAAGGGGGTGAGGTTTTCTTTTTTCCTTTTGCATGTGTGAGTGAACACACACGGTTCGCAGAGGCGACGGACATGAATCATGTGCAATAGTAAATCACTGAGATTGAATGGGAATCAAATTTCCTGTGTCCTTTGTCCATGAGTTTTTTTCTACGATGAACATAAACCCTGCTAATCACCGTGTTAAAATTTGGCACTTTTCCGGGTTCATTTACAATATTTAGGGAATTAACTGCATTTTCTAGGCATTAATGCACATAATTCAAATTCAAACAACCGGAAAAGGTGCATGAGAACGGTCTAGAAAACCATGGTCGTGCTATTTAGTAATTTCTCATGCCTTTTACAAGGAATGGACAGATATTTCAAGGAAGTGTGTGGCCTCACCATGTCCTCGTAAAAAAATTGAGAATGTTTGCCTTATGTCGTCATGCACGCCATTCATAAATCGAACCATCGCCTAGGAAATTTCATGGTTTCGAGGGGAATCAGCATGATTGAAGGGGCCGGGAATCCAAATTTTCTTTCTAGCTTGTCATTCAGTTTTTTCTACAATCAACATACCCCCTCGAATCCAACGTGCTCAAATTTGGCATTTTTTCAGGCTCATTTACCATATTAGGGTATTATGTTCATTTTCTAGGCATTAATCCACATAATTCAAATTCAAACAATTGGTGCATGAATAGGTGCACACGAACGGTCTGAAAAAACCATACTCGTGGTATTTAGTAAATTCTCAATCCTTTTACAAGGAACGGGCAGAGATTTTAAGGGAATGCGTGGCAATAGTCAATCAAAACGCGTCATTTACTGCGTTAGCAACTATAGAAAAATGAAATATGCGCTTGAAAAACATGACGCCTGGCATGGTGCCATCATGGTATGGCCTCACCGTGCCCTGGTTAAAAGCTGAGAAGGTCTGATTAATGTCATCATGCACGCCCTTCACAAATCGAACCATCACAGAGGAAGTTCCATGCTTTCGAGAGGGAAATCAATAAGATTGAAGGGGAATCCAAATTTTCGTCCTAGTTTGTTGTTCAGTTTTTACCAATGATCAACATACTGTCTCAGATGCAACGTGTTCAAATTTGACATTTTCCGGGCCCATTTACCATATTTAGGGGATTATTTTCATTTTCTAGGCATTAATGCACATAATTCAAATTTGAACCATCGGTGCATGAAAGGGTGCACAAGAACGGTCTAGAAAACCATCCTCGTGTTATTTAGTACATTCTCATGCCTTTTACAAGGAATGGGTAGATATTTCAAGGAAATGTGTGGCAATAGTCAACCATAAACGCGTCGTTTACTGGGTTAACAACTATACAAAAATGGAATACATGCTTGGAAAACATGACGCCTGGCATGGTGCCATGGTATGGCCTCATCGTACCCTGGTAAAAATTTGAGAATGCTTTCCTGATGTCGTCATGCACGCCTTTCATAAATCGAACCAGCACCGAGGAAGTCCATGGTTTCGAGGGGGAAATCACCAAGATTGAAGGGGGATCCAAATTTCCTTTGTCCTTTATCCATGAGTTTTTTATGATGAACATACACCCTGCAAATCACCACATTCAAATTTGACACTTTTCCGGGTTCATTTACCATCTTTAGGGGATTATTTGCATTCTCTAAGCATTAGTGCACATAATTCAAATTCAAACAATCGGTGCATGAAAAAAGTGCACAAGAATGGTTCTGAAAACCATCCTCGTGCCATTTAGTAAATTATCATGCCTTTTATAAGGAATGGACATATATTTCGAGGAAATGTGTGGAAATAGTCAACCATAAACGCGTCGTTTACTTGGTTAACAACTATACCAAAAATAAAATAAATGCTTGAAAAACATAACGACTGGCGTTGTGCCATGGTATGGCCTCACAATGCCCTAGTAAAAAGTTGAGAATGTTATCCTTATGTTGCCATGCACGCCTTTCATAAATCGAACCATCACCGAGGAAGTTTCATGGTTTCGAGATGTAAATCACCAAGATTGAAGGGGATCTAAATTTCCTTTGTCCTTTGTCCATGAGTTTTTTCTACGATTAACATACACCCTGCAAATCACCACGTTCAAATTTGACACTTTTCCGGGTTCATTTACCATATTTAGGGGATTATCTTCATTTTCTAGGCATTAATGCACATAATTCATTCAAACAATCGGTGCATGAAAGGGTGCACAAGAACGGTCTGGAAAACGATGGTCGTGCCATTTAGTAAATTATCATGCCTTTTACAAGGAATGGACAGATATTTCGATGAAATGTGTGGCAATAGTCAACCAAAAACGTTTGTTGATTGGGTTTTCAACTATAGAAAAAATCAAATAAATGAAAAAAATGACGCCTGGCATGGTGCCATGGTGATGACCCACAAGTGTAGGGGATCTATCTTAGTCCTTTCGATAAGTAAGAGTGTCAAACCCAATGAGGAGCAGAAGAAAATGACAAGCAGTTTTCAGTAAGGTATTCTCTGTAAGCACTGAAATTGTAAGTAACATATAGTTTTGTGATAAGATAATTTGTAACGGGTAACAAGCAATGAAAGTAAATAAAGTGCAGGAAGGTGGCCCAATCCTTTTTGTAGCAAAGGACGAGCCTGGACAAGTTCTTATAATGAGAAAAGTGTTCCCAAGGACACATGGGAATTATCATCAAGCTAGTTTTCATCACGTTCATACGATTCGCATTTGTTACTTTGATAATTTGATATGTGATACGTCTCCAACATATCTACTTTTCCAAACACCTTTTCCCTTGTTTTGGACTCTAACTTGCATGATTTGAATGAAACTAACCCGGAGGAACTTTTCAGAAAATATAAAAAATACTGGAGAAAGAATCAAGGCCACGGGGCCCACACCCTGTCCACGGGGGTGGGGGCGTGCCCCTTCCCCCTGGGCGCGCCCCCTACCTCGTGGGCCCCCTGGTGCTCCACCGACCTCAACTCCAACTCCATATATTCCCTTTCGCGGAGAAAAAAATCAGAGAGAAAGTTTCATCGCGTTTTACGATACAGAGTCGCCGCCAAGCCCTAATCTCTCTCGGGAGGACTGATCTGGAGTCTGTTCGGAGCTCCGGAGAGGGGGATTCGACGCCGTCGTCATCATCAACCATCCTCCATCACCAATTCCATGATGCTCACCGTCGTGCATGAGTAATTCCATCGTTGGCTGCTGGATGGTGATGGGTTGGATGAGATTTACGATGTAATCAAGTTAGTTTTGTTAGGGTTTGATCCCTAGTATCCACTATGTTCTGATATTGATATTGCTATGACTTTGCTATGCTTAATGCTTGTCACTACGACCCGAGTGCCATGATTTCAGATCTGAACCTATTATGTTTTCATGAATATATATGAGTTCTTGATCCTATCTTGCAAGTCTATAGTCACCTATTATGTGTTATGATTCGACAACCCCAAAGTGACAATAATCGGGATACTTCGCGGTGATGACCGTAGTTTGATGGTTCATGTATTCACTATGTGTTAATGCTTTTGTCCGGTACTCTATTAAAAGGAGGCCTTAATATCCCTTAGTTTCCACTAGGACCCCGCTGCCACGGGAGGGTAGGACAAAAGATGCCATCACTAGTAGAAAAAGGGTCAAATGTGAAGCACATTAGTGTCGGCTTGTAAAAAAACCGGCACTAATGTGATCAATAGTGCCGGTTCGTGGCGGCGATCAATAGTACCGGTTCGTGTTGAGCCTTTAGTACCGGTTCATGCCACGAACCGGTACTAAAGGGGTAGTGGAAGGCTGGCGTCAGGCCGGGTCCCCTCGAGCCCCTTTAGTACCAGTTTGTGTTACCAAGCGGTACTAAAGGTCTGACCTATAGTACCGGTTCGTGCCACGAACCCACACTAAAGGGAACAAGCCATTAGTGTGGGTTCGTGCCACGAACCCACACTAAAGGGGCCAATTTTCAAACTCTACCCCCCTGTATCGCCATTTCAGTTTTGAAAAAATCAAAAGAAAATGATAAAAACTTCAAAAAATAAAATCCTTCGAGAGGTAGTTATATTACTATATCTACTAGTTAGGAAAATTTGAAAACTTAAATTTGGACATGTTTTGCAAAAAGTGTAGGGAAAATGTAAAACGGCTATAACTTTTGCATACGATGTCGGAAAAAAACGTACAATATATCAAAAAATTCAGCACGAAAATCCGCATCCGATGGAGACTGCCTACGGCCTGTTTGGAATTTTTTAGAATCCTGAAATGCGAAAAGGAAAAAAAGATATGGTCAAATTTCAGTTTTTTTTAAAAAAATTTGGTTAAATTTGGTGAAACTACTTATTCAAGAAGTATTAATGTTACTACAGAATTATTCAAGAATATTAGTGTTACTAAATAATTATTTCAATTTTTTGAATTTTGGTCAAATCTGGTCAAACTATGGTCAAACTGTGGTCAAACTATGGTCAAACTTATTCAAGAAATATTAGCGTTACTAAATAATTACTGTTTTTAGAATAATAGTTTCAAAGTCAAGCGGTGAAATGTGTGACTTCATGCTCAAGCTAAACTCACGAGGGTTAATAGGATTGACATCTTACTATTGTCGGAAAAAACAAGTGCAGACTCGGAAGCGAAGGAGAATAGAACCCGAAAGTTAAGCGTGCTCGGGCTGGAGTAGTGAGAGGATGGGTGACCGGTCGGGAAGTTAGATGATTTGGAATGAGTGATCCACACTTGAGCAGTTAAGAGAGGTGATTAGAGACTAAATCATCAAATAATTCAGGAAAATTAAAATCGAAAAAAATAAAAAATTCAAAAAAACCTTTAGTACGGTTGGCAACACCAACCGGTACTAAAGGTCCCCATACCAGGCGCGAGCTCACGAGACGTGGTGGCACTTTAGCGCCGGTTCGTGCCGAACCGGTACTAAAGGGGGGGGGGGCTTTAGTGCCCACCCTTTAGTGCCGGTTATGCAACCGGCACTAAAGGCCCTTACGAACCGGTTTTAAAGCTCCGTTTTCTACTAGTGCATGCAAGTTATTTTCCATAAGCACGTATGACTATATTCGGAATACATGCCTACATTACATTGATGAACTAGAGCTAGTTCTGTGTCACCCTATGTTATAACTATTACATGAGGAATCGCATCCGACATAATAATCCATCACTGATCCAATGCCTACGAGCTTTTCACATATTGTGCTTTGCTTATTTACTTTACCATTGCTCCTGTTACAATTACTACAAAACTGCTATCTTTACTTTTACCACTGTTACCATTACTATCATACTACTTTGCTACTAAATACGTTGCTGCAGATACTAAGTTATCCAGGTGGGGTTGAATTAACAACTCAACTGCTAATACTTGAGAATATTCTTTGGCACCCCTTGTGTCGAATCAATAAATTTGGGTTGAATACTCTACACTCGAAAACTGTTGCGATCCCCTATACTTGTGGGTTATCAAGATTATTTTCTGGCGCTGTTGCCGGGGAGCATAGCTCTATTCTTTGAGTCACTTGGGATTTATATCTGCTGATCACTATGAGGAACTTGAAAGACGAAAGAACTAAGATTTTTTCCCTCAACTATGAGGGGAGGTAAGGAACTACCATCTAGCTCTGCACTAGATTCTCTTTCTATTTTGATTAAGCTTGCGACACCTAAACCTGGTACTGCTATGAATTCTGATATGTCGCATGTTATTGATGATGCCACTTCTACTATGCATGATACTTGTGATGAAACTACTTCTATGCTTGATACTACTTTTCCATTAGGTGAATTTCTTGATGAACAACTTGCTAGGGTTAGAGAGAATGAAATTATTGAAGATGAAATTATTGATGATAGTGATGATGAAGGTTCTCCCCCTAAGTAAGAATTGCCTGTTGTTCCAGAGGATTATGTTATGGATGAAGAAACCGCTAGAGATCTTCTTGCTTGCAATGATAGATCTGATCTTAAGAAGTTACTAGCTAAACTTGAACAGAAAACTCTAAATGCTAGAATGAAATATGACCCTGCTTTTGCTACTTCACCTATCTTTGTTACTGATAAGCATTATGAATTCTCTGTTGATCCTGAGATAATTACCTTGGTTGAACCTGATCCTTTTTATGGCTATAAATCTGAAACTGTTGTGGCACATCTTACTAAGTTGAATGATATATCCATCCTGTTCACTAATGATGAGAAATCCCGCTATTACTATAGCCTTAAAATATTTCCGTTCTCATTAAAGGGTGATGCTAAAACTTGGTTTAATTCTCTTGATCCTGGTTGTGTGCGTAGTCCCCAGGACATGATTTATTACTTCTCTGCTAAATTTAGGCATGATACAACTGAAAGACACATTTGTTCCGCCATGGAAACATAAATTAGGAAAATAGCTCATTTTTGCTGCCATTGTAACATTTATGAGCAAACCTACAACATGTATTCCTATGTAGAAAAACATTACTGAGTAACTATCTTCTATGTGATTGGCATCAGCAAATGTTGCACACCCATTCTTTCGGATGATTCCGGTCCTAAATTCAACATGATATATGTTACCATCAGGGGCTTCTAGTTTAATCATATGCATTACCAGTTCTCAAACTAGAACCTCCTAATGGTAACATATACCATGTTGGACTTATGAAAAACACTATCATCAACTATGGATAAGTGAAAATATCGATGTTAATTCAGTAGAAGAGAATTATTGTTTGTGGTTCAATACCTAGTAAAAATCAGTTATAGGATTGCTCATAATTGTTGCCATAAATGCGGTTGGCAGCGTATATTCTGAGAGGTAGGGACAATATGGTTATGCACATTACAAATGATTGTATCCCAAATGGGATAGTGGTTCTACCGATGTGGTAGTGCCACAGATGCGAAGTTTAAATAACCAAACACTACTAGGAAAAGCCTAGCAGTAGCGCAGGTCTAATGCCTATCAATAGCGGGAACGGCGCTATCGATCTGACGCTATAGCTAACGTTTAGCAGATGGCGGCTTGACGCGCTACTGCTATACCTACTTAGCGGTGGCGCTTCCTTACCAGCGCTACCGCTAGCAGTAGCGGTTTCCTATCCAGCGCTAAAGAGCGCTACTACTATATTTTCTCATATTTTTTTGCTGCGTATTTGCGATGTTTTTGTACATGTTTTAAACAGTATTTTAATCATATCATAAACATGCAATATGCTCATCATATCATACGCATAATAGTCTCATCATATCATCCAACACAAATCATGTCGTCACATCATAATCATGATATAGCTATACAAGTTCGTGACATGTCTCATCATACATAATGTAGTACTTCTTGAGGCGTCAGTTCAGTATCCTCTCTCGCACTAGAGTGAACCTGAACTAACTACTAGTTGTCGCCGGAAACCGGTACACCTGGGCCTAACACTCCGCGACTCGTCGTTTACTCCTGGCATATCACTTCTTTGCCATCGATGATCTATGCATCTGCATCGTCACATGAGTCGATGATATGGAATATATATAGTTGAGCAACAGAAAGGACAGACTTGAAAAATAGAAGCAACATATCATAAGCATAAATAAGAAAGTTCATCGTACACAAAATGCCCTAACTAGAGTGATCTTTGCTAGTTGAGGAGGACGGTTTAATTACAACACAAATAAAGTATAAATCGTGCATAACTCAAAGTTTCATCATAGAGAAAGTATGGACTAAATGGACACTTTGGTATATATTGTCAATCACTCCAACATGTCGTGCCATCCCTCCAAGTCAGGGAGATAGTCCCTGAGCAAAGTGAAAGGCTTCATGTCGAGACGCTGAGCTGATACGCATGTTCGGACGTCTTCCCGCGACATTTGCCATTCTTTGTAGAACATCCCTGTTTTTTCAACGACATCCTTCATGACGATTTGGGCAAGTTCACGCTAGATGTGATAGAACTCAGCTCGAAGTCGATGATCCAGGATATCTCCTAGGTTTTTTGCCCATTGGAGAATATGGGCATCGCCGAATCTAGGTGACATATGAAGGTTCCGCTGATCCCGTCTGTACTCCAGTATGTGGTGAAGGACATAGAATCCATCACTAAGAGTATCACTCAGTTGCTGGATGCAGCAGAAGTCGGTCTTATGGCCGAAGGCGGGCGCGCAGTTCCTTGTCCTCTTGGTCTTGATCTCTCCACCCCATCGCCATACCTCAAGATAGCACGATCGAGAACATACCGATGTGGGTGTAATCCTTTTCTTCAGGTTCTTGACGATTCCAAGTAAAGCGTGGGAGAATCGGGGATAAAGGATGATAAGGACAACGCGCCCGCCATCTGCATAAAATAAGTACACCTCAAATTAGCCTCCACGCGTGCAAATGAATGATTGAAATCAAAGGAAAGTATCTGCAGATGACTTATATGGGATGATAAGGCACGAGAATAGTCTCCTTCTCCTTATTGGCGACCATGGAATCGGTGATGTAGTCCTCGCCTATTCATGGTGCTCTGGTGGTATTACTCGAATGAAGTACCACCTTGCAAATATCAAGTATCAAAATGTCGTTTTGTGCCAACAAGTTCTGGCGACGTGAAGCAAGAGATGAGGAGCTGATCTCAAGGAAAGATGAAGCAAAGGAAAAGAAGGCCAAGGAATCAGCAATATGCGAAGTGATGTCACTTTGGATGGATATGATGCTAGGGCGCTGATGAAGATGACAACTTGGTTGGTGATAGTGGGGTGGCTTGCTTGTATTATATGGGAAGCGACAGATAAGGGTAACACATATTGTTCTATGGATAAGTTTTGCACCAAGTCAACATAAGAGGTTGTGGCCGCAAGGAAGGGGAAGGCTTTTCTACAAAGTTGCGATCCAAGTTGTCGACTCAAAGAAGATAAGAGAGGCGGGTTCATGCTTGTGAGTATGTTTGTCGGTTCTTCTATGAAGCGGAATTGCCCACAATGCAGTCCTGCTTCCAAGCTTTGAACTTATGCTTGAAGCGGTTGGAGCATTCGGGACAGACATGAAAGGCCCCACTCCTTATGAAATGGGTGGCCCTTACTTGCAAAGAGCAAGAAGAAAGTCGAGGAAGGATTTGCTGGACATAAAGAAGCATGGAAGCTCACTGGATGTACCATCATGACAGATGCATGGACAGACAAAAGAGGAAGGGGAGTGATGACTTTGGTAGTTCATAGTGCCTATGGTGTTGTATTTGTTGATTCTGTGGACTGTTCAGATGTGAGAAAAGATGGCAAGATAATATTTGAGCTTGTTGACAGATGCATAGAAGAAATTGGGGAGAATAATGTAGTTCAAGTTGTAACGGATAATGCCTCAGTCAATAGCAGCAGCATCGATGATGAAAGTGAAGCTGCCCTCCCTATGTTGGAATGGTTGTGCAGCCCACACAATTGATTTGATGTTGGAGGACATAGGGAAGCTTCCTATAATCGATCAAACCATTGCCAAAGGAAAGCCTGTGACTATGTTCATTTATGCGCATACAAGAGTTTTGGCATTGATGAGAAAATTTCTTGTAAAAGACTTAGTCCGCTCTAGTATTACTAGGTTTGCAACATCATATTTGAACTTGAAGAGCTTGCAGGACAACAAAAAAGAGCTACAAAAGTTGTTTAGGTCTGATGAACTCAATGAAATGGACCACCTAAGAAAGGCAAATGGGAAGAACGCAGCTAAAATTATTCGCTCTGAATTTTTTTGGAAAGTAGTAGATACCGCTGTCAATTTCTTTGAGCCATTGGCAAATCTTTTGAGGAGGATGGATAGCGATGTTCCAGCAATGGGTCTTCTTCATGGTTGTATGTTGGATGCAAAGAAAGAGATCTCCGGGAGGTTTGACAATGACAAGTCTCGCTTTCGGGAAGTGTGGGATATCATTGACAAGAGATGGGACAACAAGTTGAAGACTGCATTACATATGGCTAGATACTACTTGAACCCATACTATTATTATCCGAACAAGCTTGATATTGAGATCGATGGTAGTTTCAAAGAAGGGCTGGTAACTTATATTTCAAAGATGGTTGAAGATCCTATCATGCAAGAAGAATTAATCGATGAGACTGACCACTATCATGAGGGGATAGGGTCTTTTGGAAGGGAAATTGCTGTACGGCAAAGGAAAAACAAAAGGTTTGATCCAGGTAATTGGTTGCCTAATTGTTGTTTCTAATTTTGTTATCCTACCCAAAGTTTCCTAACATGTCCCACTTGTTTTATGTTGAAGCTAAATGGTGGATGAACCATGGGACAAGTGCTCCAAAACTAAGGATCTTGGCTGCAAGGATTCTTAGTTTGACATGTAGTTCCTCTGCTTGTGAGAGGAACTGGAGTGTATTTGATCTAGTAAGTATATTGTTCCTTCTTTCCACTTAAATGCATTGTTCATTCCATTTTGAAGCCTTTGTGATGCTGTCAATTTCTCTACGAACTTAATTGGAGAACTAGTGATGTTATGCTTGCTGTAGATCTTGAGGTTGAATTTATATTTTTATTTATAGTATTTTATCAACTGACCTCTATTATACTTCTTCTATTTATATGGTGATGTTATGCTTGCTGCAGCCCTTGTAGGTTCACACTCTTCATTTGTTCATTTTGTAGGTTCACACAAAGAGACACAGCAGGCTGCTGCATGACAAGACGAGTGACCTTGTTTTCATCATGTTAAACTCCAAACTGAAGGACAAGAAAGTAAACAAACGCAAGGACCCCATTGAGAAGCAGGTGGTAGATGCTTTAGAAGATGATGAGAATGAATGGATCAGTGGTGTGGTGCCAAATGGTGATGAAGAACAAGTTGAAGGTGAAGATCAAGATCAAGAAATTCCATATGCAAGCCCGCATGCTAGACCAGGATAATCCACTTAAAAGGAAGAGGGGTGTCTATGGTAAGAAGAAGAAGATGATGATCCCTGTTACTCCTCAAGAAGATCTGCTCTCTGCTTCCTCTGCTTCAGAAAGTGGCGGCGACAACGAGGACACGGACATGAGTTCTGCTTCTGACATGTGAGCTTGTGGGTTTCTCTATGAAGTTCCTTTTGGCGCTCATGATTCTATCCTTTCCTGTGTGTTTTGACAAATGAATTCTGAAGACTTTGTGATGCATGTAATGGACTATGGACATGCTGCAGTTGTTACTGAACTTAAGTGCCGAACTGCTGATGTTATGCTTGAATGCAGTCTTGAATTTATATTTCTATTTAACCGTTGAACTGCTGCAGATCTCTACTATACTTGTTATGTTCGAATTTATATTGAGAATCCTCTGTTTTCTACTGAAAATACCCTGTTTTCTGAGGAAAACATGCACATGTATTAGTATGGACAGATGATATACATGCACAAGCACTGTATCGGCGAAATGAGTTAGCGGCCGCTATAGCCGGCGATAGCGGCTGTAGCGTTGGCACAAAGCCAGCCGCTAAATGCCTTAGCCCGCGATCTGAAACTTTGATGTTAGTACTTGTCCCAAATTTTATTCTCTGGGTTCATATCTATCATGTAGATTCATCTTTTTTCAAAACAAATAAGATTAGCATCACAATGTAAAAAATAATAAATATTTAAATGGTTATGATATTGTGGAAGAGGAAGCAGTAGATCGAAGAACGGCATCTCCCAAGAAATAGATGAGATTAATTATATACTAAAGATCTGGACATAAGCTACACTAAGAATAACACTGAGAATATCACACTCAGGAATATTTATTACTCTGCATTCCTGCCCATGCCGAACAACAAATGTCGTTAATTTAAACTTAATTTCTAAACAAATCAATGCAGGTCCATGGAAAAGAAGATGCTTGCATCTAAAGCAGTAAAAATATATCCTAGTTTCTCATGAGCAGCTACCAACAGGCAAAGAAGATGATTTGTCGTCAGAATAAAAACATCACATAAGCATCTCGCCTTCGATGGCCCAGATGTATATTTTACAAAGAATTGTTCAATGAATACACTTCAAAGTGTAAATGTTGATTCTTGAACCACTAAGATTGAGATCTGGATGACTTTGCAAACCTTGATTGATTAGATATCAATTGCTTATCCATTGACATACGTGTGTTCTCATATCCAGACTAACTATATTGGACAAAGTAAGAGAGGCTCAAGATCTAGACTATAGGCAAGAAAGATTACAAGCACCAGATCATTAAGGACTTACCTGTTCAACATGAAATTTGACTGAACGTTGACCAATGAGCTTCAAATCCACCTGGTGTTCCAACTCAATAGCATCTCTCCCTGCACTGGATCTCTAAAATTTCATAAAAGGTCACCAGCAGCAAAAACCTACCTCCAAGAAATTCAACATGCCGCTCCACCCAGGCACGCCGCCGCTGTGTCCACACAATCATGGATCCTCCAGATCTCCACGCCGCCAAGCGCAGAATTTGCCTCATCCACCTCCCGCTAAACCGCGTCGCTGCAGCGCCGGCCAGGTGGCATGATGCCGCACTGGTGAGCAGCGTCAGGTTGAGATTAGCTCGGCAAGGCATGCGCCCGGACCCCAGCACGTCGCGCCACCTCCGCGCGCAGCATCAGCTCCGTCCAGGCGCCCAGGTATACCTCCAGGGAGCCATCCCATGCGCCAACTATGCTGATTCAATCAGCTGTCAGGATGGCCGAGGATGATGCCTAGGGCATGACGTCGCCGGACGCCATCGGTGATCGATCGGGTCATGGGGTGCTAGGGTTTCGGGGAGTAGGGGTTGGGGAGGCGGCTAGTGTCTTTGGGGACGGGGAGGAGTTATTTTTTGGCCACTAATAGGCGCTGGCGCATCGGCCGAAACTTTCGGCTGGTCCGCTCGCAACCGTTCGATGTGGCCTACTGTAGCCATCCGATCTGGTCTTCCCCTTTGACCCATCTTCTTCCTTCAGATCCCTCCCCCCAGCCAAATCTTCCTCCTGGCCGCCGTTGTGCCTGCACTCGGCGAGCTCGCCGCCCCCAAAAAAAGAACTGGACCCACTCCCTTCCACCACGGACTCGCTCCGCCGGCGGCCACAGAAAAAACACGAGAGCACCATCAAAACGCGGCTTGCCCTCACCATAGCAACCACCGCCGCTGCTTCAAACCAAATCGCCATGGTCAGAGCACCGCGTTGTCATGGTTTGCAGCACCCCCGTATCTCGTCGCTGGCAATCTCTCATCGCACGTCACTAAGCTCGTAGCGCCCGTGGGGTGGACAGCTGCTTCCAGCATCTGGTGTTGCTGGTTCCAGCATCTCCGGAACGCGGCTGTAGCAAAAAAGATTCCGGCGTGGAATGTTGTTCCAGCACCAGTGGTCATGGGCGTAGGAAAATGCGACAACGGTTGTAGCTTTTTGCTATGTGGTTGCAGCTAAAAAGTGCCCACGTAATCCGCTCTTCCCACCGGCGTCATGGTTGTACCAAAATGCAGCGCCCGTTGTAGCAAAAAGAGTGTGTGGTTCCAGCAAAAATAGCTCGCCGGTGCCGCCACCCTGTCCCCATCGTAGCAAAAAAGCTGACTGGTTGTATCTTTTGTAGTCGCTGGTTGTAGCAAAACACCACTCATAACCACCAAATGAAGAAGCCGATGTAGCAAAAAATGTGGCAAGTTCCAGCAAAACATAAAGCTGGTTCCAGCAAAAAAACACGTCGGTGGTGCGATGCACGTTTGGTTCCAGCAAAAATCACAGGAAGCAAAATTCAAAAAAAGAAGTACATGTAGCAAAAAAGTAGCAAGTTCCAGCAAAAAAAAAAAAACTAGTTCCAGCACCCGACATAGCCGGTAGTAGCACCGGAGAACGGTGGTTCCGGTACTCGACGCAACCAGGTTGCAGCTTGCCGTCGAGCTGGTTCCAGCATCGCTGCAGCCGGTGGTAGCACCGGGACTCGTTGGTTCCAGCACCGGATGCAGACGGTTGCAGCTTGGGTCGAAGCTGTCAGTCGATGCCGGAGAAGCCCGTCGCAGCACGGCGCCCGGGGTCCCCAGCACCTCCGGTCGCTCCGAGTGGTCCACGGCGCTGCTGGATAGGAGCGTGACGATAACTACCTCGCCGGCGTTGAACAAGACACTGGCGTGGCTCTCGTAGCCAGCGGAAAAGGGGAAGAGCAGATGAGATCTTGCTCGTTGTGTGAGGTGGAATGGCTATGGTTGTGATTTTGCTGGCTGGAGGAGATGCGGCATGGCTAGAGGAGATCGTTGGTGGAGGGCTCTCATGGAAGATGTGTTGCTGCTGGAGAAGAAGACGCGAGTGGATAACGGGATGAGAAGATAAGGCATGTGCGGCTGGCTTTGCTCGGGAAAAAATCTCCTCCGATTCCGAATAATTGTCTTTACCATCCAATGGACTACAACATACGGATGTATGTAGACATGTTTTAGAGTGTAGATTCACTCATTTTTCTCCGTATGTAGTCACTTGTTGAAATCTCTAGAAAGACAATTATTTAGGAACGGAGGGAGTAGAAGCAACTGGGCCAGCTACGTGTCTTGCGGGGTGCTACATGGATGCTACGTGGGCTGTGTACATGGGGCTGCACCGAATGAGACGCATGAGTGGGAGGCGACCGGCCGAAGCTTCGGCCGGCGCACCGTCTCGAAACGCTTTCCTTATTTTTTTAGGGAAGGACTAGAAGGAGGTGCATGCCCTGAAAGAAACTCAGGGCTGGATTCGTTGTTGGGTCGAATTGGATTTACGTGCGAAGTTGACGTACAAGCAGATGCGAAGTTGACGTACAAGCAGAAAACAAAACGTCAAAACATTACAACAATATACTACTACTTTGGATAGTAAAAATAATATAATATAGGACGACGGTGAACCTGACAGAAACAATGCGTGCTTTATTAGTAGGTAAAAATATATCATCACGTTCAAGCTGTCTGCATGTAGGGGCAGATTATGCTGACATCTTTTACAATCAGGTGAGGAGCCGACCGTAAAACAGGTCCTTAGTAACAGCCGGCTACAGCAGACTCTACAGGAGGTGGCTCATTAGAAGAGCTATCCAGATAACAATATATCCCTGGCGGCAATTACATATGAAAGTTACTTGTGCGAGATTGCTAGAAAATCCAACACAAGCAATAGCAGACCATTAATTTTCTGGACCCACATGATCAATGAACATCTAACACATATTCAGTTCTGTTTCTACAATTCCATGAGACTTGAAAAATATAATTGCACATCCATCATAATTGTCTGGTCATCTCCCATGTATACATATCCCTTTGATTACGCAGCTGTCAAAACAAAAACTTCAAGCTTGCAAGTATATTAGTGGACCCCATTCTAGCACACTTCTCATGCTATCTTACAATGCATATCAGCATATTGTCATGAAATAAAACATGTCTAGTCATATAAATGCAGAGCTGAAAGCACCCACTTCTCAGAAAAATATTAGCCAATTATACGATCGTTGGTGTAGACACGATGTGGTTGATCGACAAGATTGGTCAGAAACTAATTTCATCCATCCTAGATATTGACAAAAGATAATTGCTTTGTGTACATCGGAGAAGCTGCTCTTCCTGAAAAAAAATTAGAACACAAAAGTATTTTTCATGAAAATACTATTTAAGATCCATTAGATCATTGTTCCTATGACTAGGTACATCATTGATTACTCCTATGTATTTCATGTAGCAATGAAATGTCATATAGCATGTTAAAACAAAACAATCGTTCACCGTTGTTAACATAACATCATGTCTCCAAATGATCACGACTTCATGTAATTTATACTAAAGCACACATACTAAAGTTTTGGTATGCTTAATATTCTCACGGAAAATCAATCTAAAGTTCTTCCATTTCCATCGATGCAAAATTGCATTGACAATTTTAACTTCAATATGGTTCTTAATATTTATTTATTTTCAGAATAGTAAATATGACTCCCACAATTATTATAAAAATAAGGTGACATTCAACAGGTAAATGAGAGAGGTAAGTTAAATTTTCTAAAAAAAACTAACTAAAGGATCATAACCCATAGTTCTTAATTTTCTTTTTAATATGTAAACACGTCACTGCATATGATCATCATAATCCATCTAAAGGAACAAAAACATAAGTCATTACCAATATGCAATTATGATTGCACCCGAACGGATTAAGTTATTGAAATGTAGCAAGTAAAGCAACTTCATAATTACACACAAAATATTTTTCATATGACTATTAGAACAAATTCCAAAAAACTGAGCCTTCTTCAGGAATTATTTTTTTCAATTATACTACCTTATTTTTAAGATAACAATCACACTGCCCACAACATGATACAACCAGATTTGTTTCTTTGACAATATTTAAACTCAGGTGTGATTTTTGGATTTCAAATGAGATATTTCAAGCGCCAAATAATATATCATGGTACTAAACTTTTAAATATTCTTACCAGTGCATCAAGAGGGACACTTTGCTAGTTAAATGAAAAGCACTCGGCTTACATTTGTGTGAAGGCCGACATGGTGGACTAGGCCCTTGCACGGCGTGGTAGCACTAGTGCAGAACCGGGCAATAGCACCGGTTCGTAAGGCCCTTTAGTGCCGGTTCCACAACCGGCACTAAAGTATGGTCACTAAACCCCCCTTTAGTACCGGTTCAGCACGAACCGGTGCTAAAGGCCAACCACGTGGCACGAGGCAGCTCCGGGGGCAGGGAGCCCTTTAGTACCGGTTGGTAACACCAACCGATACTAAATGTTTGTGGGTTTTTGTTTTATTTTTTATTTTTCAATTAAATTTGTGTTATCAATTTAATTTAGGATTGTTTTACGTTATAGTGAGTTGTAGTGGTCATCATCATCATCATCATCATCATCGCATATTAATAAATAAATAAACTTTAGCTAGCTAAAAATCATCATAGTCGTCATTAGTTACCACTATTTAATCATCATAGTCATTACCGCTAGCTATCTAATCACCAACATAATCATCGAGTTCACTTTGTAACAGAAGCAAAGATATCATCGAGTTCAACATAATCATCACCAACATCTAAGTTCAGGACAATACGGACATGCATGAGAGAGGACAAGTACTAATTAATTAAGAGCATGAACTAGCTACTCCTGCTGCTCCCTCTCAGGTAGAATAGCATAGAACATGTATAGCTCTCCTGATTCATCATACTGGAGCATGCAGATGAATCTGTCTCCTAATCTTGGGTTGCGCTTCTCCTTGCTGCCCCCTAGTACTTCTCTGCGATCGTTTACAATTTTGCTCCAATCTTTCACTATTAAGCATTCTTCGCTTTAAGAAATCCTGAATGCACTCATGTGTAATGTAGGAAATCTTGGTCGTAAGCTAACCATTGACATGCGACCTTTTGTCTCGATCCACTGAGGCACAACTGTCATCGGAAGTCCCTGTTGATGAAAGAACATCGTATAGTAATTAATATACTAAGCAATGAAAGTTTAGCTTCAAAAATAATATATGCAAAAGATGCACTAATTAAGGACAAATAGTTAAAATCTTACCATCTTTCGATTATAGATGTGACCGTAGTTCAATGCGATCACCATTGGTCGCACGTTTTGAGTACTAACATTTCTAAGTTCAGGAAAAAAATTTGTCTTGGCAGTATTAAGATCCTCAAGCCATGAAACATAATGACTTATCTCCTCGCAGTTTAGTTGAGCCCCGGGGCAGTTGTAGGTCCTGTCTACCAAGCGCCGGACATGTTTGCTTGAACCGAAATAAGCTGACAATACAAATTAGTTGTCAACTATTTTTGAATAAATTGTATCAAAGACATAAACATATGCATGCATGGTTGAGAAAAACTCACATAATGGTAGAACTGGAGGCGTTTGCACATCGACCCAGATGTCTATATTACTTTCAATATCATCTTCCGGACGAATGTCAAAGGTGATAACCATATCAGGCTCAAATGCATAAGCCTTGCATAGTGCTTGCCAAGTTTTGCATTCAAAATGGGTGTATGTGTCTCCATTATATAATTTGACGTTGAAAGTATACCCATGCTCCGTCTTCAAGTAAACTCTCTTTACCTCCATATCATCTATAGCACTAAAACCTATCTTATCCAAGACAAAAATTCTTGCATGGCAGGTGATGCGCTAGTAGAATAGTGAAAATTTAAAATTATAAGTTGAAGCAAGTGAATCATAAGTTTTGCATTCAAATAATAATTGCCGTTGTGACTTACTGTATCCACTTCGAATGTCTCATTCAGCTTGATGCTGAAGCGCCTACCATCAACAAGGAAATTTCTGTCGCACAGGCCGCGTTGGTCTTCACAGTGTTCGCACATAATGAAATCTTTTTCGTCGTCAGATGACATTTCCTATATGTTCATATAGGTGAAACATTAAACACTTATTACTATCTAACTATATTCATCTAACATTCGACATTAATCTAGCATTTATATAAACTCAAAATATATAAAAACATTAAATAAACAGAAAAACTCATTAACAAATAATATTTTAATTAGATCATCAAATCTCAGATCGACAATTTTCTTACTAAAAATAAACTAGTTATATTAATTATTGAACTAGTTCAAATCTCAAATACCTAAATAAACTAGTTCGACAATTTTCTTACTAAAAATAAACTAGTTATATTAATTATTCAACTAGTTCAAATCTCAAATAACTAAATAAACTAGTTCGACAATTTTCTTACTAAAAATAAACTAGTTATATTAATTATTCAACTAGTTCAAATCTCAAATACCTAAATAAACTAGTTCGACAATTTTCTTACTAAAATAAACAAGTTATATTAATTATTCAACTAGTTCAAATCTCACATACCTAGCTAATTAATATCTAATTAAATTTTCTAAAAACTACAGAAAACAGAAAATAAGTAAAAAATGTGTGTGTGTGTGTGTGTGTGTGTGTGTGTGTATGTGTGTGTGTGTATGTGTGTGTATATGTGTGTGTGTGTGTATATATGTGTGTGTCTGTGTGCGTATCGTACACTGCAGTCTGTGACCTCGTCGCCGTCGCCCGTCTTGTCTGTGAGCGCCTTGCGTCTGGCGGGCGGCGGCGTCTGTCTGGGCAGGTGACCTGGGTGCTGGTCTGTGAGCGAGAAATACGTCTGGGGCGGACCGCGCGCGTGACGATGACGGCGGGCGACGACAGGCGCGGCGGCGGGCTACTGGCGGCGGGCGACAGGCGACGGGCGGACGACAGGCGACGGGCGTGGCGGCCGGCGACGACGGGACTCGAGCGGCGCGGCGTCGCGAGAGGTTGGAGCGAGACACGAAGAAGTGAGAAGATGTAACTGAAATTTTCGTAAGTGTTGTATGTATAGGAGAGGCCTTTAGTACCGGTTGGAGCCACCAACCGGTACTAAAGGCCAACTTTAACCAGGCCAAGAGGCGGAAGAGCAGGCCTTTAGTACTGTTGGTGGCTCCAACGGTACTAAAAGGTGATCTTTAATGCCGGTTGGAGCCACCAACCGGTACTAAAGGCCTCGCTACTTACCCAAAGTTTAGTCCCACTGCTGGGCGAAGGTAGCCGCACTGGTTTATAAACCCAGCCGCTGCTACCCTTCGAACTCCTCTATATAGCAGGCTTATGGGCCTAAACTCTGCGCGCTGCCCTGTGAGTCTGCAGGGCCTTTAAGGCCTGTAATTACACACCTGTAGCCTATCAGGCCCACAGGGCAGCGCCCCAACTTTTTTATAGTTTTTTTCTTTTCTGCTTTATTTTCTTCTATTTATTTCTGCGTAGTTTTTTGTATAGTTTTTTTCTTTTCTGTTATATTTATTTTCTTCTATTTATTTGTGAGTAGTTTTTCATCTAGTTTGCCAAAATTCAACATTTTCAGAGTTCATTTTGTAGTGATTTTCAATTTCACGGTCATTTTGTAGACGATTGAAAAATAACAAATATATTTTTTATTTTCTGCTTTATTTTTCTTCTATTTATTTCTGAGTAGTTTTTTCTTTTCTGCTATATTTATTTCCTTCTATTTATTTCTGAGTAATTTTTTATATAGTTTTTTTCTTTTCAGCTATAGTTTTTCTTCTTTTCTGCTATTTTTTCTTTTCTGCAAAACTTGATGGTCAAAGTCTGGAGTTATAACTTAAAAAAAAAAGAAATGTCGACGTGCAATTAGTTTTTGCCATAACAGAAGAAGTCCGGAGTTGTAATAAGTTATTAAAAATAAAAAAGAGGTGCAATGCTCGCTAATTTGCTTCAAGTCTTTCGAAATAGTGTAAACTGCACTGCGCATAGCACAGTCTACCGTATTCCTGAAGGCTTGAAGCTAAGCAACGTGAGCATTGAGCCTCTTCTTCATCGTCTTTGCACTCAGGGCTTATAAACCGCTCCTAGTCCCTCTCACTTCGCGAGGTGGGACTAAAAAACAGCTTACGTCTGGTTCATCCATGAACCGGTACTAAAAAGGTGCTCGTGGGGCCCCAGCCTTACGACACAACCTCATTAGTACCAGTTCGTGGCACGAACCGGTGCTAAAGGTTCGCCACGAACCGGTACTAAAAACTCCTCCCGCCTAGCAGTTGGAACCGGTACTAAAGAGCTCCTCCGCCTAGCAGTTGGAACCGGTACTTAAGAGCCTCCCGCCTAGCAGTTGAATCGTGCATACTGAATGCACAAAAGTCTGGACTTGTAATAAGTTAAAAAAATGAAATGCCTTTGTAACAATGAGTTTAATTTCGTCATAAACCCGAATACTTTGAAAGAGATTGTCCAGTTTGTAAGCGAAGTGCATCAAGTTTTGCTGTAACCCTCTCTATTTTTTGAACATGATATGTGGGTAAAATGATGATACCATGCCAAGTTTCAACTTTTTCAGAGTTCATTTGTAGTGCTTTTCAATTTTCAGGTCATTTAGTTCTCAAAACAAATCATTAAATGCATGAAAAATAGCAAATGAAGGCATAAGCGGTTGAAAGTTGATGGCGTCGCTTTGAATGGTGCATACTTAGCATAAAAAATATAAGAGCATTTAGATCATGATCTTATATTTCTTTACAGTCTAAATTGTCAATATGATCTTATAACATCAAAATACTTTGATCATCAATGATCTTTGTGTGTACAATCTGAATTGTCAATATGAGTCATCAACGATTTATAAACCGATGAAGACTCATATTGCGCCTAAATTCTACACATAGAGTTCAATGAAGATCAAGTGCTTGTGATAGTTTGAGAAATAACATATTTAAGGTGGTAAAAGGCTTGTTAGGGGAGCGAGGTGGGACTAAAAATAGCTTGCCGTAACCTCATTAGTACCGGTTCGTGGTATGAACCGGCACTAAATGGTGATGGTGGGGCCATAGCCTGACCGCAGGCTGACACAGCCTCTTTAGTACCGGTTCGTGGCAAGAACCGGTACTAAAGGTTCGCCACGAACCGGTGCTATTGATCGCTGCCACGAACCGGCACTAGTGTACACATTAGTGCCGGCTGAAATTCAAACCGGCACTATTGTGCTTCACATTTGACCCTTTTTCTACTAGTGTAGGAAGCGACGGCTCCTCCTCTAGGTTGATGGTGGCACATTATGTCGCCAGTGCAGTTGTGGGAGGATCACGGTTGTGCAACTTTGTCAGCAATTTTCTGCGGTGATGGTGGTGCGAGGATCCATGGACAGTGCTACCGTAAACCTTGAGGTACGGAGATCCGTGACAGTATGGATGAAAATCTTGTTTGGTTTTGGCCGTGCCAACGGTGATAGAACATGCAGGTGTCGTTCCTCTCCCTGAAGGCGTCGCCAAGTGTGTTGCCATTTCCCTTGTCTTCTTGGTGTTGGTTGTTGTCTCCCTGAAAAATCCTTGATTTTGTGCGGGATCGGCGCGATGGCGGCGTCTTTGATGTTGTCCCTCTGTTGGGAGCATCGTTCCAGGAGACATGGTTTGGAGGTCCTATGTTGCGCTCCACCGGTGTTCGCTGTTGCGCTTGCACGTTCTTCTCCGGCACAATGTACGGTCGTCGCTGGTGAATCCAAGACAGTGCCTTCCTCGGCTCAGATTGAGTCATGCCATCGTCTTGCCATCTCCTTTAGGCATCACTAGTAGAAAAAGGGCCTATTGTCCCGGTTGGTAAGGGCCTTTAGTCCCGGTTGGTGAACCGGGACTAAAGGGTCGGTACTAATGCCTTCCCCCTTTAGTCCAGGTTCAATCCAGAACCGGGACTAAAGGCCGCGGCCACGTGGGGCTCCACCTTTAGTCCCGGTTGGTAACTGTTGGGGAACGTAGTAATTTCAAAAATTTTCCTACGCACACGCAAGATCATGGTGATGGCATAGCAACGAGAGGGGAGAGTGTATGTCCACGTACCCTCGTAGACCGTAAGCGGAAGCATTATAACAACGCGGTTGATGTAGTCGTACGTCTTGACGATCCGACCGATCCAAGTACCGAACGCACGACACATCCGAGTTCAGCACACGTTCAGCTCGATGACGATCCCCGGGCTCCGATCCAGAAAGCGTCGGGGATGAGTTCCGTCGACCTGACGGCGTGGTGACGATGATGATGCTCCACCGACGCAGGGCTTCGCCTAAGCTCCGCGACGGTATGACTCTACCGGCGCAGGGCTTCACCTAAGCTCCGCGACAATATGACCGAAGTGGAATATGGTGGAGGGGGGCACCGCACACGGCTAAGGAACGATCCGTAGATCAACTTGTGTGTCATGGGGTGCCCCCCTGCCCCCGTATATAAAGGAGCAAGGGGGGGTGCGGCCGGCCCTAGGGGAGGCGCGCCGGAGGAGTCCTACTCCCACCGGGAGTAGGACTCCCCCTTCCTAGTTGGATTAGGACTTGGGGGAGGGGGAAGAGGAAGGCGCGCCCCTCTCCTGACCTATTCGGACTAGGGGAGGGGCGCGGCCTGCCTGGCCAGCCCTCCTCTTCTCCCTTATGGCCCATCAAGGCCCATTGACCCCGGGAGGTTCCAGTAACCCCGGTGTTCCGGTAAAGGCGCCCCCTCTCCTTGTCCTATTCGGACTAGGGGAGGGCACTGTGACCTGCCCTGGCCGCCCTCCTATTCTCCCTTATGGCCCATCAAGGCCCATTGACCCCGGAGGTTCCAGTAACCCCGGTGTTCGGTAAAATCCGATTTCATCCGGAACCTTTCGAAGTCAAACATAGGCTTCCAATATATCGATCTTTATGTCTCGACCATTTGAGACTCCTCGTCATGTCCGTGATCACATCCGGGACTCGAACAAACTTCGTACATCAAAACTTATAAACTCCTAATAAACTGTCATCGTAACGTTAAGCGTGCGGACCCTACGGGTTCGAGAACTATGTAGACATGACCTAGAACTATTCTCGGTCAATAACCAATAGCAGAACCTGGATGTTCATATTGGTTGCAAGATAATAAAGAGCATGTAAATAAAAACTAGGGGCTGTTTAGGTAAAGATGCAAGAAAGTAAATATAGCGAGTGTCGAGAAGTGGTGGTAGGAGTTGTGAAATTGCCCCTAAGCAATTGACTACGTTACTAGACCGGTAATCACTATTGCAATTCTATTTGAGGGAGAGGCATAAGCTAACATATCATCCCTTACTTGGAATTCTATGGACTTATGATTGGAACTCTAGCAAGCATCCGCAACTACTAAAGATTGATTAAGGTAAAACCCAACCATAGCATTAAGCATCAAGTCCCCTTTTATCCCATACGCAAACAACCTACTTACTTGGGTTTGTGTTTCAGTCACTCACGCAACCCACCATAAGCAAATCATAAACATATTGCAAACCCTACAGCGGGAATCCCTCACGCTTGCGCGACATGGAGGGCACCATAGGACAGCACCAATAATAAAACATGCAACTCAAACCAATCATAGCAATTTATCAATCACCGGTAGGACAATAGAAATCTACTCAGACATCATAGGATGGCAACACATCATTGGAAAATAATATGAAGCATAAAGCACCATGTTCAAGTAGAGGGTACATCGGGTTGCGGGAGAGTGGACCGCTGGATATAGAAGGGGGAAGGTGATGGAGATGTTGGTGAAGATCGCGGTGATGATGATGGCCCCCGGCAGTGTTCCGGCGCCACCGGAAGCAAGGGGGAGAGGGCCCCCCTTCTTCTTCTTCTTCCTCTTCCTTGACCTCCTCCCTAGATGGGAGAAGGGTTTCCCCTCTGGTCCTTGGCTCCCATGGCTTGGGAGGGGCGAGAGCCCCTCCGAGATTGGATCTATCTCTCTGTTTCTGCGTTCCCTGATTCTACCCCTTCACCGTTTCTTAAATATCCGGAGATCCGTAACTCCGATTGGGGTGAATCTTTCGCCCAGATTTTTCTCATAAAATTAGCTTTCTTGTGGAAAAAGAAGGGCATCAACCGCCTTACGGGTGGACCACGAGAGGCCAGGGCGCGCCTGCCTCGCTGGGGTGCGCCCCCCTATCTCGTGGCCACCTCGGACACCGTTTCGCGTTGATTCTTCCTCCGGAAAATCCCAAATATTCCAAAATAATTCTCCGTCCGTTTTTTATCCCATTTGGACTCCGTTTGATATTGGTTTTCTGCGAAACATAAAACATGCAATGACGAGGAACTGCTTTGAGCCATCGGATCAATATGTTAGTCCCAAAAATAGTATAAAAAGTTGCCAAAAGTATATGAAAGTTGAATAATATTGGCATGGAACAATCATAAATTATAGATACGACGGAGATGTATCAGCATCCCCAAGCTTAATTCCTGCTACCTAGCATAATCTTGATCATATGTCTAATCATGGCATGAATATTAAGACACGAGTGATTCAAAGCAATAGTCTATCATTTGACATAAAAAACAATAATACTTCGAGCGTACCAGTAAAGCAATCATGTATTTTCAAAACAACAAGGCCAAAGCAAGCTTATCCCTACAAAATCATACAGTTTGGCCATGCTTCATTTTCGTCACACAAAATGCTCCCATCATGCACAACCCCGATGACGAGCCGAGCAATTGGTTCATACTTTTTAACGCGCTTCAGCTTTTTCAACCCTCACGCAATACATGAGCGCAAGCCATGGATATAGCACTATAGGTGGAATTGAATATAATGATGGAGGTTATGTGGAGAAGACAAAAAAGGAGAAAGTCTCACATCGACGATGCTAATCAACGGGCTATGGGGATGCCATCAATTGATGTCAATGCGAGGAGTAGGGATTGCCATGCAACGGATGCACTAGAGCAATAAGTGTATGAAAGCTCAAACTGAAAACTAAGTGGGTGTGCATCCAACTTGCTTGCTTATGAAGACCTAGGGCATTTGAGGAAGCCCATCGTTGGAATATACAAGCCAAGTTCTATAATGAAAAATTCCCACTAGTATATGAAAGTGACAACATAAGAGACTCTCTACATGAAGAACATGGTGCTACTTTGAAGCACAAGTGTGGAAAAATGATAGTAGCATTGCCCCTTTTCTTTTTTTTTCTTTTTTTTCTTTTTGGGTGGGCTCCTTTGGACCCCTTTTTTATTTAGGCTTCTTTGGCCTTTCCTTTTTTTCTTCTTTTTTTTCTTGGGGCAATGCTCTATAATGATGATCATCACACTTTTATTTACATACAACTCGATACTCGAACAAAGATATGACTCTATATGAATGCTTCCGGCAGTGTACCGGGATGTGCAATGATCTAGCATAGCAATGACATCAAAAAACGGACAAGCCATGAAAAGATCATGCTAGCTATCTTACGATCATGCAAAGCAATATGACAATAAATGCTCAAGTCATGTATATGATGATGATGGAAGTTGCATGGTGATATATCTCGGAATGGCTATGGAGATGCCATAATAGGTAGGTATGGTGGCTGTTTTGAGGAAGATATAATGAGGCTTATGTGTGATAGAGCATATCGTATCACGGGGTTTGGATGCACCGGCGAAGTTTGCACCAACTCTCGAGGTGAGAAAGGGCAATGCACGGTACCGAAGAGGCTAGCAATGATGGAAAGGTAAAAGTGCGTATAATCCATGGACTCACATTAGTCATAAAGAACCCATATACTTATTGCGAAAGTTTATTAGCCCTCGAAGCAAAGTACTACTATGCATGCCCCTAGGGGGATAGATTGGTTGGAAAAGACCATCGCTCGTCCCCGACTGCCACTCATAAGGAAGACAATCAAAGAAACACCCCATGCTTCAAATTTGTCACACAACGGTTACCATACGTGCATGCTACGGGACTTGCAAACCCCAACACAAGTGTCTCTACAATCCACAACCACCCACTAGCATGACTCTAATATCACCATCCTTATATCGCAAATCTATTGCAAGGAATCAAACATATCATATTCAGCGATCTACAAGTTTATGTAGGATTTTATGACTAACCATGTGATTGAGCAATTCCTGTCATCTCTCTAAATAGATATAAGTGAAGCAAGAGAGTTTAATTCTTTCTACAAAAGATATGCCCACGCTCTAACAAATATAAGTGAAGCAAAAGAGCATTCTACAAATGACGGTTTTCTATGTGAAGAGAAACAGGCAATCCAAACTTCAAATGATATAAGTGAAGCACATGAAGCATTCTATAAAGCCATACTCAAAAGATTTAAGTGAAGTGCAATGAGCATTCTATAAATCAACCAAGGACTATCTCATACCAGCATGGTGCATAAAAGAAAAATGAAAACTAAATGCAAAAGACTCTCCATGACTTGCACATAATGCATAAACGAAACGAATACGAAAACATACCGATACTTGTTGAAGAAAGAGGGGATGCCTTCCGGGGCATCCCCAAGCTTAGACGCTTGAGTCTCCTTGAATATTTACTTGGGGTGCCATGGGAATCCCCAAGCTTGAGCTCTTGCCTCTCTTCCTTTTCCTCATATCAAGATATCCTCGATTAGACACTTCATCCACACAAAACTCCAACAGAAAACTCGGTAAGATCCGTTAGCATAATAAAGCAAATCACTACTCTAAGTACTGTATTAAACCAATTCATATTTTGTTTTTTGCATTGTGTCTACTGTAATATAACTTTTTCATGGCTTAATCCACTGATATAAATTGATAGTTTCATCAAAACAAGCAAACTATGCATCAAAAACAGAATCTGTCAAAAACAGAACAGTCTGTAGCAATCTGAACATTCACCATACTTCTGGTACCCCAAAAATTCTACAAACATTAGGAAAAATAAAAAAGTTGTACGGAAAGACAGTGCAAAATGAATCAGAACCAATTGACGTTCCAGTTAAAAATGTAAAATCAAGCACTACAGCCAAAGTTTCTGTCATGCACCGTACAAACCAACAAGCATTGTAAACATCCTAAAGGCAAACCTTGGCACATTATTTTTATAATACAATGGAATTGTACAAGGGGATAATTATTTTTGTTGAAAAGTTTCTGTAATTAAGATTCACAAAGTTTCCGTGAGCATGAACAAAGTTCAAGGCTAGCTCCCACTTCAACAATGCTTGTCTTTCT
Source organism: Aegilops longissima (assembly GCA_021605205.1). NCBI lineage: Eukaryota > Viridiplantae > Streptophyta > Magnoliopsida > Poales > Poaceae > Aegilops > Aegilops longissima. The sequence goes on along the minus strand of CM038676.1, from coordinate 3,346,580 downwards.
CACTTTCACTATCCTTTTTGAAAAGTTTTTTGGTTCCCCTCTTTTTTTTTAAACTATATAAAAGAACTCAACAGAAATAAATGACTCTCTAAAACTTCCGGGTTGTCTCCCTGGCAGCGCTTTCTTTAAAGGCATTAAGCTAGGCATATAGTGCTCAAGTAATGAATCCACCCGGATCCCAAGGTATATCAAAGCCAATTTTAATTAACAATGATTTGTAATTTAGTAGTGAGCACAAAGTAATATATATCATGCAACAACGAAGTCTAGCTCTCTTCCTATGCATAGGCATGTCATAAAAGAACAATTCATGCAGACCAAGTAAAGGCCAATGTATAGTATAAGCAGTTTCTTGCAATTTTATCGTATTGGAAACATAGAGAGGTGGAGATATAGTTCCTCTCTCATAATAATTGCAAGTAGGAGCAGCAAGCACATGCATATTACATTCATCAAAATCATCGTGTGCAATGGTAAAAGGCAGCCCATCAATATAATCCTTAATAAGCACAAACTTCTCCGGTATAGTGTAGTAGGGAGAATTCAAAAAGATAATAGGACTATCATGCGTGGGTGCAATAGCAACAATTTCATGTTTAACATAAGGAACTATAGCAAGTTCATCTCCATAAGCATAATTCATATTGGCATCTTGGCCACAAGCATATCAAGCATCATCAAAAAGGGATATTTCAAACAAATTCAAGGGATCATAGCAATCATCCTTCGGTAAGCATGAAGGGGAATTAAACAATGTATGAGTTGAAGAGTTACTCTCATTAGAAGGTGCGCACGGGTAGCTAATCCGCTCTTCCTCCTTTTGTTATTCGCTCTCCTCATCATCTTTTTCATCCAATGAGCTCACAGTTTCATCAATTTCTTCTTCCATAGCTTCCTGCAAAATATTAGTCTCCTCTTGGACAGCGGAGACTTTCTTCATAAAAGCATTAATATAGTAATTGTATTCATAATTTTCATAGCAATATCTAAGTATAGCAAGATTTTCAGGCCTATAACCATCATCATCAAAAGCTTCATACTTTTGAAACAAAGCTTCAATTTCATAAGCAGCCTTAAAAGCAACAAATTCCTCTATTTGTTCCACATCATAGTAATCATATATACCATTAGCATAAGAAGCTAAGGTTTCATTACCATTAAATTTGCATGAAAAGGGAAGGTGTGGAGCCTCCATCCTAGAGCAACAAGTAATATCATATCTCAAGCATAGATTCCAGGCATACCAACGCAACATAATAAATTGATCCCATAATAGTTTCCCTTTTTGTGTCGAGCGATAATCCCTAAAGTATTCATGTTGATCCAACGTGTCTCCCATTATAAAGTTGAATGGGGTTTTCTCAGGATTATCAAAGTAGTACATAATATCTCTCACATAATGAGAGTCGGGGGTTTTAGGAGTTACCCCATCTACATGAGTAGCAAGTACATCTAATTTTTTTGATATTTTGCGTTCCATATGCATAACTAAAGATAGAGAAAAACTTAGAACAGCAAATAAAAATTACTTAGTGATAAAGCAGACAAGCACACACGAGAATATTCACCCCACGCTATGACTCCTCGGCAACGGCGCCAGAAGAAGGCCTTGATAACCCGCAAGTATACGGGATAGTTGTAGCCTCTTTCGATAAGTAAGAGTGTCGAACCCAACGAGGAGCTAAAGGTAGAACAAATACTCTCTCAAGTCCTATCGGCCACTGATACGACTCTACGCACGCTTGACGTTTGCTTTACCTAGAACAAGTATGAAACTAGAAGTACTTTGTAGGTGTGATAGGATAGGTTTGCAAGATAATAAAGAGCACGTAAATAAGAACTAGGGGCTGTTTAGGTAAAGATGCAAGAAAGTAAATATAGCGAGTGTCGAGAAGTGGTGGTAGGAGTTGTGAAATTGCCCCTAAGCAATTGACTACGTTACTAGACCGATAATCACTATTGCAATTCTATTTGAGGGAGAGGCATAAGCTAACATATCATCCCTTACTTGGAATTCTATGCACTTATGATTGGAACTCTAGCAAGCATCCGCAACTACTAAAGATTCATTAAGGTAAAACCCAACCATAGCATTAAGCATCAAGTTCCCTTTTATCCCATACGCAAACAACCTACTTACTCAGGTTTGTGTTTCAGTCACTCACGCAACCCACCATAAGCAAATCATAAATATATTGCAAAACCTACAGCGGGAATCCCTCACGCTTGCGCGACACGGAGGGCACCATAGGACAACACCAATAATAAAACATGCAACTCAAACCAATCATAGCAATTTATCAATCACCGGTAGGACAATAGAAATCTACTCAGACATCATAGGATGGCAACACATCATTGGAAAATAATATGAAGCATAAAGCACCATGTTCAAGTAGAGGGTACAGCGGGTTGCGGGAGAGTGGACCGCTGGATATAGAAGGGGGAAGGTGATGGAGATGTTGGTGAAGATCGCGGTGATGATGATGGCCCCCGGCAGCGTTCCGGCCGCACCGGAAGCAAGGGGGAGAGGGCCCCCCTTCTGCTTCTTCTTCCTCTTCCTTGACCTCCTCCCTAGATGGGAGAAGGGTTTCCCCTTTGGTCCTTGGCTCCCATGGCTTGGGAGGGGTGAGAGCCCCTCCGAGATTGGATCTATCTCTCTGTTTCTGCGTTCCCTGATTCTACCCCTTCACTGTTTCTTAAATATCCGGAGATCCGTAACTCCGATTGGGGTGAATCTTTCGCCCAGAATTTTCTCATAAAATTAGCTTTCTTGTGGAAAAAGAAGGGCATCAACCGCCTTACGGGTGGCCCACGAGAGGCCAGGGCGCGCCTGCCTCCCTGGGGCGCTCCCCCCTATCTCGTGGCCACCTCGTACACTTTTTCGCGTTGATTCTTCCTCCGGAAAATCCCAAATATTCCAAAATAATTCTCCGTCCGTTTTTATCCCATGTGGACTCCATTCGATATTGGTTTTCTGCGAAACATAAAACGTGCAACAGACAGGAACTGGCAGTGGGCACTGGATCAATATGTTAGTCCCAAAAAGAGTATAAAAAGCTGCCAAAAGTATATGAAAGTTGAATAATATTGGCATGGAACAATCAAAAATTATAGATATGACGGAGACGTATCACGGCACAGGTCAGCCCAGGTTGAAATGGAGTTCTCTAGTAGGTGCACTTGCCAAGACCTCACATTTGGCTTGAGCGCCAAAGGGTAGTAATTGGCGAACACATTCTCATCTTTTCCCTCTGCAGCTTGAACAGCGATGGTGTAGATACTCAGGAACTCTAACAGGTTCAATCTCCGGTTGTACTTCTCCGGTATCTCTGGCTTGAATGTGCGGGAAGATGGCCAACAGACTTGCCACAACTCGCAAGTGAAAGTGGTACACCCAACCTCAAAAGGCAGGTGCCCGCCCTCACCGGGCGCGGGTTCGTCATTGGGGCCATCACGCCTATCATACTGGTGGCGTGTTTTGCAGCGTCGCTCAAAGGTGACACACGCGTCTTCCCTCTTACCATCTGCTAGGGGTCACCGCTGACCTCGACGCGCTTGAGGGTCGGATGAATCCATTGATACGTCGTCGGGATCTTGGTCGCGTGGCTCTGGCCGTGCCCCCTGTACTGGCTGTCGCAGAGGGGATTGCACCGTGGGGTGGCTCCTTCTGTAGGACCAGCAGTTCGGGCCGTCGTTGCCGCATGTGGAGGCCATGGCAGGCCTACCCACTATGATCCTCCCACCTCAGCAAAATCAATAAAACTCTGAATGGTAGATCTCTATTCATCCATTTGATCGGCCGCCGGCGGGAATCTCAACAGGAGTTGGGCTCGTGCCATCGCCTCCGAAGCGGTGCTCGGCATAGACGACGCCATAGATCGCGACGTCGCCCAAATTTCTGACGATGCCGGAAGTGGCGGCGCCATGCACTCGCCGCCGTGATGCAATTGCCTGGGGCAGCGTGGTCACGTGGTGGATGCGCTTGGGGGTCGGCAGCCCCATCAAGAGCATCAGCTTGTGTAGCTCATCCTGCGGCCGGACCCGCAGCGGGGGCTGTCGTGGTTCTAAGTCTGACAGTAGAAAGGGGGTAGGGTAAAGGAGCATGATCTATCGAGATGCATATGGGTGACATGGTGGTTTTAGCGAGTTCGGGTCTCTCACGATGGAGATAACAACCCTACGTCTCGTGCTCCGGAGAGGCTTTGTTTTATCTTAATATGTATCCGGAGATTACAATATGTGTGTGTGAGCGAGGAACGGATCCCCATGCCTGAGCTAAGTCCTGAGAATAATGGTGAAAAGAGAGAGAGGTGGAAGAAGCCCCCAAGTCTAGTGGTGGGGGGTGGCTTATATAGAGTGCGCCACCCCCTCACCTCCTATGTTACAAAGTGGGGCATGAATGCCATAATGTCAGCCCACTACCAAGCCCTCACCATGAGAATGATGCCGACTGCTTTGTCGCCTGCTGGTCTTCGTATATCCGAGTGAGTCGAGCGGTCGAGTGGTGAACTGTCATCCGAGTGGATGGTATAATGCTTGGTCGAGTGGATCGTATGCTGCTTGAAATTTATCTGGACCCACGTGTTGTGTGGACCCCATGCTTTATGATATTTCGACCCTTCGTGGGCCTACCTGTTATGTGTATCCCCAACATTAGCCCCCGAATCGATTGCGATTTTGCAGAACGAGTTTGTGAAAGACACAACTTGACCCGAGTGATTACGGAAATACTCGGTAGCTATCATCGTACTTTCAGACAACCAAGGTTTGAAAAAAATCTCAATCGATTCCGGCACTGCGCTTCCGACTGATCTAGGGTAAGTGCCCGCGAGGAGCAACTTGGTGACATTCGATCATCTCTCGGAAAAGGTTAAATCGTGATCAGAGTATGGATGTGTCATTAAGTCCAGGCTACAAGATCGACGCATGGACAGCTCTCTCGGTGAGATGCCATTCTTATCCCGGAGGAACGTCAATACGAGTCGGCTCTAGATCCAAATTTATGAGTTTCACGCTTTGAGTCCTGGAAGAAGGCTCAAAACAGGTCCACGGAGGAGCCTTAAACTCATCTTATATCAAAATTGTTTTTGGGAGTGATTTGGAGCTGGTCCTGCATCGAGTAACTGATTACTCGGAATTTCTTCACGCCTGGAACATGTCTTTTTTTTGTTGTTTGGCCGTCACTCGGACCAGGCGGATCGTTCCGAGTGGATACCATTCCAGTGGGGGCACGCTGAGTGCACCCACTGGGTGTAGTCCCCGAGACTGTCGTCAACTGCGGGCAGTCAGCGGGAGTCTTAGAGCCTGTCTTTTTTTTGTTGTTCATCATTCGGACTGGCCAGGCCGTACCGAGTGGAGATTACTCCAGTGGGGGCATGCTAAGTGCACCCACTGGGTGTAGTCCCCGAGACCGCCGTCGACTGCAGGTAGTCGGCGAGGGTCTGAGAGAACTAAGAATCTTCTTAGCTGGTACTGATCAAACTTGTTCTTCCCTGAATCGGAGGTCGAGTAATTTCTGGAGCTGGTTTTGCATCGAGCAAAATGTTTCTTTCTGAGTTTTCTTCCAGTGGGGGCACGCTGAGTGCACCCACTGGGTGTAGTCCCCGATCCTCTGTCGGACTAGATGAGCCTGACAGAGGGTTTAAGTCTCTTGGTAAACCTCCACGCAGCCGACACGATAAATATCTTTGTTTGAAATTGAATCAATCGGATGGATCTTCAAGCGCTTGGCATGGTAAATAAGCTCAGCTTGGAGCTGAGTCAGTCGGACTGATCTTCGTGCCCTTGGCACTGTAAATAAATTCAATCTGGAACTGGGTCAATCAAGTGATCTTTGTGCACTCGGCACGATGAATGAATTCGGCCTTGAAACTGCCGACTGTAGAGAAAAGCTCGAAACTCCAGGGAGTAATCGTTCTAGTAGTACTTCTTATATTGACCATTAGCTTTTGCAGGAAAGGGGTATTTGTAAGGGTACATGTGCTTCCCATCTGATCGGGGTATGTTGACTGCAAGGAAAAACTTGGTGGCACTCGTATGTCTCCCGGAGGAGATGGACTAGTAGTCCTATGTGGACGTGCCATGAAACCCGAGTGGTGAGGCTAGTGTGTTAGGTGACTCTCCGGAGAGAGGTCACTCATTATCCCGGGGGAACACCAGCACATGCCATCTCCGGTCCAAGTTTGTGAAACTCACGCGGAGCCTAGAATAAGGTCCAAGTGTATCCGTAGAGGAGGTCGTTTTCATCCTTTTGCGGTCCTGAAGATCACTCCAGGTAATGATTTGGGCGATCGTCCGAGTGGACGGTGCTACACTTATAGATCTTCGGCGGACCGAGCATGTATGGTCAGAAGAATATTCCTGATGTGATCAATAGGTTGACCAAATGGGCGTAACCCCTGAGGGAGACATGGCCAACTGTCGTGCGTAGCCCCCGAGTGATGCTCGAAGGAGGTAAGCTTGCTACAGAGTGTGAGTAACTTAGTCGTTCCCGTGCTGGAGGTGTAGAGGTAAAGACATGTCCAACTGATGGTGACCCGCGAGGCGGCCGAGGGGCGATGATGTGTACAACCGAGTGATGATGCGTAGGGCGGCCGAGTCATGATGTGCGAGGTGGTCGAATGATGAAGACGTGCACAACTGAGTAGCAACGCGCGGGGCGGCCGAGTGATGAAGATGTGCACAACCGAGTGGCGACGCGCGGGGCGGCCGAGTGATGAAGATGTGCACAACCGAGTGGTGACGCGCGGGGCGGCCGAGTGGTGAAGACGTGCACAACCGAGTGGTGACGCGCGGGGCAGCCGTGTGGAAGATTGCGTGTCCAGCCAAGTGGCTGAACTGGTCTTCGAAGGAGTTAGCCAGATGCTTTCGAAGCTGATGTAGCGATGAGGTCGGTGTAGTGTGGTTGCGACGCAACAAGACCGGCGTGACAACTGAGTCTGAGTAGGAATTAAGATGGCGCGCAGAGCGTCTGGATGATTATAAAACTTGTCAAAGTGGCGGATCGAATGCACTTGTTGAAGTGAAGGATTTGACTGGTGATGAAGTACTCGACCACTCAGGAAAGGGTCATTCCAAATGAGATGCAGCCCCCGAGTGCGGCGTAGCCCCCGAGCGTACTACAGGCTTCGACAACGGACATGTCGGAATACGAGAAATATAGTTTTGAATGGATGATTTGCAATTCATCGAGTCGGACTCGGGTAAAGATGAGGAGAAGCTTCCGTGTGATGCTCGAAAGAGGCAAACTCGCAAAAGAGTGAAGTGTGAAGTTTAATTATGAGAGGGACTTATCTTTCTCATGCCCGACGAGGTCTATATCATTGATACGATGAAGAGAATTCCACAGAGGGGTTGGCCGTATGTGTTTGAAGTCAACAGAGCGTCAAGGTCGGTGTTGTGGTGCGCTGGGACCGGTATGGTGACCGAGTCCGAGCAGCGATGAAGTTGGCGCAAAGGGCCGTCGAGTGACCGCGTAACTTGTGTAAAAAAGGGCACAAGCCAACGAAATAATTTTTCGAGGAAATTTGATGTGCGCTAAATGATTTGTGTGAATAACACCCATAGACACCCGCTGGGAGTGCAAGGGGCTTGCTGGTTAACCAGCAAGAGTCTGAAAGAGCGAAGGATCGGTTCAAACTTGTCGAAGCGATGGATCCGACTGAACTAATTGGAACACTATCTCAAATAAAACGGAAGTGTAGTGTTTCGACTGAGTTGCAGCCCTGGAGGACCGATGCAAACTCGAAATTAAGAACGACACCTGGTGTTCGTGAATGATGTATGCGAAAAAATGGAAGTTGGACTTGGGAGTCACATAACCAGTACTAAGCAAGTATGTGAAAATAAGCAACCGAGCGTAGAGGTACACTCGGTGGCGTGGCCTCCGAGTGAACGTGATGTGTGACTTACGGAATACTCGGGAAGACGAAAATAACAGAATGTAAAATGACTTAGCTGTCTGAAGGCGCGCGGGGCGGCCGAGTGAAGTAGACGCATCCCGCGGCGTAGCGACGCGCGGGGCGGCCGCGTGGTGATGAGGTGACCAACCGAGTGGCGACGCACGAGGCGGCCGAGTGGTGATGAGGTGACCAACCGATGGCGATGCGCGGGGCAGCCGAGTGGTCATGAGGTGACCAACCGATGGCAACGCGCGGGGCGGCCGAGTGGTTATGAGGTGACCAACCGAGTGGCGACGCGCGGGGCGGCCGAGTGGTTATGAGGTGACCAACCGAGTGGCGACTCGCCGGGCGGCCGAGTGGTTATGAGGTGACAACCTGTGACGACACGCGGGGCGGCCGAGTGGTTATGAGGTGACCAACCCGTGGCGACGCGCGGGGCGGGCGAGTGGTTATGAGGTGACCAACCGATGACAATGCGCGGGGCGGCCGAGTGGTTATGAGGTGACCAACCGAGTGGCAACGCGCGGGGCGGCCGAGTGGTGATGAGGTGACCAACCGAGTGACGACGCGCGGGGCGGCCGAGTGGTTATGAGGTGACCAACCGATGGCAACGCGCGGGGCGGCCGAGTGGTTATTAGGTGACCAACCGAGTGGCGACGCGCGCGGCGGCCGAGTGGTGATGAGGTGACCAACCTGTGGCGACGCGCGGGGCGGCCGAGTGGTTATGAGGTGACCAACGTGTGGCAACGCGCGGGGCGGCCGAGTGGTTATGAGGTGACCAACCGATGGCTATGCATGGGGCGGCCGAGTGGTTATGAGGTGACCAACCGAGTGGCGACGCGTGGGGCGGCCGAGTGGTGATGAGGTGACCAACCGAGTGGCGACACGCGGGGCGGCCGAGTGGTTATGAGGTGACCAACCGATGGCAACGCGCGGGGCGGCCGAGTGGTTATGAGGTGACCAACCGAGTGGCGACGCGCGGGGCGGCCGAGTGGTTATGAGGTGACCAACCGATGGCCACGCGCGGGGCGGCCGAGTGGTGGTGAGGTGACCAACCGAGTGGCGACGCGCGGGGCGGCCGAGTGGTTATGTGGTGACCAACCTGTGGCGACGCGCGCGGCAGCCGAGTGGTTATGAGGTGACCAACCTGTGGCGACGCGCGGGGCGGCTGAGTGGTTATGAGGTGACCAACCGATGGCAATGCGCGGGGCGGCCGAGTGGTTATGAGGTGACCAACCGAGTGGCGACGCGCGGGGCGGCCGAGTGGTGATGAGGTGACCAACCGAGTGGCGACGCGCGGGGCGGCCGAGTGGTGATGAGGTGACCAACCGAGTGGCGACGCGCGGGGCGGCCGAGTGGTTATGAGGTGACCAACCGATGGCAACGAGCGGGGCGGCCGAGTGGTTATGAGGTGACCAACCGATGGCAACGCGCGGGGCAGCCGAGTGGTGATGAGGTGACCAACCGAGTGGCGACGCGCGGGGCGGCCGTGTGGTTATGAGGTGACCAACCTGTATCGACGCGCGGGGCGGCCGGTGGTGTTTTTAAACTTAGGCGAGTACTGGACTGCATCTAAGCCCCCGAGTGGGAGGGTTGCTCTCCACTCGGCATGATTTTTTTGAAACTTAGGCGAGTACTGGACTTCAGCTAAGCCCCCGAGTGGGAGGGTTGCTCTCCACTCGGCAGGATTTTTTTGAAACTTAGGCGAGTACTGGACTGCAGCTAAGCCCCCGAGTGGGAGGGTCGCTCTCCACTCGGTAGGATTTTTTTGAAACTTAGGCGAGTAGTGGACTGCAGCTAAGCCCCCGAGTGAGAGGGTTGCTCTCCACTCGGTAGGATGTTTTTTGAAACTTAGGCGAGTACTGGACTGCAGCTAAGCCCCGAGTGGGAGGTTGCTCTCACTCGGTAGGATTTTTGAAACTTAGGCTAGTCTTGGACTGCAGCTAAGCCCCCGAGTGGGAGGGTTGCTCTCCACTCGGTAGGATTTTTTTTGAAACTTAGGCGAGTACTGGACTGCAGCTAAGCCCCCGAGTGGGAGGGTTGCTCTCCACTCGGTAGGATTTTTTAAACTTAGGCGAGACGGATTCGCAACTAAGTCACTCACGATTGACGAGGCCCGGAGCGGTCGAGTGGTTATGAGGTGACCAACCAATTGGCGACGCGCGGGGCGGCCGACTGAAGTAGACGCATCCCGCGGCGTGGCAACGCACGGGGCGTTCGAGTGATGAAGATGCTTGCCGCGGAGTGATGATGCGCGGGGCGTCTGAGTGATGTAGACGCGTCCCTCAGAGTGGCGACACACGGAGCGTCCGAGTGACGTAGACGCGTCCTGTTGAGTGGCGGCGCGCGGGGCGTCCGACCAAGTGGGAACACACGAATGATCAAGTGCCTGCACGTTAGTCGCCTGAACGTGTCCAAGAAAACGTTGCGTGCCCAAGTGTTGGGTTGACCAGTCGGGCTGGTTGTGTGTTGCATATGTCGAGTGTAGACTTGTACTTGTCCGAGCGTACCAGAGTACCGAGTCGGAGTAGCGGAGCGGCTAGGCCGGCCTGAAGTCAACGCAAGTTGTGTGTGCGCTGGAGGCTGGTGCAGGTGACTGCGGAAAGAAATGAATCCACGCACCTTGTTTGAATGGCTGATTAATGAGACAGCCAATTAATCCGGCGTTGAAGATTTCTTCCGTTTCCAAATTTTCCTGCATGGAGTTAATTGACGGAAGAAACAGCCCACGTCCTGACCATGTAGGAGTATGCAGAATCTGCATGTAAGAGGCATTAATTAGCGCTAATTAAGCCGGAATTAAAACATGGAAGTTTCTGCATGTGATGCGGGTTGAAATTAGGAGAGTTGAGAAGGCAGCCCAGAGTCCGGAGAGCACTGCTGTGGTGTAAACTGCTGGTCACGCCGGAATCTGACGGCAGCCAAGAGATGTCGATGAGGAGGATAAACAGCTGGCTGCAGTCCAGGCGCGGGAGTCGTGGGCCGGCACAGCCAAGGGCGAGGCCGGTGCGAGCGCTGTGGTCGCGTTTGACTGCTCGGGGGGTGGAGCCGTGCGCCGGTCGGTGTCGCACTTTGACACCCGCGGAGCCGAGCCGAGTGCCGGCAGCCAGGCCTCATCGTCCGAGAGCCGGGTCGACCGCCGGTCGCCGTCCTTTGCCGGCCGTGGAGCCAGGCCAAGCGTTAGCGGCTGTGCGTGTGTGGGCGCTTGGCGACGACGTTCGCAGATGAGGCCAGATATGATGACATGCGGACAACGGCGCTTCATCGTTTGGGAGCCGAGCCACCAGTCGGTACAAAGGAAGGCATCCTTTTATATGAGCTCGTGTGCATACAGAAAAAGAGCAAACCATAGTTAGATAATTGTAATGTTTGACTGTAAAGAGGACGATTTGAGATGAGCAACTCCCTGATTCCTTTGTATGATGAGGAGTATTTTGTGAGATGGCCGGGACTCCATTAGTCAAAATTGGTGGCGGTGATTGTTTGCTCGAGAGATCATCCCAAGAAAGCTTGGGTTACCCGTAGAAATTAGTCCGTTGCCGGCGATTGAAGAAAAAACCATCTGCATCATGGCTCGATAGACGCCATGCCCCACGGTGGGCGCCATCTGTCGTGGTTCTAAGTCTGACAGTAGAAAGGGGGTAGGGTAAAGGAGCATGATCTATCGAGATGCATATGGGTGACACGGTGGTTTTAGTGAGTTCGGGTCTCTCACGATGGAGATAACAACCCTACGTCTCGTGCTCCGGAGAGGCTTTGTTTTATCTTAATATGTATCCGGAGATTACAATATGTGTGTGTGAGCAAGGAACGGATCCCCATGCCTGAGCTAAGTCCTGAGACTAATGGTGAAAAGAGAGAGAGGTGGAAGAAGCCCCCAAGTCTAGTGGTGGGGGGTTGCTTATATAGAGTGCGCCACCCCCTCACCTCCTATGTTACAAAGTGGGGCATGAATGCCATAATGTCAGCCCACTACCAAGCCCTCACCATGAGAATGATGCCGACTGCTTTCTCGCCTGCTGGTCTTCGTATATCCGAGTGAGTCGAGCGGTCGAGTGGTGAACTGTCATCTGAGTGGATGGTATACTGCTTGGTCGAGTGGATCGTATGCTTCTTGAAATTTATCTGGACCCACGTGTTGTGTGGACCCCATGCTTTATGATATTTCGACCCTTCGTGGGCCTACCTGTTATGTGTATCCCCAACAGGGGCAGCTGGAGGGTTGCGGTTCACCCTAGAACGAGCGTCATCGCCATGGTTGCATCCATCGGAGGGGCGAAGAGGCGTGGACATAATGATCTCTCTGCCCGCACCTTGTGGAGCGTGGCCTCCGGGGTGCGATTGAAGTTGTCTTCCTCCAATGCCTCCCGTTCTCGTTTCGGCCATAGGAGTAACGGTGGCCGCGCCACCTGTGCCGACCACGTCCCCCGCAGCTTCCATGTTCCCGTGCGCCCCCGTCGCCCTAGCGGCGCCAGCGTCCGCATGCGAAGGGGCCTTTGATATGGACGGGTGAGTAGTGGCGTTGAGGTTTTTCTTAGGCGCCATGGATGAAGGAGCCATCGATGAAGAAAATGACGATGATGATGATGACGCGCTGCATACACTTTCGGGCTCGCGCAAGCGCCTGCCCCTACCTGGTGTGCCAAAGAAGTCGTGGGAAACAAAGGCCACCAATGGGGCCATCAGCCGCTTGTGGTTCGACAAGGGGGATGAGCGCGTTGCACAAAGGGCGGAAGGTGCAGAGGTAGCACGGCAGAAATCACACAGGCAGTTTACCGAGGTTCGGGCCGCCGCGAGGCATAAAACACTACTCCTGCTTTGGGTGGATTGATGAGAGGACTGTGGTGGAGATGCAGCGCTCTAGCCCGGCAGTGTTGCCTAGGGTCGAGAGCAGCTACACGCGTATGGGTGTACAAAGGTCCGAATCCTTTCTAAGGTTGTCATGGCCCTCCTTTTATAGATCAGTGGGTCACCACAATGGCAAATCAGTCATTGTGTACTGATTAGGTAGCAAATACTGCTATCATACCTAACTCTGCAGACATAGCAGAGCACATTACATGAATTGCTTAGTGTCACATCATGGCATGCCCAGCAAGGCCTGTCGTGACGTTGGGCCACATTCTCGTATGTTTGCTGGACACATCTCAGGAGATGTGCCATTTGGAGGTGATTTCCTTCGGAAGTGGCTGCCATGTGTCGAATAACTGCCACTTAGTGACTTGGGGGCTTGACACCGCACCGATCGTTGACTTGCGTCGCTGTGAGGCGGAGCGGCGGAGCCTTGGCGGTGTAGGACGCCCTCGGCATCTCCGGAAGCTTGCTGGGGGAATCCTGAGTCCTTTCTTCGAGGCAACCTCGACCTTGCCTCGCTCTCCTGCCCGGCAAGGGAGGTTTCTCCATAGCGGTATCTTTGCTCCTTCACCTTGAATTGGTCTTGTCTTTGGACATTGTAACCTTGCTCTCGCGCATGTGTACAGTCAGGGCAACACAACTGGCTTTGTTGCACCAGCAGGTGTTGACACCAGATTTTGGCACGACATAAAAGGAAATGAGATGGCTTCAAGTGAAAGAGTTTTTAATATGAGAAAGTTTCACGTCGCTGAGTGGAACAACTTTGATGTTTAGCCTATCGCCATTCAACCTCATCTTTGTGACGCCCCCGATTTAATCGTACACTAATCATGCACGCAAACGTGTACGATCAAGATCAGGGACTCACGAGAAGATATCACAACACAGCTCTAAAACATAAATAAGTCATACAAGCATCATAATACAAGCCAGGGGCCTCCAGGGCTCGAATACAAGTGCTCGATTATAGACGAGTCAGCGGAAGCAACAATATCTGAGTACAGACATAAGTTAAACAAGTTTGCCTTAAGAAGGGATACAGATCGAAAGAGGCGCAGGCCTCCTGCCTGGGATCCTCCTAACTACTCCTGGTCGTCGTCAGCGGGCTGCACGTAGTAGTAGGCGCCTCCAGTGCAGTAGTCGTCATCGATGATGGTGGCTGGCTCCTGGGCTCCATCGTCTGGTCGCAGCAATCGAGTAGAGATAGGGGGAAAAGGGGGAACAAGGCAACCGTGAGTACTCATCCAAAGTACTCGCAAGCAAGGAGCTACACTACATATGTATGGATATATGTGTAAAGGGCCATATCAGTGGACTGAACTGCAGAATGCCAGAATAGGAGGGGGATAGCTAAGCCTGTCAAAGACTACGCTTCTGGCAGCCTCTGTCTTGCAACATGTAGAAGAGAGTAGACTGAAGTCCTCCAAGTAGCATCGCATAGCATAATCCTACCCGACGATCCCCTCCTCGTAACCCTGAGAGAGAGCGACCACCGGGTTATATCTCGCACTTGGAAGGGTGTGTTTTATTAAGTATCCGGTTCTAGTTGTCATAAGGTCAAGGTACAACTCCAAGTCGTCCTGTTACCGAAGATCACGGCTATTCGAATAGATTAACTTCCCTGCAGGGGTGCACCACATAACCCAACACGCTTGATCCCATTTGGCCGGACACACTTTTCTGGGTCATGCCCGGCCGCGGAAGATCAACACGTCGCAGCCCCACCTAGGCACAACAGAGAGGCCAGCACGCCGGTCTAAACCTAAGCGCACAGGGGTCTGGGCCCATCGCCCATAGCACACCTGCACGTTGCGTACGCGGCCGAAAGCAGAACTAGCCCCCTTAATACAAGAGCAGGCTTACGTTCCAATCCGGCGCGCGCCACTCAGTCGCTGGCGTCACGAAGGCTTCGGCTGATACCACGACGCCGGGATACCCATAACTACTCCCGCGTAGATGGTTAGTGCGTATAGACCAAATGGCCAGACTCAGATCAAATACCCAGATCTCGTTAAGCGTGTTAAGTATCCGCGAACGCCGACCAGGGCCAGGCCCACCTCTCTCCTAGGCGGTCTCAACCTGCCCTGTCGCTCCGCCACAAAGTAACAGTCGGGGGCCGTCGGGAACCCAGGCCCACCTCTACCGGGATGGAGCCACCTGTCCTTTCAGCCCCATCTCGAACAGTATCACAGGTAATGTAACAGTGTAAAGTACATAGATATGCCCGTGATCACCTCCAAGTGATCACAGCCCGAGAGTATAGCATGGCAGATGGACAAGAGTGTAGGGACACTGATGGAACACTAGCATCCTATACTAAGCAGAGGATAGCAGGTAAAGGTAGCAATGAAGTAGTAGCAAGGACAGGCTATGCAGCAATATAGGAGTAACTGAAAGCAGTAACATGCTACACTACTCTAATGCAAGCAGTATAGAGAAGAGTAGGCGATATCTGGTGATCAAAAGGGGGGGGGCTTGCCTGGTTGCTCAGACAAGAAGGAGAGGTCGTCGGTGACGTAGTCGACCACAGGGGCATCAGCATCGTCACGGGGTCTACCGGAAAGAAGTAACGGAGGGGGAACACAATAAATAACAGAGCAATCAAAGCATCACAAAGCGTAACATGGCAATACGCGGTGCTAGGTGTGCCCTAACGCGGCAGTAGGTGTTACCGGCGAAAAGGGGGAAACATCCGGGAAAGTATCCCCGGTGTTTCGTGTTTTCGGGCAGAGGAGCCGGAGGGGGAAAGTTGCGAGTTTGATATGTTAGGGGTGCGTGGCGGACGAACGGGCTGCGTATCCGGGTTCGTCTCGTCGTTCTGAGCAACTTTCATGTACAAAGTATTTTCATCCGAGTTATAGATTATTTTATATTAATTTTTAAAGGTTTAAATAGTTATTTGGAATTCCCTGAAAATTGGCCAAGTCTGAGAAATCCTCAGTTTTAAACATCACTTGGCTGTTTTCCGAAGGCTATAACTGTAGTTCTCTCCATCCTATGGCTTAGTGCCCTTTACCAATTTTTATCATCTTTCCATGGTCTACATGACAGTTTCAAGGTCATCTACATTAGTGCCCATTTACCTGTCCAAGTCTTCGTTTGAAAAGTGCTACTGGATGTCAATTCCAGAATCTGTTTTTCAGTTCTTCTAGTTAACAGAACATAGACTTTTGTCATTTTTATAGAAATTAATCTAGGCGACTTTTGAATTTGGCCCAATGGAAAGAATTGAACCCTGCCAAGTGTACTACACGCCCATATAATTTTTATCTATGTTCAACCTTGTTTGCTGTTGATTTGAGGTTGTTTAGGTGGCTAACCAATGTTGTTTCAAAAAAGCTAGCAGCTGCTACAGTAACATTCTGCTACAATAACTGAATGTTACTGTAGCAGCGCTGCACTAGCAGCAGGCAGCGAGCAACGCAGCAGCGGCAGCCGGAGGCGGGCGAGGCCAGACGCGGACGCGGCCGGAGGTGGGCATGGCCACACTCAACACACACACACACTGCACGCACACACACCGAATGCACGCACACATGCGCGCATGGCCGCTCGGCCATGGCCGGCCATGGCCAACCACAGGAGCAGCCAGCGGGGAGGCGAGGCCAGGGACGACAAGGGGTTCGCGCGGGCGCACGCGGGAGCAGTGCTCCAGGCGCGGCCACGGGAGGATACGGCGGCGACGGAGCTCGGCTCAAATGAAAAACCGCCAAACGCAACGCGAACGAGCTACCTAACTAGCTAAATCGGACCTATAGCTCACCCGGAGCGTGCTGGAGCGCTCAGATGGAGCATAGGAGCTCGGGCGCTAGCGATGAATAGGCCATGGCGAACTGCGGCGCCGGACTCGAGCAAGGGAGGTGGCTACGGTGCGAGTTCGAGCTATGGAGGAAAGGGGAATGTATGCGGGGCTCACAGCGATGCCCACAGAAGACTCGGGGAGGACGGGGTGGCGCCAGAGCGGTGGTGTCCGCCGCGGATCGACGGCGGCCGAGGCGGTGCGGAACAAGGCGATGGCGGTGCTGCGGGGCTCTCCAGCTTGGTCTCGAGGGCGCAGGCGACGAACTCGTCCACGGTGGACCTCCTGGACCCGTCGGTGTGGAGGACGATGGCCGGTGGCCGCGTGCATGTTGACGACGCGACCATGGAGGCGCTCGGCGAGGTGAGCAGAGAGGAAACGGCGTGTGTGGGGGGAACGGGAAGGCGGGCTAGGGTTTCAGGGTGCGGGACGACGTTTTGTAGGTCGATGGCGGCGCGGCGGATGGCCGGCACGTGGCCATCGCGGCCACGGGCGGCTGCCCGGCGTCCACCTCCCCTCTGTGAACAGAGGAGGAAGGAGAGGGGCAAGTTGGGCTGGGCCTCCCAGATAGATAGCAGGCCTAGTGCAGTAGTAGGCTTAGTGCATAGTAGTGTAGTTGTTTCATTTTCCAATTCTGTTTTCATTTTCTTTTCTGTTTCTGTTTTATTTTTATTTACAAAAGCAAATGACTTTTAGTTAAGTATGAGACTTGTCCTAAATTAGCATAGTCATTTTAGGCACTTCCACAAAAAGGTATGATGAGCATTTGAATTGTGCATAAATGAAAATGGATTAATGAGGCTGTTTTGGTCATTGTTATAATTATTTTAGGGCAATTAAAAATTCTATATAAGGTTGGATGTTATTTGATAATTAGTTAGTGAATATTTATAACCCTTTGGACATTTTTAATTCACTGTTTTATGAAACTATAATTTGACTTGTTATTTGAATTTGTATTTGAACTAAGTTTGATACACGTGAGGTTTAGCAAAATTTTAATCATGATGACCTGGAATCATTAATGAAGGTTTACTGTAGCTTGATTATCCGGGCGTCACAATTCTCCTCCACTACAAGAAATCTCGTCCCGAGATTTAAGAGGTAGTGAAGGGGGGAGGTTTGGTAACGAATCTAGCGGGTCTTCTCATGCTTGCTTGCTCTTCTCGAAGAGGTCGATCCATTGTATTGTTGTCTCCATTCCTCTTCTTCAGGGCATCATGATGAAGTCCACATCCTTTCTTCAGGAACTCCATCGTACTTACGAAAAATGATAAGGGGTATCTCCAGAAGAACTGACCTCTACAAGGTCACGTATCTGGTAGAGAACATCAGGGAGGGTGGCGGATAGTACCTCTCGAATTGAAACTTAAGCAATTATCAAGAGCAAAATAAGAAGGTGCAAAATAGAAGTTTCAAACGCATAGGCAAACGTTCGTTGCCTAAAACGAAGTGTGAAAGGGGTTCAGAGCAATGGGAATAAGTATTGCGTCTGATACCAAAATAGATCACTAGGCAGGTGGCCCGTGAATTACATACGAAGTCAAGCGCGAGGAATAACTTTGATAACAGGGTGTACTGGAGAGTCAGGTTTCGATCCCGTGGAAGTGTGGGTTATGGGCCCACCAGGTGGGTTAAAAGTAGGAAGGGCGATGACGTCTTGCACGATCATGCAAGCAAGGCATGTCAGAGGATAGACTATCGATTATGTCGGCAACAACCATTGGTACCAAGGGCGAGGGACGAAGAGAACCATTTTGCTGCTCGTTGAACGAGGCGGACCAATAGGCAAAGTTCTCGTCCATCGGTGGCTACCGGAATGCCATCAACAATAGAAACAGGTTCTTGCTGACAGAATTGCACACCGAGGAGTTTACATAAGCAGTAGAATATTGCTGCTTAGATCATATAGATCACAAGAAAGGTTAAAACAACCAATGGAAAGTAAAATATGATTATCATGTTAAACAGAACAATGGAAAGGAAAATGTGTTTAAGCACATATTTCAGGGGTATATCCTTTCCAAGGGCAAATAGAGCATGATATCCATGACAGGATATAAAGTAGAAAACCCTTTTAGGTACGGGGAGAGAAATTTCATGACATTACCCATACAACGGTGTTTGGATAATTTAGCAGGAAACATTTAGCATTGGCATGGTCTTCAAGCAAAGATCAGACTTTGGGTACACAAAGGATCCATCAAGGGCAACTTATAGAATAAGTCTTACAATTTCCTCATGGAAGAATGGATAATCTTGAAGAAAAGGAAACTATAACAATAGGGCCTCCGGCCAGGTGTGCTAGGCACGACATCACCTTACCAGGTCACATAAAGACCATTGTTATAACTCTTGGAAATATGTTCTAACCATCATATCTGACCGAGATTCAGATCTGATCGGTGTCAAGATAACTCAGACTCGGGATGCCTGAGAAGAAAGGTGCAACACAAATTGTCGAGATGCCATTATAAGATTCTCGGGAAATGAACCATGGAAGCGAGTTCTGAAACCAGAGTTCATCATTAAACCAAGGAGAGGATGAGGAAGTGGCTGACGGACTCAACGATAATTCTACGAGGCATCCAAAAGGATGCATCTCCTCAATTATGTGGATAAGGAGATAGCATTTGTCAGATCAAATGATATAATGAAGCATGTTTGAGGAAAACATACACAATTAAACATTGGTTGAAAGGTGCGCCCGAAATATGGGTTGGCTGCACGACCAATGTCAGAATGGTGATTCAATAATCAATAGTCTAAGAATGAATGGCCGACCATTAACTTCAAAGCAATAGGGTTGCTAGAAGGGCAGAATCCAAATAGCACCATTCATCTGTTGGTATCCTGGTTAGAACCAACACGGGGACCAAGAAAGAATTTTGATGGCGAGACGCATCGCTGCAACAAGAATTTCTTAAGAGGTGGTG
This sequence comes from Aegilops longissima, assembly GCA_021605205.1. Lineage (NCBI taxonomy): Eukaryota > Viridiplantae > Streptophyta > Magnoliopsida > Poales > Poaceae > Aegilops > Aegilops longissima. The sequence continues at coordinate 3,327,087 of CM038676.1, read as the reverse complement.
AAATTCTCACAACATCCTCGACATTAGAGACAGTAATACTTCAAGGTAGAACATAAGACAAGCTGGATTGCAAATTGCATCCATAACAGGAATAAGTTTGTGACGGAAGGAAGGCAAGGATGTTGTCGATGGTAACTCAAATTACCAAGGGACGAGGGTGGTACTCATCATCATAATTTGATTGGTATCCTGGAAGGAGACAAAATGTTGACGATGACCACAACAAATTTTGTCGAGATGCTCCACGAAGATGTAATAGATCGGCGATGACATCAAGTCAAAGGAATGATGAAGCAAAAGGTTAATGGAACCAAGGGTATGACACAAACTCCAAAGCAAGCTTGCTCTCCAAAGCGAAATGAAATGATGAGGAAAGATCGACGTAAGCTTAGCTCATCGTCAAAAATTATGCTCTGGGAAGAGGACCAGGTAGCACCGTTAGAATTTGGTACGATAATGGTATAGCCGATCAGGCTAGGAATGACTTGAAGGATTATTAACCCATAAGCAACGAAAATTATTTAAGAGTTATTGAATCGGAGTGCAGAATCGATTCACTTATCGGTGTTCTCGGCCGACAAACAACCCAGAACCCATGAAGTGGCAAAGACAAGGTAAGGTAGTGCTTCATCAAAGGTTATAAGATGTAGTGCAATGGCAAGATATCCTCGAGATACCCGGGGTAATACTCGTCACAAGATCAAAGTAAAGGTTGGACTGGTGTATTGGTCCATAGAAGACAAGTGATTAACTTGCCCGAGAAATGGGATCAAAGAGAAAATATGGTTGGAACCACGATTGCATAGGATAAATTCACAGATACCAGATGATATTGTATCAACGAAATAGTTATTATCACAAGAAGCTTCTATGGTAGGATCTGCATCGGGTCCATGGGCATGAACACAAAGTTCAAGGTCGACTCCCACTTCTTCAATGTATAACCTTTCATTCCTGCTCTAGATAAAAATGATTCCAGTGTCAAAACCTACCTGGTGAATTACTAGAGGAGTATGACCCGTGAAAACTTTCGAGTTCACACAGATTAAGGAAGGCATCGGTTCAACCCATCGGGGCTTCTTAGAATATATACCATGAACTTCATGGGTAAATAACACAAGCTCAAAAGTAGAGCATGGTCGAAAAAGTAGAGGATACAATTTACCAAAGGCATTATGTATCGGGTAAAGAACTCATAAGAATTTTGGTGGTGAAGGACACTGTCGGATAATAACACGGCAATGGTTATGGCGGTCCACAACGGGGCTGATGTGAGTATCGGTACTCAACCAGAAGAAGAAGAATGCAAGGAGATCAGAAGATAGAAACAACTGACTAATTCAAAGCTTAATTGCAAAGGAATTATGAATTCCAAGTCAAGGGATCAGAAGCAATGTTTGATTAGGTGTGGATAAGTTGAATAGCCTTAGGGGTACTATCGACAGCATTTGGATTGGTTGAGAACCAGCTCATGTTTAAAATGACGTCTGAGCCGGAAAGATAATTTAAAAGGATCAACTGATGATTGCGTGCATTCGCACTCATGTTGAATCAAAAGGATCAAAATGACGATGCCTAAGGATACTAACGAATATTGTCAGACATATGGAAAGCATCCATCATGCAAGAAGACAAGTATTGTAGAGCAATAAGCTACTAAGGATTTTTGGAGGATCGAATAGTATTTCGAAGACCATTGTGAAACACAAGAACAACTGGGGATGAGCGGATACTCGACAAGTCCGAGGATTTATTTGAAGGGGTATTCATGTGGCAAAGAACTGCTAGGCAGTAGGCACAAAGTATTCTCGGTACAATAGAGAAAACTTCGGGGTATCTTGTAATAACAAGATCAATGGGGGATGATCGTATGAATGGCAAGTGTAAGTAGTTATCCATAAGGGTTTATCGGTGGTCGGGAATTGCAAAAGCAACGGGCACAAGGTCTCGAGAGAAAATCGTTGAGTATCTTCGAAATCTTCTGGTGCAGCCGGCGATCACCTGGACTGAAGGGGCTCTCCGGGAGAAAGTATTTTCGAGAACCTAAGGTTAAATTTTAGTAAAAATCGTTTAACCCGAATAGAAGAGAGTTCAGAATCCCAGAGTAAGGGTCGAGGAATAAAAGATCCTACTACCTCCCGATGGCGACGTGGGCCCATGGGCCACACAGCCATGTTAGTAAAAGTTTTGTAAAGTCTAGACTCGACTTCGGCCAAGGAGTGTGGAAGGGGGATTCCTACAGCAAATGGCTCGATACCAACTCAGGACGCCCCGATTTAATCGTACACTAATCATGCACGCAAACGTGTACGATCAAGATCAGGGACTCACGGGAAGATATCACAACATAGCTCTAAAACAAAAATAAGTCATACATGCATCATAATACAAGCCAGGGGCATCGAGGGCTCGAATACAAGTGCTCGATCATAGACGAGTCAGCGGAAGCAACAATATCTGCGTACAGACATAAGTTAAACAAGCTTACCTTAAGAAGGCTAGCACAAACTAGGATACAGATCGAAAGAGGCGCAGGCCTCCTGCCTGGGATCCTCCTAACTACTCCTGGTCGTCGTCAGCGGGCTACACGTAGTAGTAGGCGCCCCAGTCTGAGAGTCGTCATCGACGGTGGTGGCTGGCTCCTGGGCTCCATCGTCTGGTCGCAGCAATCGAGTAGAGATAGGGGGAAAAGGGGGAACAAGGCAACCGTGAGTACTCATCCAAAGTACTCGCAAGCAAGGAGCTACACTACATATGTATGGATATATGTGTAAAGGGCCATATCATGGACTGAACTGCAGAATGCCGTAATAAAAGGGGATAGCTAATCCCGTCAAGACTACGCTCGCAGCCTCCGCCTTGCAACATGTAGAAGAGAGTAGACTGAAGTCCTCCAAGTAGCATCGCATAGCAGAATCCTACCCGACGATCCCCTCCTCGTAACCCTGAGAGAGAGCGACCATCGGGTTATATCTGGCACTTGGAAGGGTGTGTTTTATTAAGTATCCGGTTCTAGTTGTCATAAGGTCAAGGTACAACTCCAAGTCGTCCTGTTACCGAAGATCACGGCTATTCAAATAGATTAACTTCCCAGCAGGGGTGCACCACATAACCCAACACGCTTGATCCCATTTGGCCGGACACACTTTTCTGGGTCATGCCCGGCCGCGAAAGATCAACATGTCGCAGCCCCACCTAGGCACAACAGAGAGGCCAGCACGCCGGTCTAAACTTAAGCGCACAGGGGTCTAGGCCCATCGCCCATAGCACACCTGCACGTTGTGTACGCGGCCGAAAGCGGAACTAGCCCCCTTAATACAAGAGTAGGCTTACGTTCCAATCCGGCGCGCGCCACTCAGTCGCTGGCGTCACGAAGGCTTCGGCTGGTACCACGACGCCGGGATACCCATAACTACTCCCGCGTAGATGGTTAGTGCGTATAGACCAAATGGCCAGACTCAGATCAAATACCCAGATCTCGTTAAACGTGTTAAGTATCATGACGCCGACCAGGCCAGGCCCACCTCTCTCCTAAGCGGTCTCAACCTGCCCTGTCGCTCCGCCACAAAGTAACGATCGGGGCCGTCGGGAACCCAGGCCCACCTCTACGGGATGGAGCCACCTGTCCTTTCAGCCCCATCTCCGGTCAGAGCCGTGATCACCTCCCAAGTGATCACAGCCCAAAGAGTATAGCATGGCAGACGGACAAGAGTGTAGGGCCACCGATGGAACACTAGCATCCGATACTAAGCAAGAGGATAGTAGGTAAAGGTAACAACAAGAGTAGCAAGGACAAGCTATGCAGCAAGATAGGAGTGGCGAAAGCAAGAACATGCTACACTAGTCTAATGCAAGCAGTATAGAGAAGAGTAGGCGATATATGGTGATCAAAAGGGGGGGGGGCTTTGCCTGGTTGCTCAGACAAGAAGGAGAGGTCGTCGGTGACGTAGTCGACCACAGGGGCATCAACATCGTCACGGGGTCTACCGGAAAGAAGTAACAGAGGGGGAACGCAATAAATAACAGAGCAATCAAAGCATCACAAAGCGTAACATGGCAATACGCGGTGCTAGGTGTGCCCTAACGCGCAGTAGGTGTTACCAGCGAAGGGGAAACATCCGGAAAGTATCCCGGTGTTTCGTGTTTTCAGCAGAGGAGCCGGAGGGGAAAGTTGCGAGTTTGATATGTTAGGGTGCGTGGCGGATGAACGGGCTGCGATCCGGTTCGTCTCGCTCGTTCGAGCAACTTTCATGTACAAAGTATTTTCATCCGAGTTATGGATTATTTTATATTAATTTTAAAGGTTTAAATAGTTATTTGGAATTCGAAAATTGGCTAAGTCTGAGAAATCCTCGTTTTAAACATCACTTGGCTGTTTTCGAAGGCTATAACTGTAGTTCTTCCATCCTATGGCTTAGTGCCCTTTACCAATTTTTATCATCTTTCCATGGTCTACATGACAGTTTCAAGGTCATCTACATTAGTGCCCATTTACCTGTCCAAGTCTTCGCTTGAAAAGTGCTACTTGGATGTCAATTCCGAATCTGTTTTTCAGTTCTTCTAGTTAATGTAACATAGACTTTTGTCATTTTTATAGAAATTAATCTAGGCGACTTTTGAATTTGGCCCAATGGAAAGAATTGAACCCTGCCAAGTGTACTACACGCCCATATAATGTTTATCTATGTTCAACCTTGTTTGCTGTTGTTTTGAGGTTTTTCAGGGGGCTAACCAATGCTGTTTCAAAAAAGCTAGCAGCTGCTATAGTAACTGAATGTTACTGTAGCAGCGCTGCACTAGCATCAGGCAGCGAGCAACGCAGCAGCGGCAGCCGGAGGCGGGCGAGGCCAGAGGCGGACGCGGCCGGAGGTGGGCATGGCCACACTCAACACACACACACACACTGCACGCACATACACCGAATGCACGCACACATGCACGCATGGCCGCTCGGCCATGGCCGGCCATGGCCAACCACAGGAGCAGCCAGCGGGGAGGTGAGGCCAGGGACAACAAGGGGTTCGCGCGGGTGCACGCGGGAGCAGTGCTCCAGGCGCGGCCACGGGAGGATACGGCGGCGACGGAGCTCGGCTCAAATGAAAAACCGCCAAACGCAACGCGAACGGGCTACCTAACTAGCTAAATCGGACCTATAGCTCATCCGGAGCGTGCTGGAGCGCTCAGACGGAGCATAGGAGCTCGGGCGCTAGCGACGAATAGGCCATGGCGGACTGCGCGCCGGACTCGATCAAGGGAGGTGGCTACGGTGCGAGTTCGAGCTATGGAGGAAAGGGGAAAGTATGCGGGGCTCACAGCGATGCTCACAGAAGACTCGGGGAGGACGGGGTGGCGCCGGAGGGGTGGTGTCCGCCGCGGATCGACGACGGCCGAGGCGGTGCGGAACAAGGCGATGGCGGTGCTGCGGGGCTCTCCGGCTTGGTCTCGAGGGCGCAGGCGACGAACTCGTCCACGGTGGACCTCCTGGACCCGTCGGTGTGGAGGACGATGGCCGGTGGCCGCGTGCATGTTGACGACGCGGCCATGGAGGCGCTCGGCGAGGTGAGCAGAGAGGAAACAGCGTGTGTGGGGGGAACGGGAAGGCGGGCTAGGGTTTCAGGGTGCGGGGCGACGTTTTGTAGGTCGACGGGGGCGCGGCGGATGGCCGGCACGTGGCCATCGCGGCCACGGGCGGCTGCCCGGCGTCCACCTCCCCTCTGTGAACAGAGGAGGAAGGAGAGGGGCAAGTTGGGCTGGGCCTCCCGTATAGATAGCAGGCCTAGTGCACAGTAGTAGGCTTAGTGCATAGTAGTGTAGTTGTTTCATTTTCCAATTCTGTTTTCATTTTCTTTTCTGTTTCTGTTTTATTTTTATTTACAAAAGCAAATGACTTTTAGTTAAGTATGAGACTTGTCCTAAATTAGCATAGTCATTTTAGGCACTGCCACAAAAAGGTTTGATGAGCATTTGAATTGTGCATAAATGAAAATGGATTAATGAGGCTGTTTTGGTCATTGTTATAATTGTTTTAGGGCAATTAAAAATTCTATGTAATGTTGGATGTTATTTGATAATTAGTTAGTGAATATTTATAACCCTTTGGACATTTTTAATTCACTGTTTTATGAAACTATAATTTGACTTGTTATTTGAATTTGTATTTGAACTAAGTTTGTTACACGTGAGGTTTAGCAAAATTTTAATCATGATGACCTGGCATCATTAACGAAGGTTTACTGTAGCTTGATTATCCGGGCGTCACAATCTTAGTGGCCGAAACTGTACTCCGAGTGACAAAATTTAGTGTTCTGAGTGCCTTTCGGCCGATTACGCCCTCAATATGACCTCAGAAAAAGAAGATCTCTAAAGGAATTGTCTTCGTCTCGTCGAGACAATCGATTTTCATATATAAATCATCTCAATCCAAGATCGTATGCAAAAGTTACAGCCGAAACGGTCTGATGCGGCTAGAGACCAAAATATTACGCTCGACACCAGACACATGTTGATGAGTGTCTGATGCAATGCGTGAACAATTCGGCCCCCAATACTGCCTTTGAGGTCATATAATTCGTCTCGTCGAGCCGATCGATTTTCATATATAATTCGTCTCAATCCGAGGTCATATAAGACCTGGATTGACAAATCAAGATGAGGCTGTGTTTTCAGTCAGGAAATTCGAGTGAAAAAGCTTACCATCCGAGTGGAAACTTAACGGTCAAGTAAAAATTTACCGGTAGAGTGAAAGTCTGCTGACCGGATGAACTTATTATTATCCGAGTAAAAATATAGTCATCCGAGTGAAATTATCCCCCAGGTAAAAAATATTCCGAGTGAAAAGATTACCATCAGAACGAAAACTTGCCGATCGAGTAAGAATTGCCTTTCGAGTGGAAATATAGTCATCCGAGTGGAAATATAGTTATCCGAGTGAAAGATTGTCTTCCGAGTGAAAAAGTCCAGTCGGACGACCCGAGTGAAAGTCTCTAATATCCGAGTGGATGAGCTCGAATCCGAGTGAAACTGAACATGTGCCCAAAAGTTTATCAAGATGACCTCGGATGAAGAAGTGTTCAATACAGAAGTTGTGCGTATCATCAAGACGGTAAACTATGGTTTTGGAGTCATCATCATCAGAGATAGTATATGGCCTGCAAATTCACTACAAGACTCGGATAATCCAGTCTACTGCAAAACCGAGTCCGACTGGAAGGTAAAGATGACCTCGAAAAGTATTCAAGATGGCCTTATTTGAAAAAGTGATCAACATGACTGTTGTTCGTATCGTCGAGGCGCACAAGTTTGATATTTTGTCCATCTTGATCGGAGATCATATGCAAGCTCAACGGCCCGCGCAAGGAGGAAGACAGAAGTTGGGCCAGATTCAGACTGAATCCGAGTTGGAATAGAATTAGGACTCTAGGACGTGAATTGATGTAATTTTTCTTGTAAGGAAATCCTAGATGATCCTTTACTTGTACGGGAAGTCCAGCCGCCTCTTATATATGTTGGGGGTGACGGCCGACTGAACAACACCAATCGAACCAATCGATCTATTACGCTTTAATGTTCACCTATCTTTATCCCCTACCCTTGTATCTTTCTTTCTCGTTCTTCGTTTGTTCTTCGCGTTGGAGGGCAGCGATCCAAGAGGCTCTAGGGGCGAGCGAATCGACCTGGAGCAGCCCATAGCCGCCGCGTGCCCTGACGGGGTCCCTCCCGGGCGTGTGGGGTTTCGGGTCTAAAAAGCGCCCGCCGACTGTCCTGCGTATCACGCTGTCGGTCGGGTCTCCTTTGATGTGAGCTGCGGTGCATCACCCCCAGCGTTGAGGGTACACGGTGACGTGTTCATGTGTCAACACACTTTTTGGCAACTCCGCTGGGGAAGAAGCTTTGAACAGTCTCCAGCCTGTTCTTGCTACGAGGAGAGCGTCATCGAGCGGCTGCAATCTACAACGATAACATGTATCATCAATCTCCTTACATAGATGCAAATAGCCATTATGCTGATGTTGCTAGATCTTTCAATGGACATGTCATGTCGGCTAGCCCTAACGAGCAAAGGCCGACTAGTTATTCCATTGGAGAAACTTGGAATTTACATAATCGCGACATGCAACTTATGAATCTGAACTTTCGTGCATCGGCAACATCTTTCAATATGCCGGTGAACAACACGATTTGTTCGAGTGATCAATATATGACACCTCATGTGCAGGAGGGCATCTCACAGTTTTATCCATCGGCAGCCAACTCGCAATATGCGGGTTTATCCCCAAACATGCCGATGAATGAGGCAATCGGCCATGCTTCCATTAGCCATTTGGCCGGTTATCCTCAGTCATCATATAATACACCTCATGATATTAATTGTTCAGCATCATATGCAACTAAAAGTATTCATGACTCGGCTCACTTTTATGGCCGAGTGAATGGAGATTACATAGGAGCATATGTGCCTAATATTGCAGGAGATGAGGTGGCTCTGGCTGCATTAAAAAGTTTAGCCCAAAATAAGAAGATTAGTGCTCTTTGCCTTGAGCAGAATGAAAAGGGGTTGATTCCTGATTATGAGGCAATAGGAGCTAGGATTTTGAAAGAAGACGAAGTTTTGCTGATTGTTCAAATTGGCGAGAGAGAATATTCGACAGTAGTGCACATGTCTTCACCTATCACTACAGCATGTTATACACCCCCTATACAATCGCAAAATTCCGGCAACATCAATTCATTGCTGAAAGATCGCGCCGCCAGAGAGGGCATCCCATCGGTGCTGTAAAGATCCCGCAGGAGCAGCGTCCTGCACAAGCCAGGCTAGCTACGCCCGGATCAAGTGTCACGCGCAGCCCCACCCCTATATTTAGTGGCCGATGGTGGATCCACAGCCCGCGGCCGGATCTGGAGCGCCGTCTATACGACCGGACTCGCCACCATGGGCATCTTCCTCTTGCCCTTGGTGATGAGCGCCCGGACCAAGAAGTGGATTCAGGTGAGGGAGGGCATGTGGGTTGCGGGAGCAAGGGAGGGCAGGAGGCGGGCCGGCCGGCAGCAGCTTTCTATTCGGGGATGCTGGAGCACGGCCATGAGAACCATCGCCTCTGCTCGTACGCCACGGTCGGCGAGCCGCCAGGGACACGCCGCCGCCGGTAGACTTTTCTCACATCTGGGAAGTGACACCTTCACTCAAGGATCTCCCGCCTCTAATCTTTTTTTCCTTCTATGATACATGCACATCTTGGAGAAATCATGCATCTTGTTTCCCTGTAGTAGCCAGGCGAACGGGCAAAGGATAAAGCGTCCCTGTGAGTTCTCAAGTACTCCAGTGGTGAAATCCTTGAGGAGTTCTACAGTTTAATCAGTTCACACGAAAATCTAATATTAACCCCATCTGTTATCAGCTAGCAGAAGTGTACAATATAAAGCATCTCCGTAATGTGCAGTCTGCTCCAAAGAGACCCCAGCTTGGTACGTATTATTCCTTACAATTAATTACTGCCCACATTGCCAGTCACAGGAGAACAAACTCTACAGATATTTCATTTCACTCAAAAATTGTGCATATGCAGGGATTTGATTACCTTAGGAGCCACAATGTTTTGCCTCCTCAATGGACCATGCACAACAAGGACCTCATGTGACGCCCCAGTAAGTCCGTTTGTGTACTTGTCCACCTTTTAGTATATTGTCTACGTCTCGCAGGAACCATCTGTTGATGTGTGTTTGCAACTTGTGGAAAGAGTTGTCGGAAGGTATGCAACCAAATGATTAATTTCTCACTGTTTTTCTGTGGTAGGGAACTTTGAAAATGTGATTAATATCAAAGAGGAACGATGCGACCATGAACTCCAACTCCACTAGCTTGAAGAACCAACACACCACATTTTTGTGGCGCACTTTGAGCTTCTCAGTTGGACTATAGATGGTAACTATAGTGTCATATAGTCATATTAGTTTTATGTATATTGCAATTATAGTGTCATATAGTCATATTAGTTGTATGTAGTGCAGACAACCAGTACTGAAGGTTTCGTTTTTCTCTTTTCTTTGCTAAGCCTATAATTTGGAGATTAGCACACTAATTAATTCCTTTAATAGGATGTGTTCTATAGGTTACGATTAAGACTTTCATATATGTATGTGTATCACTTATTCTTGAGCAGAATAGTATTTTTTTTCAAGCAGAGTACAGTAGTGTTCAGAGTTAATTAGTTGGGTATATACCAACAACCAAAAAAATCTCAATTAACTGGAAATAACTAAAATGTTTCTCAAATTATACAAGAAAAAAACCAATTAATATTTCCTCAATGGTTTTTATTTGTCGACTATGTAAGAATTTGCATAAAGACATGTTCCAAGGTACAGGTAAAAGTATATAAGTTTATTTGCTTTAACATGAATCCATATGCTATTATCCTTTTGCTAATTCATTTATATGTACTGACATATAAATTATTTATGATTTTAAAGAATGGACGATCCACCGTTATAGAAGCATCATGAGGCATTGTAGTCATTGAAAAATAATGATTGCGTCCCAAGACCGAAGATTATGAAAAAAAATCTTGTTTGTAGTTAGAGATGAACAACTACAATGGTTGTCTCGAGTGTGTTTTTGGTTCATAATTTCACAATGGTATTTTCGCTCCAGAATTGTAAGTGAGGATCATGTTCATTATACATGGTTTTGATTAATAAAACAGGTTGTGATACTTTGATTCTTCAAATTCTTTTGTTGCTTAATCGGCGTGGTTGATAATCTTTGAGAGTTGTAAGCAACATAAAATAATATTTGTAAAAGTTAAGATTGGTTGTGAAAGGCAAGCAAAATGGTGAAATGGATGGCTATTGGTAATATAAAGTGGCCATTAATAATATTTTATGAACCCTGAAAAGATTTGTAGCAATGGGAAAAGTGGTCGCTAAAACATGAGTTGTGGTCGTTATCTCCACACTACTAACGACAACACATTGTCCCATCGTTATAAAATAACGACGGGAAAATGTGGTCGCTAGTACTTTTAACGACGGAGCCTATCACGACCACAAAGATGTGGTCGTTAATGACTTTTAACGACCACATTCTCACTTTAACGACCACATATCCCGTCGTTAAAACTCGTTTTCCTAGTAGTGTATGAGGCAGCTACAGTTCAAATTTGACCCGTTTCGAGCTGAATCGACGGCAATTTGTCTTTTTCACCAGAGGTAGATCAAAACTTTTTTCACCCAAACATTTTGTCAATTGTGCATTATATATGGCCTAGTATTTTATAAAAATGATTTGGTCCAATTTTGCAACAATTATTTGGTAGTTCCTTCACAAAAAACCTCCTTTTGGGCACTCGGAAAATGAAAAATGAATTTTCTGTGCAAAGAAAATGAAAACTTCCTTATGCAACATTGTTTGGAATTCCAAGATGCACCCTTGTGCACAATATGAGATCATTTGAACAAACTATGCCATGAATGTGGCCATAAGATTGATCATTTGGCCTGAAAGCCATGAATCTTCTTTTCATCAAGATAAGCGTATTTAAGTTTATCAGGTAATGGCTTAAGCTCAAACATGGGATCACCCTTGGGTGGAGGAGGATGCCCTAGGATTTCAACAGGTAAGTTGTGTTTCAAGATAGGAACCTGCTGCAGGAATACTTCATCTATTTCCCTTCTTTCATTCATAAACATATCATTTTCATGGTCTAGCAAATATTGTTCTAACGGATTAGTATGAGGCACAGCAATTGAAGCAATACCAATTATTTCATCTTTACTAGGTAATTCTTTATCATGGGGTTGTCTACGAAAGTTAGAAAAATTAAACTCATGAGTCATATCATCCAAGCCAATCGTAACAACATCCTTTTTGCAATCAATCTTAGCATTAACAGTGTTCAAGAAAGGTCTACCAAATACGATGGGACAAAATTCATCTTGTGGGGAACCAAGAACAAGAAAATCAGCAGGGTATTTGACCTTCCCACACAAGACTTCAACATCTCTAACAATCCCGAAAGGCTTAATAGTATCTCTATTGGCAAGCTTAATTCTAACATCAATATCTTCCAACTCAGCGGGTGTAATATCGTGCATAATTTCTTTATATAAGGAAAAAGGTATTGCACTAGAACTAGAAGCCATATCACATAAGCCATGATAACAATGATCTCCTATTTTAACGGAAATAACAGACATGCGTACAACAGGTCTATGTATTTTAGCATCTGGTTTAACAATATTAGCAGTTTCACCAGACAAGTAAATAACATGGCCATCTATATTATCATCCAAGAGATCTTTAACCATAGCATTACTAGGTTCAACCTTAATTTGCTCACGAGGTGTATAAGTTCTAGTATTACTCTTACGAACGACAGTTGAAGCTTTAGCATGATCCTTTATTCTAACAGGAAAAGGTGGTTTCTCAACATAAGTAGTAGGAACAATAGGATCATTATAAGTAATAGTCTTTTCTTCAACTGTAATAGGTGCAACTACTTTTACTTCAATGGGAGGATTATATTTAAACCACTTCTCCTTAGGGAGATCAACGTGAGAATCAAAAGATTCACAGAAAGAAGTTACTATCTCAGAGCAAGTCCATATTTAGCGCTAAATCCATGAAAAGCATTGGTATCCATAAAAGATTTAACACAATCAAACTTAGGTATTGTACCTGACTCCTTACCATCGTCGAAACCCGAATCTTCAGAGTTGCGTTTAATTCTTTCCCATAAGTCCCACTTGAATTCAGTAGTCTTCAGCATATAAGAACCAGCACAGGAAGTATCGAGCATGGTGCGATCATTGAGAGAAAGCCGAGCATAAAATTTTTGAATAGTCATTTCTCTTGAGAGCTCATGATTGGGGCACGAATATAACATTGACTTAAGCGTCCCCCAAGCTTGAGCGATGCTTTCTCCTTCGCGAGGCCAGAAATTATATATGTAATTATGATCACGGTGAACAAGATGCATAGGATAGAACCTCTGGTGAAATTCCAACTTCAATCGTTTATAGTTCCAAGATCCCGTATCATCACATAGCCTATACCATGTCAATGCATCTCTCTTCAAAGATAAAGGGAAAACCTTCCTCTTAACAACGTCATCGGGAATACCTGCAAGCTTAAATAATCCACAAACTTCATCCACAAAGATAACGTGTAAATCGGGATGCAATGTTCCATCTCCTGCAAAGGGATTAGCTCGCAGTTTCTCTATCATACCCGAAGGAATTTCAAAGTAAACATTTTCAGTAGGTTCAGTAGGTTTAGTAGGTTGAGGAGCAACTCTTTGCTCTACTGGTCGGGGTGAAGATACCCCGAACAAGTCCCTCAAAGGATTAGTTTCCATAGTAACAAGTAACAGAAAATTTCAGCAAACTATATAAATGTTTCCTTACCAAGTTCCACCCACCAAAGGCGCTTCACTCCCCGGCAACGGCGCCAGAAAAGAGTCTTGATGACCCACAAGTATAGGGGATTTATCGTTGTCCTTTCCATAAGTAAGAGTGTCGAACCCAACGAGGAGAAGAAGTAAATGACAAGCGGTTTTCAGTAAGGTATTCTCTGCAAGCACTGAAATTGTAGGTAACAGATAGTTTTGTGATAGGATAATTTGTAACGAGTAACAGGCAATGAAATTAAATAAGGTGCAGCAAGGTGGCCCAATCCTTTTTGTAACAAAGGACAAGCCTGGACAATTTCTTATAATGAGAAAAGCGTTCCCGAGGACACATGGGAATTGTCGGTGTCAAAACCGGCGGATCTCGGGTAGGGGGTCCCGAACTGTGCGTCTAGGCGGATGGTAACAGGAGACAAGGGACACGATGTTTTTATCCAGGTTCGGGCCCTCTCGATGGAGGTAAAACCCTACTCCTGCTTGATTAATATTCATGATATGGGTAGTACAAGAGTAGATCTACCACGAGATCAGAGAGGCTAAACCCTAGAAGCTAGCCTATGGTATGATTGTTGTTCGTCCTACAGACTAAAACCCTCCGGTTTATATAGGCACCGAAGAGGGTTAGGGTTACACAGAGTCGGTTACAATGGTAGGATATCTACATATCCGTATCGCTAAGCTTGCCTTCCACGCCAAGGAAAGTCCCATCCGGACACGGGACAAGGTCTTCAATCTTGTATCTTCATAGTCCAGAGTCCGCCAAAGGCTATAGTCCGCTATCCGGACACCCCTAATCCAGGACTCCTCAAGAGCCCCGAACCAGGCTTCAATGACGACGAGTCCGCGCGAATATTGTCTTCGCATTGCAAGGCGGGTTCCTCCTCCGAATACTTCATAGAAGATTTTGAACACAAGGATAGTGTCCGGCTCTGCAAAATAAGTTCCACATACCACCGTAGAGAGAATACTATTTACACAAACTCAATCTGCTGACGTATTCCGCAGCATGACATCACACCACGGCCAAGCCTTTATTCTGTCCCACCTCAGCGTGTTTAGCGAGGCGGTTTCCTTGGCACGTCTTGTCAAAGCAGAGACCGTGTCCCCTTATTCCGGGATTCTCATTAATACGGGCGTGGGTAACCCAGTCGTGCCCGTTGGCACGCCTCCTCTAGCGTAGGCGAGTCCCGAACGGTCACGGGGAGGGCTCCTGGTATTCAACCTCTTTATAAAGAGACCAAGGCCCTGCTCTTTTTTCTCAATCTCAATCGAGTCCGCCCCTCGCTTCGAGTCCCAACACCCAAAGCTCCAGATTCAGGCGCTTCGGACATTCGATGATGTCCGTCTCCGACGTTCAAGGCCGGTGGATGCCTTCCTCCGTCACGGAAGAAGACGTCCTAAAGCTAAGAGATGCCAGGTATCTAACCGGCGAAATCTCGCATAGGCTGCCTGCCCAAGGGAAGGTTATTCCCACTCCCAAGCCCGGTGAAAGCATGGTGTTCACGTCTCACTTCCTTCGGGGGCTAGGCTTCCCGACGGACCCCTTCGTGAGGGGGCTCATGTTTTATTACGGGCTGGAATTTCACGACTTGGATCCGGAGTCGATCCTCCACATCTCATCGTTCATTGTTGTATGTGAAGCCTTCCTCCGCATTACCCCTCAATTCGGATTGTGGCTCAAGACCTTCAAGGTGGAGCCGAAGATGATCAAGGGGCAACAGGTAGAGTGCGGAGGGGCTGTTATAAGCAAGAATGCTGACGCATCATTGCCCGAGGGCTCTTTTCAAGAGGAGCTCAGCCTATGGCAACAAGAGTGGTTTGATATCACAGCTCCCAGGGGCACCAAATGGGTGGCGCCACCTGCCTTTCGCTCGGGTCCTCCACCACGGCTGGCGTCATGGGTCAATAAAGGGCTTGACTGGGGGCCGTCCAAGGACGTGCCCTTCTTGCAGGGCCGTATTCGAGACCTCCCAAAGAGAGAGATCAATCTGGTCGTAGTAGCGCAGGTCATGCTGATTCGTCGCATCCCGCCCTGCAAACGTCGCCCCCTCCGCCTGTGGGAGTTCAATCTGGAGGGACCACGAGCTCTCCAACATTTTATGGGTGCAACGCCCGTGGAGATGTACAAACTGTTCTTCGGATCACAGGCAATGTGTCTGGACTTGACCGAGGACGCAGGTCTGAGCTGCAATCTCCCGGATGCTCAAGTAAGTAGTCCCGCACCCGGACACGCTATCCGTATATTTATCATAAACTTGCCCTTAAAAGAGATGTCCCTTAAATAGGAGTGGATAGCGAAAGCAAATCTGATCAGGTGTCCGGCCCCCCTCCCTGAGACCACGCCGGATCCCGTGTTAACCAAGATGCTGGGGGTTGCGCCTTTGGAAGAAGGCGAAGGGGGGAACAAGGAAGCTACTGCCTCCTCGAAGGAGGTTATCAAGAAAGGAGGGATCGAGAATCCCTCCATCCAAGGGGAGAAGAGGACCGCCTCTGAAGATCCGGAGACCAAGGCCTCAAAGCGGGGAAGAAATCTTCGCCAGAGGGTCCTGCGCCGGAAGATGCCCCGGCCGCATTATCTCCCCAAGGAGATCATCACTCCAGCGAGCCGTAAGTAGAGAGGGGAGTTTTAAAATAAGAGATATCCCTGTTTTATTTCTGAAGATGACCGAAATTTTACCTTGTAGTTCGGATCTCAGCCCTTCTCAGCAGAGCTCGTCTTCAGGGGATCTTCGTCCGGAGATGATGGAGAGCGGAACGCCTCCCCCTGCTGTACCGCCTAGCGAGGCGGACGATCCTGAGGTGTCGTCGCGGAGGGTTTCTCCAAATCCGGCAGGGGCGGAGGGCGGTCGTAGGGCCCCCCAGAGCCCTCCTTGTCCGGCCTTCAAAAAAGGCCATCAAACGAGTCCGGCACCTCCTGGTGCACGGTCGGAGGAGTTGAAGGATCTGCTCGGGCGAGTGTCTATCTCAGAGGATCACCGTGCATTGATGGGTACGGTGATTGAGAAAATTTCATCCGCGGAAAGCGGGTTGTACGAGGCCGCCAGGAGTTTACTGACGGGTTTTGAGGTACGTGCAATGATGTACCTTTGACGGTTCCGCATATATAAGATGCGCCCTGTGTAGATAGTAGCCCCTGAGACTCGGTGTGTTGTCAAAAATGACAGCGTGCCGAGGATCATAATCCCAGCTATAATATGTCGCCCTTCCTATGTAGGTGGCGGAGCGTCCGGTGGATAGCCGGACTGATGAATTTGCCAAACTAAAGCGGCAACTTGACGTGGCGGATGCCGATATCGCGCTTGTCAATAAGCGGCTTGACGAGTCACAAGGTATGCGGTTTCTCCGCGGACACCTAGTAAGGGAGCTTGATGCCCGTGCCTTACAACATGTATGCTTGATGCAAATGGTGCCGCTGCCATGGAGAACCTTCGGGCGGAGCTTGCCCGAGCCAAGGAGCAGGCCAGAAAAAGTGATGCGGCTGCCTTAAAGGCGGCCGAAGAGCTAAAAGCCGAACAGGCTGCTCACTGCCGAAGCAAGAAGGAAATGGCCGAGATGGCCGTGAAGTTGGAAATTGCTACCGACCGCTGCGAGCTTCTTGAAAAAGAAGGTCGAGCGGAGCAAGAGGACCTGAAGAAGGCCACCACCGAGGCCAAGGATGCTCGCTCTATGATGAGAGCTATGAAGGAGGAGCTACGTCAGACCGGAGATATCGCGGCTGGAAAGCCCTTTCTGCTGCGGAGGAAGTTCACGGATCCTAAATATGCTCGTTGGACCGGCTGTGGAGTAGTGAGGATGTTTATCTGGACTTGGTGGCGAGTGCCGCGGACGCGGCCGAACACTTCGGAGATCAAAAGGATCATGAGATGGAAGAGCTTTTTTGGTCGCAGTTCCGTAATCCAGAGCGTCGACTTCCATTAACCGATCGTTTGGCCGAATGGGCGGAGCTGAATAGGTTGTCCGGACTTGCCATGAAGGATGTCGTGACTCATTTGTGGCCGAAAAGGCCCGAGTCGAAGAGTTATTTTGGTTTGGTGCAGCAGTTCCTTGGTGCGGTGCCGCATATCAAAGCAATGAGGTGGTCAGCATGCATAGAGGGTGCGAAGATGGCTCTTGCCCGTGTCATGACATACTGGACGGAGATGAAGGCCACCGATGTTGCATCCCAAGATTCGGACGGAAGCCGAGTACCTGTCGAGCACTATTTTCAGGAAGTTCTGCAGGGCGCTCGTTTAATAGAGATGCAGTGCTCGAAGGATATTATGTTCGAATAACATGTATTATTGTGAAACAATGTTTCGATCGAATATAAAAGCTTTTCATACTTGTGCCTTCAAGAATTAAAATACCTCCTGTGCGGCCGTTAATGTATATGTGTATATAACCTGAAAGATGGCAGTCTTTGGCCTCAGCCCCCACGCATATAATGCGGGGGTGTTTCCAGAAAGCGCCTTTCTACACTTGATCCAACGTCTTTGTCCTACAAAGAAGGTGATAGCGAAGCAAGCTAGGCAACCAGACTATAATGCTTTATCACTTTCACTTAGCCATAGGAGTTCGACAGTGGGGCTACTATATAGCCCCTAGGGGCACCGCGCTCACCCGAATTCGGGGCGCATATGTGCCTGACCGGGAAACGGCCCATCGTCAATGCGGAGGAATTCTAACGATTCCAGCAGGTCATCGAGTGGTTGACCAGTCTCACGCTATATCATGACAGTCAGTTTTCGGCTTTCTCTACTGAGGTGCTCGCCTGGCCGAACCGGGGCACAATCGCAGTAGTTCTCCTGGTGCCGCATTAGCCGATAGAGCGGAACGTAAGGCAGCAAAACACAGGAGCCGGGCAAACCCGACATTTGACCAAAGACATGATTCAGAGTTGATGCATATAAGGGCAAACTCGAGACGCCGAACACTCCCTAAGGTATTCGGTCTTTATGAAAATGGGCCGAACAATCGCCCTTGGTAATAAGCCCCTGGTGTCCAGGTACGCGCGAAATTCTGATGTGGCCTATGCCAAAACGCCAGCCTCCTCCTCGGTTATAGCAAGAAACCGGGGGATGTGTATCAACAAGAGACAGTAAAAAAGGTTTACGCAGGGTCTTAATCTGAAAAGAATCCTTGCAACGGGTCCCTACTGCACGTCTACGCCTGTGTCTCCGTTGTGCCGTATCCTGGACGGGTGTAGCACGGTGTTCATCTGTAAAAGAGAGGAACTTAGTTGAAAAAGGTCGTGCGAAAATGTACGTTATAAATAAACGAAGTACAATTCAAAAAGTGAATAAAATTGAGCTTTATTGTCACTTGTTGTGCATGCGTGGAGCCCCTTGTACGGGGGTATGCGTCTAGTAAGCCCTTGTATGTTTAAGCTGGACTCGTCCAGCCGTGTCCGGGGTCTGGACGACCTGTCTAAGTGCTTTTATTGGTGAAGCCGGTTTATTGTGTGGCTGTCAAGGCAACCGCACGATTTTTCGGACTCGAGGAACCCTCGATGTTTCCTTTTAACGATATGGTGCCGCGTGGAGCGGGCATTTTGAGTGTAAGAGATGCATAATGCGGTATTGCGTTAAAACGGGCGAAAGCTTCGCGTTGCAATAGTGCTTCATAGGTACTTGTAAATGGGGCGAGGTGGAAGGTTAACTTTTCGCGGCGGAAGTTGTCGGGTGAGCCGAACACAACTTCTAGCAGTAGAGAGCCCGTACAATGGGCATATGGGCCTGGCATTACCCCTTGAAAGGAAGTGTTGCTATGGCGAAATTTGGTTGGGTCTATCCCCATTTTGCGGATTGTGTCCTGATATAGCAGGTTTAGATCACTGCCGCCGTCCATTAGGACTTGTGTAAATTGGAGTCCGCCAATTATCAGATCTAATATCAAGGCAGTCCAACCTGCATTCCGTATACTTCTAGAGTAATCCCGATGGTCGAAGGTGATTGGTTTTAACAACCAGTGGCGGGACTCCTCCGGGATAGGCCGTATGGCGCGTACCTCTATGGGCGCCGCTCTATTTTTCCCTTTTGTCACGTGAAGTGAGTTTACTGTTTTGATTTCTTGTGGGAAATTCTTTTGTTTTCCGGTGCTCTGCTTTTTGGGTTTGTCATCGTCCTCGCTTGGTGTGTCGAGCCCCTTGTGTTCGGCGTTGAGTTTGCCGGACTACTTGAAGACCCAACAATCTCTGTGGGTATGGTTTGCAGGCTTCCCGGGAGTACTGTGGATTTGGCATATCTTGTCCAAGATTTTGTTTAAGTTAGATAGCTCGTCCCTGTTATCCTTAAGGGGCAGCTTTTTATGATTCTGCCGAGAGCTTTTGAATCCGGCGTTGACTGCCATGCTCTTCGGGTTGTTTCCCTTGGTCCGACGCTGGTCCTTGCTGCGTCGTGGTTTCCCGTTTCCATCCTTGACTTCGGATGTACTTGGGTCGCTGGTACTGCATCTTGCCAGCCAGCTATCCTCTCCCGCGCAAAAGCGGGTCATGAGGCTTGTTAATGCAGCCATTGTTCTTGGCTTTTCTTGGCCGAGGAGTCTGGCGAGCCATTCGTCTCGGACCTTGTGTTTGAAAGCTGCTAAGGCTTCGGCGTCCGGACAGTCGACTATTTGGTTCTTTTTAGTAAGGAATCTGTTCCAAAATTTCCGGGCTGACTCTCCGGGTCGTTTAGTTATGTGACTTAAATCGTTGGCATCCGGAGGTCGGACATAGGTCCCTTGAAAATTTGGCCGAAAAGCATCCTCGAGCTCCTCCCAACTTCCAATGGTGTTTTCGGGAAGGCTTTTAAGCCAATGCCGGGCTGGCCCTTTGAGCTTGAGGGTTAAGTATTTCATGCCGTGGAGATCATCTCCTCTAGCCATGTGTATGTGGAGGATGTAATCCTCAATCCAGACTCCAGGGTCTGTTGTTCCGTCGTATGCCTCTAGGTTTACGAGCTTGAATCCCGCTGGAAATTCATATTCCAGCACCTCATCGGTGAAACATAGGGGGTGTGCGGCACCCCTATATTTAGGTGTACCGTGATGTTCGGATACATGATGTGTTGCATTGCTTACTAGAGCTTGCTTTCTTGGCCCGTAGATAGATCTAACTGGGCCATCTTTTTGATGCGAATCCCTGTGCGGATCGCGTGCCGGCTTGTGTGCGGCGCCGTTTGCCGCTCGCTGTTTGCCATGGGGTCGTCCAGCCGACCGGGTGGCCTCTTTGTTTTTTGATTGCGGGGGCTCTACGGCATCCTCATCAAATTCGGGCAGTAGTTTTCACTTTGGGTAGCTCTTTGTTCGGTGATTGTCGCCGTATTTGTCTGCGGTGTTGAGTACTTTGCTCCATCTTATTCTGAATGCATCTTCCGCTGTTTTGAGCTTCAGCTTCTGCTTTTTCAAGCTACGTGCAGTGGCGACGAGCCTTTTGTGGAGGTTCTTCTGCTCCGGCAACTTGTCCGGCGTGAGATCGTCTGGACTGTTATCTTCGCCGGGGACGGGTTGTTTATCCAGGTTGTCTTGTTCAGACGGTTGCTCGATAGTATGTTCGTCGTCCACCGGTTCGCCCTGCTCTATGGCTGGGTTTTGTATGGCTGTTGTCTTTGTTGAGGCGGGACTTTGAGCAGCGCTTACGTCGCCGTTTTGACTGCTTTTCGAGGAAATGATCCTTCGTAGTGTCCCGTTGTTCCTCGTCGTCGCTTCCTTTAGGTGTGTCCACCATGTATACATCGTGAGATGAGGTGGTTCTCCAGTGTCCTATAGGTGCTGCTTCATGTTCCTCCCCTACATCGTCGTCCATACCGTCGATGACTTCGGAGTCGAAGTTGAGCATGTCAGTTAAATCATCGACAGTGGCTACGAAGTGGGTGGTGGGTGGGCTTTGAATTTATTCATCGTCCGCATCCCAACCTTCCTGACCATAATCCGGCCAGTGCTCTCCTGATAAAGAGAGAGACTTTAGTGAGTTCAAGATGTCGCCAAAGGGCGAGTGCTGAAAGATGTCCGCGGCAGCGAATTCCATGATCGGCGCCCAATCGGATTCGATTGTGGGGGCGCGGAAGGCTCGGAGTCCGGAGAGGAGTCCGGCACGTTGGAGTCACGAGCTTCGCAAAGGACGGGGTAGGAGTACGGCTCAATCGCCGTAGAGATCGCAGCCCCCGAGGCGGTGTCCAGCCACCCATCCTCGATCGGCGCAGTCGGCTCCGAGCTAAAGGTCGGAGCGGACACTGGTGTGGCCTCCAGGACACTGTTCGGTGGCAGAGCTAGATCATGCCCCTCGTGACAGTGCGGCGCGCTTGGCTGTGGCTCGAACCCGTCGAAGATTAAGTCTCCGCGGACGTCAGCCGTGTAGTTCAAACTTCCAAATCTGACCTGGTGGCCTGGGGCGTTGTTGGGTAACGTAGTAATTTCAAAATTTTCCTACGCACATGCAAGACCATGGTGATGGCATAGCAACGAGAGGGGAGAGTGTCTGTCCACGTACCCTCGTAGACCGAAAGCGGAAGCGTTATAACAACGCGGTTGATGTAGTCGTACGTCTTCACGATCCGACCGATCCAAGTACCGAACGTACGGCACCTCCGAGTTCTGCACACGTTCAGCTCGATGACGATCCCGGACTCCGATCCAGCAAAGTGTCGGGATGAGTTCCGTCAGCACGACGGCGTGCAGGACGATGATGATGCTCCACCGACGCAGGGCTTCGCCTAAGCTCGCGACGATATGACTTCTCGGCGCAGGGCTTCGCCTAAGATCCATGACGATATGACGAAGTGGAATATGGTGGAGGGGGCACCGACACGGCTAAGGAACGATCCGTAGATCAACTTGTGTGTCCATGGGGTGCCCCCTGCCCCCGTATATAAAGGAGGGAGGGAGGAGGAGGCCGGCCCTAGTAGGGGCGCGCCATGGGGAGTCCTACTCCCACCGGGAGTAGGATTCCCCCTTTCCTAGTCCAACTAGGAGTCCTTCCATGTATTAGGAGTAGGAGACAAGAAAGGGGAAGAGAGAAGGGAAGGAAGGAAGGGGTGCGGCCCCTCCCCCTAGTCCAATTCGGACTAGGCCATGGGGGGGCGCGCAGCCTGCCCTAGGCAGCCCCTCTCTCTTTCCCGCAGGGCCCAATAAGGCCCAATTCTTCTCCCCGGCGAATTCCCGTAACTCTCCGGTACTCGAAAAATACCGAATCATTCGAACCTTTCTGAACTCGAATATAGTCGTCCAATATATCGATCTTTACGTCTCGACCATTTCGAGACTCCTCGTCATGTCCCCGATCTCATCCGGGACTCGAACTCCTTCGGTACATCAAAACTCATAAACTCATAATATAAGCATCATCGAAACCTTGCGTGCGGACCCTACGGGTTCGAGAACTATGTAGACATGACCTAGAACTATTCTTGGTCAATAACCAATAGCGGGACCTGGATGCCCATATTGGCTCCTACATATTCTACGAAGATCTTTATCGGTCAAACCGCATAACAACATACGTTGTTCCCTTTGTCATCGGTATGTTACTTGCCCGAGGTTTGATCGTCGGTATCCAATACCTAGTTCAATCTCGTTACCGCAAGTCTCTTTACTCGCTCCATAATGCATCATTCCGTAACTAACTCATTAGCTACATTGCTTGCAAGGCTTATAGTGATGTGCATTACCGAGAGGGCCAGAGATACCTCTCCGACAATCGGAGTGACAAAACCTAATCTCGAAATCGCCAACCCAACATGTACCTTTGGAGACACCTGTAGTACTCCTTTATAATCACCCGATTACGTTGTGACGTTTGGTAGCACCAAAGTGTTCCTCCGTAAACGGAGTTGCATAATCTCATAGTTACAGGAACATGTATAAGTCATGAAGAAAGCAATAGCAACATACTAAGCGATCAAGTGCTAGGCTAACGGAATGGGTCAAGTCAATCAGATCATTCTCCTAATGATGTGATCCCGTTAATCAAATGACAACTCATGTCTATGGTTAGGAAACATAACCATCTTTGATCAACGAGCTAGTCAAGTAGAGGCATACTAGTGACACTCTGTTTGTCTATGTATTCACACATGTATTATGTTTCCGGTTAATACAATTCTAGCATGAATAATAAACATTTATCATGATATAAGGAAATAAATAATAACTTTATTATTGCCTCTAGGGCATATTTCCTTCAGTCTCCCACTTGCACTAGAGTCAATAATCTAGTTCACATCGCCATGTGATTTAACATCAATAGTTCACATCTATATGTGGTTAACACCCATAGTTCACATCGACATGTGAGCAACACCCAAAGGGTTTACTAGAGTCAGTAATCTAGTTCACATCGCTATGTGATTAACACCCAAAGAGTACTAAGGTGTGATCATGTTTTGCTTGTGAGATAATTTTAGTCAACGGGTCTGTCACATTCAGAGCTGTAAGTATTTTGCAAATTTCTATGTCTACAATGCTCTGCACGGAGCTACTCTAGCTAATTGCTCCCACTTTCAATATGTATCCAGATTGAGACTCAGAGTCATCTAGATTAGTGTTTAAAACTTGCATCGACGTAACCCTTTACGACGAACCTTTTTTCACTTCCATAATCGAGAAACATATCCTTATTCTACTAAGGATAATTTTGACCGCTGTCCATTGATCTACTCCTAGATCACTATTGCACTCCCTTGCCAAGCTTAGTGGTAGGGTATGCAATAGATCTGGTACACAACATGACATACTTTATAGAACCTATGGCTGATGCATAGGGAATGACTTTCATTCTTTTTCTATCTTCTGCCGTGGTCGGGTTTTGAGTCTTACTCAATCTCACACCTTGTAACACATGCAATAACTCTTTCTTTGACTGTTCCATTTTGAACTACTTCAAAATCTTGTCAAGGTATGTATTCATTGAAAAACTTATCAAGCGTCTTGATCTATCTCTATAGATCTTGATGCTCAATATGTAAGCAGGTTCACCGAGGTCTTTCTTTGAAAAAACTCTTTTCAAACACTCCTTTATGCTTTGCAGAATAATTCTACATTATTTCCGATCAACAATATGTCATTCACATATACTTATCAGAAATGCTGTAGTGCTCCCACTCACTTTCTTGTAAATACAGGCTTCACCGCAAGTCTGATAAAACTATATGCTTTGATCACACTATCAAAGCGTTTATTCCAACTCCGAGATGCTTGCACCAGTCCATAGATGGATCGCTGGAGCTTGCACATTTTGTTAGCTCCTTTAGGATTGACAAAACCTTCTGGTTGCATCATATACAACTCTTCTTTAATAAATCCATTAAAGAATGTAGTTTTGACATCCATTTGCCAGATTTCATAAAATGTGGCGATTGCTAACATGATTCGGACAGACATAAGCATCGCTACAGTTGAGTAAATCTCATTGTAGTCAACACCTTGAACTTGTCGAAAACCTTTTTGCGACAAGTCGAGCTTTGTAGATAGTAATACTACTATCAGCATCTGTCTTCCTCTTGAAGATCCATTTATATAATATGGCTTGCCGATCATCGGGCAACTCCATCAAAGTCCACACTTTGTTCTCATATATGGATCCCATCTCAGATTTCATGGTCTCAAACCATTTCGCGGAATCTGGGCTCATCATCGCTTCCTCATAGTTCGTAGGTTCATCATGGTCTAGTAACATGACTTCTAGAATAGGATTACCGTACCACTCAGTGCGGATCTTACTCTGGAAGACCTACGAGGTTTGGTAGCAACTTGATCTGAAGTTTCATGATCATCATCATTAACTTCCTCACTAATTGGTGTAGGAATCACTGGAACTGATTCCTGTGATGAACTACTTTCCAATAAGGGAGAAGGTACAATTACCTCATCAAGTTCTACTTTCCTCCCACTCACTTCTTTCGAGAGAAACTTCTTCTCTAGAAAGGATCCATCTTAGCAACAAATATCTTGCTTTCGGATCTGTGATAGAAGGTGTACCCAATAGTTACCTTTGGGTATTCTATGAAGACGCATTTCTCGATTTGGGTTCGAGCTTATCGGTGAAAACTTTTCACATAAGCATCACAACTCCAAACTTTAAGAAACGACAGCTTAGGTTTCTGCTAAACCATAGTTCATATGGTGTCATCTCAACGGATTTAGATGGTGCCCTATTAAACGTGAATGCAGCTGTCTCTAATGCATAACCCCAAAAGCGATAGTGGTAAATCGGTAAGATACATCATAGATCGCACCATATCAAAATAAAGTACGGTTCTGACGTTCGGACACACCATAACGTTGTGGTGTTCCGGTGGCGTGAGCTGTGAAACTATTCCACATTGTTTTCATTGAAGACCAAACTCAGAACTCAAATATTCATCTCCACGATCAGATCGCAGAAACTTTATTTTCTTGTTGCGATGATTTTCCACTTCACTCTGAAATTCTTTGAACCTTTCAACTATTTCAGACTTATGTTTCATCAAGTAGATATACCCATATCTACTCAAATCATCTTGTGAAGGTCAGAAAAATAACGATACTTGCCACGAGCATCAACACTCATTGGATTGCATACATCGGTATATTTGTGTTATTTCCAACAAGTCAGTAGCTTGTTCCATTGTTCCGGGGAACGGAGTTTTAGTCATCTTGCCCAAAAGGCACGGTTCGCAAGCATCAAATGATTCATAACCAAGTGATTCCAAAAATCCATCCTTATGGAGTTTCTTCATGTGCTTTACACCGATATGACCCCAAACGGCAGTGCCACAAATAAATTGCACTATCATTATTAACTTTACATCTTTTGGTTTCAATATTATGAATATGTGTATCACACGATCGAGATCCAATAAACTATTTTCATTGGGTGTATGACCATCGAAGGTTTTATTCATTTAAATAGAACAACAATTATTCTTTGACTTTAAATGAATAACCGTTTTGCAATAAACATGATCAAATCATATTCATGCTCAACGCAAACACCAAATAACATTTATTTAGGTTTAACACTAATCCCGAAAGTATAGGGAGTGTGCGATGATGATCATATCAATCTTGGAACTACTTCCAACACTCATCGTCACTTCCCCTTCAACTAGTTTCTGTTCATTCTGCAACTCCTGTTTCGAGTTACTACTCTTAGCAACCGAACCAGTATCAAATACCGAGGGTTGCTATAACACTAGTAAAATACACATCAATAATTTGTATATCAAATATACCTTTGTTCACTTTGCCATCCTTCTTATCCGCCAAATACTTGGGGTAGTTCCGCTTCCAGTGACCAGTTCCATTGTAGCAAAAGCACTTAGTCTCAGGCTTAGATCCAGACTTGGGCTTCTTCAATCGAGCAGCAACTTGCTTGCCGTTCTTCTTGAAGTTCCCCTTCTTCCCTTTGCCCTTTTCCTTGAGACTAGTGGTCTTGTCAATCATCAACACTTGATGCTCTTTCTTGATTTCTACCTTCGTCGATTTCAACATCATGAAGAGCTCGGGAATCGTTTTCGTTATCCCTTGCATACTATAGTTCATCACGAAGTTCTAGTAACTTAGTGATGGTGACTAGAGAATTCTGTCAATCACTATCTTATCTGGAAGATTAACTCCCACTTGATTCAAGCGATTGAAGTACCCAGACAATCTGAGAACATGCTCACTAGTTGAGCGATTCTCCTCCATCTTTTAGCTATAGAACTTGTTGGAGACTTCATATCTCTCAACTCGGTATTTGCTTGAAATATTAACTTCAACTCCTGGAACATCTCATATGGTCCATGACGTTCAAAACGTCTTTGAAGTCCCGATTCTAAGCTGTTTAAGCATGGTGCACTAAACTATCAAGTAGTCATCATATTGAGCTAGCCAAACGTTCATAACGTCTGCATCTTGCTCTTGCAATAGGTCTGTCACCTAGCGGTGCATCAAGGACATAATTCTTCTGTGCAGCAATGAGGATAAACCTCAGATCACGGATCCAATCCGCATCATTGCTACTAACATTTTTCAATACAATTTTCTCTAGGAACACATATAAAAACATAGGGAAGCAACAACGCGAGCTATTGATCTACAACATAATTTGCAAAATACTACCAGGACTAAGTTCATGATAAATTAAAGTTCAATTAATCATATTACTTAAGAACTCCCACTTAGACAGACATCTCTCTAGTCATCTAAGTGATCACGTGATCCAAATCAACTAAACCATAACCGATCATCACGTGAGATGGAGTAGTTTTCAATGGTGAACATCTTATGTTGATCATATCTACTATATGATTCACGCTCGACCTTTCGGTCTCCGTGTTCTGAGGCCATATCTGCATATGCTAGGCTCGTCAAGTATAACCTGAGTATTCTGCGTGTGCAAAACTGGCTTGCACCCGTTGTAGATGGATGTAGAGCTTATCACACCCGATCATCACGTGGTGTCTCGGCACGACGAACTTTGGCAACGGTGCATACTCAGGGAGAACACTACTTGATAATTTTAGTGAGAGATCATCTTAAAATGCTACCGTCAATCAAAGCAAAATAAGATGCATAAATGATAAACATCACATGCAATCAATATAAGTGATATGATATGGTCATCATCATCTTGTGCTTGTGATCTCCATCTCAAGCACCGCCATGATCACCATCGTCACCGGGCGCGACACCTTGATCTCCATCGTAGCATCGTTGTCGTCTCGCCAACTATTGCTTCTACGACTATCGCTACTGCTTAGTGATAAAGTAAAGCAATTACATGGCGTTTGCATTTCATACAATAAAGCGACAACCATATGGCTCCTGCCAATTGCCGATAACTCGGTTACAAAACATGATCATCTCATACAATAAAATATAGCATCACGTCTTGACCACATCACATCACAATATGCCCTGCAAAAACAAGTTAGACGTCCTCTACTTTGTTGTTGCAAGTTTTACGTGGCTGCTACGGGCTGAGCAAGAACCGTTCTTACCTACGCATCAAAACCACAACGATAGTTTGTCAAGTTGGTGCTGTTTTAACCTTCGCAAGGACCGGGCGTAGCCACACTCGGTTCAACTAAAGTGAGAGAAACTGACACCCACCGGTCACCTTTAAGCAACTAGTGCTCGAAGCGGTGAAACCAGTCTCGCGTAAGCGTACGCGTAATGTCGGTCCGGGCCGCTTCATCTCACAATACCGCCGAACCAAATTATGACATGCTGGTAAGCAGTATGACTTATATCGCCCACAACTCACTTGTGTTCTACTCGTGCACATGACATCAACGCATAAAACCAGGCTCGGATGCCACTGTTGGGTAACGAGTAATTTCAAAATTTTCCACGCACACGCAAGACCATGGTGATGGCATAGCAACGAGAGGGGAGAGGTCCGTCCACGCACTCGTGAGACCGAAAGCGAAGCGTTATAACAACGCGGTTGATGTAGTCGACGCCTTCACGATCCGACCGATCCAAGTACCGAACGTCACGGCACCTCCGAGTTCTGCACACGCTCAGCTCGATGACGATCCCGGACTCGATCCAGCAAAGTGTCGGGATGAGTTCCGTCAACACGACGGCGTGGGACGATGATGATGCTCCACCGACGCAGGGCTTCGCCTAAGCTCCGCGACGATATGACTTCTCCGGCGCAGGGCTTCGCCTAAGCTCCGCAACGATATGACCGAAGTGGAATATGGTGGAGGGGGGCACTGCACACGGCTAAGGAACGATCCGTAGATCAACTTGTGTGTCCATGGGGTGCCCCCTGCCCCCGTATATAAAGGAGGGAGGGAGGAGGAGGCTGGCCCTAGTAGGGGCGCACCATGGGGAGTCCTACTCCCACCGGGAGTAGGATTCCCCCTTTCCTAGTCCAACTAGGAGTCCTTCCATGTATTAGGAGTAGGAGACAAGAAAGGGGAAGAGAGAAGGGAAGGAAGGAAGGGGTGCGGCCTCCCCTAGTCCAATTCGGACTAGGCCATGGGGCGCGCTGCCTGCCCTAGGCAGCCCTCTCTCTTTCCGCAGGGCCCAATAAGGCCCAATTCTTCTCCCGGCGAATTCCGTAACTCTCCGGTACTCGAAAAATACCGAATCATTCGAACCTTTCCGAACTCGAATATAGTCGTCCAATATATCGATCTTTACGTCTCGACCATTTCGAGACTCCTTGTCATGTCCCGATCTCATCCGGGACTCGAACTCCTTCGGTACATCAAAACTCATAAACTCATAATATAACTGTCATCGAAACCTTAAGCGTGCGGACCCTACGGGTTCGAGAACTATGTAGACATGACCTAGAACTATTCTTGGTCAATAACCAATAGCGGGACCTGGATGCCCATATTGGCTCCTACATATTCTACGAAGATCTTTATCGGTCAAACCGCATAACAACATACGTTGTTCCCTTTGTCATCGGTATGTTACTTGCCCGAGGTTTGATCGTCGGTATCCAATACCTAGTTCAATCTCGTTACCGGCAAGTCTCTTTACTCGTTCCATAATGCATCATTCCGTAACTAACTCATTAGCTACATTGCTTGCAAGGCTTATAGTGATGTGCATTACCGAGAGGGCCCAGAGATACCTCTCCGACAATCGGAGTGACAAAACCTAATCTCGAAATACGCCAACCCAACATGTACCTTTGGAGACACCTGTAGTACTCCTTTATAATCACCCAGTTACGTTGTGACGTTTGGTAGCACCCAAAGTGCATAATCTCATAGTTACAGGAACATGTATAAGTCATGAAGAAAGCAATAGCAACATACTAAACGATCAAGTGCTAGGCTAACGGAATGGGTCAAGTCAATCAGATCATTCTCCTAATGATGTGATCCCGTTAATCAAATGACAACTCATGTCTATGGTTAGGAAACATAACCATCTTTGATTAACGAGCTAGTCAAGTAGAGGCATACTAGTGACACTCTGTTTGTCTATGTATTCACACATGTATTATGTTTCCGGTTAATACAATTCTAGCATGAATAATAAACATTTATCATGATATAAGGAAATAAATAATAACTTTATTATTGCCTCTAGGGCATATTTCCTTCAGGCGTAGCTTTCAATCTGCTCCAGATGGCCAAACGAATTGGCCCGCAGTGCAAAGCCGCCGAATACGAAGATCTGT
Source organism: Aegilops longissima (assembly GCA_021605205.1). Taxonomy (NCBI): domain Eukaryota; kingdom Viridiplantae; phylum Streptophyta; class Magnoliopsida; order Poales; family Poaceae; genus Aegilops; species Aegilops longissima. The sequence goes on along the minus strand of CM038676.1, from coordinate 3,296,610 downwards.
CCGGTGAAAAAAGTCTCACCCTGGAGCACATCGTTGTTGATGATCGGAGGAGCCATCGGGCCTAAAGATGACGACACAGAGGAACTCTCAATGAAAGCACCAATGTCGGTGTCAAAACCGGCGGATCTCGGGTAGGGGGTCCCTAACTGTGCGTCTAGGCGGATGGTAACATGAGACAAGGGACACGATGTTTTTACCCAGGTTCGGGCCCTCTCGATGGAGGTAAAACCCTACTCCTGCTTGATTAATATTGATTATATGGGTATTACAAGAGTAGATCTACCACGAGATCAGAGAGGCTAAACCCTAGAAGCTAGCCTATGGTATGATTGTTGTTCGTCCTATGGACTAAAACCGTCCGGTTTATATAGGCACCGAAGAGGGTTAGGGTTACACAGAGTCGGTTACAATGGTAGGAGATCTACATATCCGTATTGCCAAGCTTGCCTTCCACGCCAAGGAAAGTCCCATCCGGACACGGGAAGAAGTCTTCAATCTTGTATCTTCATAGTCCAGGAGTCCGGCCAAAGGCTATAGTCCGCCTATCCGGACACCCCCTAATCCAGGACTCCCTCAGGAATTATCGTCAAGCTAGTTTCATCATGCTCATATGATTCACGTTTGGTACTTTGATAATTTGATATGTGGGTGGACCGGTGCTTGGGTACTGCCCTTACTTGGACAAGCATCCCACTTATGACTAACCCCTATTGCAAGCATCCACAACTACAAAAGAAGTATTAAGGTAAAACTAACCATAGCATGAAACATATGGATCCAAATCAGCCCCTTACGAAGCAACGCATAAACTAGGGTTTAAGCTTCTTTCACTCTAGCAACCCATCATCTACTTATTACTTCCCAATGCCTTACTATAGGCCCAAATAATGGTGAAGTGCCATGTAGTCGATGTTCACATAACACCACTAGAGGAGAGACAACATACATCTCATCAAAATATCGAACGAATACCAAATTCACATGACTACTAATAGCAAGACTTCACCCATGTTCTCAGGAACAAACGGAACTACTCACAAAGCATATTCATGTTCATAATAAGAGGAGTATTAATGTGCATAAAGGATCTGAACATATGATCTTCCACCAAGTAAACCAATTAGCATCAATTACAAGTAGTAATCAACACTACTAGCAACCCACAAGTACCAATTTGTGGTTTTAACACAAGATTGGATACAAGTGATGAACTAGGGTTTGGAGAGGAGATGGTGCTGGTGAAGATGTCGATGGAGATTGACCCCCTCCCGATGAGAGGATCGTTGGTGATGATGATGGTGATGATTTCCCCCTCCCGGAGGGAAGTTTCCCCGGCATAACAGCTTCGCCGGAGCCCTAGATTGGTTCCGCCAAGGTTCCGCCTAGTGGCGGCGGTGTTTCGTCCCGTGAGCTTCCCTATGATTTTTCCAGGGTAAAAGACCTCATATAGCAGAAGACGGACACCGGAGAGCCACCAGGAGGCCCAGGAGACAGGGGGCGCGCCCAGTAGGGGGGGGGGGCACCCTCCTGGCCAGGGTGTGGGCCCCCTCAGGTACTTTCTTTGCTCATAAATTCTTATTAAATCCAAAAATTACTTTCGTGGAGTTGCAGGACTTTTGGAGCTGTGCATAATAGGTTTCCAATATTTGCTCCTTTTCCTGCCAGAATCCCAGCTTTCGGCATCCCCCCTCTTCATGGTAAACCTTGTATAATAAGAGAGAATAGCCATAAGTATTGTGAAATAATGTGTAATAACAGCCCATATTGCCAGAAATATTGATATAAAAGCATGATGCAAAATGGACGTATCAGAACTGTGTGGCACTTTGGCTCATCGTATGATGTATTCACTTTCTTACCTTTTCTTTTTCTTGGTTGGTTAGACATGTCCTTTACATAGAAAACCTGTGCCACCTCCTTGGCAAAGACGAATGGTTTGTTTGTCCACCCAAGATTGTTGAGATCCACTGTTTTCATTCCGTACAGCATGTCTATTTGTACCCTGCCTCCTATCATACTAACCCATTTGCACCAAAAAAAGGGACCTTAAATTCACATTCGTAGTCAAGTTCCCATATCTCCTCTATGTAACCATAATATGTATTCTTTGCCCTATTGGTGTTTGTTACATCAAAACAGACACCACTGTTTAGGTTTCTGCTCTTTTTATCTTGGGCGATCGTGTAAAATGTATTCCCATTTATCTCGTACCCTTGGTAAGTCAATACAGTCGAAGATGGTGTCCTGGCGAACAAGTATAGCTCATCTTCAACAATTTTGCTATGCATGAGATATGTTTGCAACCAACCGCCAGAAGTCCCAATGTGTTCACCGGTAATCCCGTCGTCAGACTGCTACGGGTGTTAGGAGCACCCAATATTCTTGTGTTCATTGATATACGGGGCCACCAAGGTAGAATTATATAGAACTGTGTAGTGTGCTTGCGCCCAAGAATGCCCGTCCCTACATATTATTGATTTCGCTCCTAGCATTCCTTATCCACTCAGTCTCCCCTCATACCGCGATTGAGGGACACCAATTGGCTTAAGTTAAGGAATAAAGTCAACACAAAACCCAATGACCTCCTCTGTTTCATGCACATTGGAGATGCTTCTTCCTGGCCTAGCACGGTTACGAACATATTTCTTTAAGACTCCCATGAACCTCTCAAAGGGGAACATAGTGTAGAAATACAAGACCGAGAATGACAATCTCTTTGACTAGGTGAACTAGGACGTGCCATATTGAGGAATGATGGTGGGAACACCAACTCCAAACTGACAATACATTGGACCAAATCACTCTGTAACCTTTGTAGGATTTCTGGATTGATTACCTTCTGAGAAATTGCATTGAGGAATGCACATAGCTTCACAATGGCTAATCAAACATTTTTTGGTGGAAGCCCCTTCAATGCAACTGGAAGCAGTTGTGTCATAATCAAGTGGCAGTCATGAGACTTTAGCTTCTGGAATTTTTTCTCTGCCATATTTATTATTCCCTGTATATTCGACGAGAAGCTAGACGGGACCTTGATACTGAGCAGAATTCAAAAAATATTTCCTTTTCTACTTTGGAAAAAGCATAGCTGGAAGGACCTTGATATTGCTTTGGATCCATGCCGTCTTTTTTGTTCACACGTTGCTGGTCCTCTCGTGCCTCCGGTGTATCTTTTGTCTTCCCGTACACGCCCAAGAAGCCTAGCAGGTTCAAGAAAACATTCTTCATCACGTGCATCACGTCCATTGCAGAGCGGACCTCTAGGTCTTTCCAGTAGGGTAGGTCCCAAAATATAGATTTCTTCTTTCAGATGGGTGCATGTCCATCAGCATCATTCGGAATAGATTGTCCGCCAGGACCCTTTCCAAAGATTATCTGTAAATCATTAACCATGTCAAGTATACCATCTCCAGTACAGAGCATGGGCTTCTTCTGGTGATCTGCCTCACCTTTGAAATGCTTGCCTTTCTTTCTTAAGGCATGCTTGCTCGGAACATATCGACGATGTCCCAGGTACACATTCTCTTGCATTTGTCCTAATATATACTTTCAGTCTGATCAAAATAGTGTGTGCATGCATTGTATCCCTTGTTTGTCTATCCTAAAAGGGTACTTAGAGCAGGCCAATCATTGATGGTTACAAATAGCAACGCTCATTGGTCAGATTCCTCCTGTTTCTGCTCATCCCATAGACGTTAACCTTTTTTCCCCACAGCTATAAAAGTTCTTCAACTAATGGCCTTAGGTACACATCAATGTCAATGCCGGGTTGCTTGGGGCCTTGGATGAGGACTGACATCATAATGAACTTCTGCTTCATGCACAACCAAGGAGGAAGGTTATAGATACGTAGAGTCACTGGCGAAGTGCTATGATTGTTGCTCTGCTCCCCAAAAGGATTAATGCCATATGCACTTAAACCAAACCATACATCCCTTGTGTCGCCTGCAAAGTCCCGCCACTATCTCTCAATTTTTCTCCACTGCGCCCCGTCAGCGGGTACTCTCAACATCTCGTCTTTCTTACGGTCTTCTTTGTGCCATCGCAACAACTTGTCAAGCTCATTGTTTCTTAACAAACATTTCAACCATGGTATTATCGGAGCATACCACATCACCTTGGCAGGAACCCTCTTCCTGGGGCTCTCGCCCTCAACATCACAAGGGTCATCTCGTCTGATTGTATACCGCAATGCACCGCATACCGGGCATGCGTTCAAATTGTTGTACTCCTCACCGCGGTAGAGGATACAGTCATTAGGGCATGCATGTATCTTCTGCACCTCTAATCCTAGAGGGCAGAAAACCTTCTTTGCCTCATATGTATTGTCAGGCCATTTGTTATCCTTTGGAAGCTTCTTTGTCACTATTTTCATTCGCGAACCAAATCCCTTGTCCGATACACCATTCTCTGCCTTCCATTGCAGCAATTCCAGTGTGGTACCGAGCTTTGTGTTGCCATGTTTGCAATTTGGGTACAACCATTTTTTGTCATCCTCTAACATGTGATCGAACTTCAACTTCTCCCTTTCATTTTCGCATCCTCTCTGTGCATCAACAATGACCCGGCGAAGATCATCATCGGGCACATCTGGTGCCTCTTGATCTTTAGCTTCCCCCCATTGCAGTATCACGGTATTCAGGGAACATAGCATGCAGATAGTTGTCGTCGTCCTCTTCTTCTTCATTGTCTTCCATCACAACCCCTCTTTATCCGTGCTTGGTCCAAACATAATAGTGGGGCATGAAATCCTTCTCAAGTAGGTGGACGTGAAGGGTTTCGAGGAAGAGCAATTCTTCATATTCCCATAGTGAACACAATGGACAGTACATAAAACCATTCTACTTGGTTGCCTCGGCTACACCGAGAAATTTACGCAGGCCCATAATGTACTCCGAAGTGCGTGCGTCATCGTACATTCATTGGCGGTTCATCTTTATTATGTAATTAAGTATATCAAAAACCATTACAGGACATCATGAATAGAGAAACGAAAGTTCATCTTCACATTAAAACCAAAGGACAGTAGTGATCAAATGTTATTACTGCAAAAATAAATACATAAAAATCATATATAATTCTCATAAAACAACATACAACTATGTCGAACATTTAAATGCAACAACAAATGCGATCAAAATGGCAACTAAGGTAACAATTTATCAAACAACATAGTGATACCAAGGCTCTTTATAAATGGCATATTTTCTAATATTTGTAATCTTCAAGCGCATTGCATCCATCTTGATCTCATGATTATCAACGACATCAGCAACATGCAACTCCAATTTCATCTTCTCGTCTTCAATTATTTTCGTCTTTTCTTTTAAATAATTGTTTTCTTTTTGAAATAAATTTAATCTCTCGACAAGAGTGTCGTTTGGGATTTCCAGTTCACATACCTCCTAGATAAAAATATCTATGTTAAGTTGGTCGGCATAACCAACACTGAATGAAACATATAGTTACTATAAAAGATAATATACCACATCTGAATCATTGGCCGGAAAAGAGCCGATGGGGGCGGCTACCAAAACCATGGCACTATATAATAACAAACAATAATACAAGTATGAAAATTATACAAACACCTATATAAATCATACAAGTCAGGAATTTTTTCATTAAAAAAGATAATTAAGAACAAGAGGCTTACCACGGTGGTGCTAGCGACGAGATCGGCGCGCGCGGAGTGAGGACGACGGGGACGGGGACGGGACGGCACCCTACAGATGTGCAAACTAAAAGGTTAATTTGAGCTCAAATTGTGCATCTAAATCAAATAAACTCACACGCACACTCCTCCACTAAAACTTACAAACCACACTAGTTCGAGAGCATTTGAAATGAGCTAAACTAGTAGTGAGAGATGATGATGAAGTTGCTAATCTTTTTAGAGCACTTGGATAGTTGATGCACCACCAAACCTAGACAAATCGTGGGCAAAATCAAGCTTGAAGGTCGAGCTTGGAGAGGAGAGAAAGCTTTAGTGTGGCTCAGGCATTTCATCGAACACCTCATGTGCATAGGAGGTGAGCACAGAGAGTAGCACACACTGGCCGGCCAAAAAACAGAGGAGTATGCGGGCGGGAACGAGCATATATATAGGAAATCTTTTAGTCCCGGTTGGTGTCTAAAACCGGGATTGAAGACATACCTTTAATCCCGGTTTCAGACACCAACCGGGACTAAAGGGGTTGCGCCAGGAGTCAGGCCCTTTAGACCCGGTTGATAGCTGAAACCGGGACTAAAAGGTCCCAGACGAACTGGGACTGGTGCCCGCCGAGGCCCGACCGGCGTTCTGGTCGCTCGAATCGGGACTGATGCAAGCATGAGTCCCGGTTTGTAAGTCGACCGGGACTGTTGCTCTCGTTTAGCAAAAACGAAAGCCCTGTTTTCTACTAGTGTTAGCCCGTGTGTGTGGGATTATTCCTGGAACAAGATATGTCCGCCAGTTATTAATTTCAAAAGATCAGATTTGGTGCGGACGAACGCATAGAATCCGGGCAAAAAGAACTACCGCGCCAACCGATCTTGTCCGCCAATCGAGCTTTTGAGGTTGCACGGGTGGGTCGGGTTGGTGGCATCAGCTGTCAGGCTTTATTTCACATCCTAACGGACCGCCCTAGCTAGGATCGGACTACCGGTTGATGGCCCCTAGGGCAAGTACATCTGTCTAGACAGTTGCTGTCTGCAAAGTAGCTGCCACCTCACTCACAAAGAGACGGCTAAACAGACACATTATTCGCTGAGCAATCTATTTGACTTTCGGAAACAGTTTACTGCGTCCTTCTACCATTTAGTTGCCTCACTATACAAAAGTGAAGCACAATTAAGATGAACGTAAATCAGGGTATATGCTTGGTTAGCTGTGACTCTCCAAGTGGACAGTTAAAAATAGGGATAAAACGTCTAAATTGGGCAAGCGAGAAGAACAAAAATTATAACTAGCTAAATGACTATGCGTTGTCACAGAATAAAAAATAAGAGATGTATAACAAGATTAATTAACTATAATATATATTTATGAATTTGTCCCTGATCTACAACTTATCACAAAAACAAATATCTTGTTTTTATTTATTTCTTATATATGACGATCCACATACACCCCTCTATTTTCTATACCCTTGCCAAATGTCATCCAAATACCCGTGTTCGAGGAGAAATTTTGCTCTTTATTCTTTCTTACTTATGCCTTGATGCGGCTTTGTTGCACTATCGCTGTTTCAAACTAAATAAAAGTGTGATGAAAAAAAAATCCAGTTTGAGAGGGCGCCTTCTCCTATTCCATCTACATGTACCCTAAAATGGTGTAGACATCTCAAGAGGTGGTCGCCGACCTCACTCTTTGGGCCCGTAGGCATCCTCGCCGGCCGGCTCCTCCAGCAAGAAGGAGATCGTCCTCTCCTATGGCGACGAGGAGGACTAGGCGCCGTAGCAGCAGCCCACCTCCTCATGGGATGCTACTCAGACGGACAAATACTTCGTCCATCAGATGGAGATCATGATGGAGTGATCGCTCCATGAGATACGCCCGGTGCTGCCATCATCGCCGTCCCAGTTTCCCTACCGTGCGAAGCGGGAGCCAGTGTCCCCACTCCGACGGGTCAAGGACGACCTCGCCTTCCCTGCGCAACCACGGCGGCACCCAGGTCGGATGCCATGTCAAGGAGGAGCCAGCACTCCCCCGGTCGTGCAACCGTGACATCCAGGTCGGACACTGCGTAACGGAGGAGTCAGCGTCGCCGCCGGCGCACGACCGGTACAACTGCATTGATGGGCACGCGCTGCCACCCCGCCGCGACAGTCGTGTCAAGGATGAGCTTCCGCTCCAAACCATAAAGGCGCGAGGCCACATCCTCCACTACATCGAAGGTAGCGGTCCCTTGGGATCGCGGGCCATTGTGTCAAAGGAGGAGCGCACCGGGAGGCAGCAGAGGCGATACAACCGGCACAATGTCTGATGCCATTCGGTGTTCGGTAAGCGGGACGCTACGCAGGAATGGTCCGCAACAACACAGACCTCGCTGTCGCGTGGGCCCTCGACCGCTCTGTCACCACCATGGAGAAGGTCGAGGCACCGCCGTCACCTTGCCAGCAAGGTCGGCAAGATCGGACAGGAGTGGTCGCTTAGCGACTCCTCCGCTATTGCCAGTGGCTAGGCCGCCGCCAAAGGTCCGCTGGCGTGATCGGCATTGGCCTCGACGGGCCCTCTATATTGTGCAATAGGAGGCAGAGCAGCTCCTCTGCGAGCGGCAGGCAGTTGCGGGACAAGGTTGCAGTGGCGGTCCGGCGCCCTTCCGCTGCTGGAGGAACAACAACTACAGCACCGATGGTGATGACGGTGCGGTGGAGCAGGGCGGCTACATATACAAGGTGGTCCTCTGGTACAAGTTGTAGGATTTTTCGTCTTCTACTTTTTAGTTAGTCGGTCGAAATATGGGCCATTTTATGTAAATTCTATCCCAACAAGCCCACACGCTTCATCCGGTTTTGCTCCATTGCAAGGATATGCCGGGTTTCCGTGGAGTAAGGTGGGTAGCACTGGGCACTTTTATGGGATTTTCATGTTATTTTTCTAGTATTGTTTTTATGTTTCATTTTCCTTTGACATTTTTTTATTTTCCATCTACTTTATTCATTTATTATTTTCCTTTACAATTTACATGACATCTTGTAGAAACCCCATCAATTTTAAAAGTTGCATAAAACTTTTATAAAATATGCAAACCCTTATTATAAGTGTATGAAAACTTTTTATAAATAGGTCTAAGATTACATCAACATTTTTAAAAAACTTCAAAGAATTTCTTATAAATTCTTCATGACTTAAAGAAATATTTGAACATTTTCAGAAAGTATGTGAACAAATTTTTAAATATTATGAATTATCTTCCTAAATGTGTTAATATGTTTTAATTAATGGTTTATTAAACACACAAACACTTTTAAAATTCATGAACAATTCTGAAACTTATATCTACTGTATAATAAATTTAGTGAAAGTTTTAAATTTATACAACCAATGTTTTAAAAACGCGAAGACCGTTTTATACGAGCACTTTTGAAATGCATGAGCTCTTCTGAAATTCATAAACATTTACACATACATTTGTTTAAAATTATGCTGACAATTTTTCAAAATGTGATAACATCTTTTAAAAGGAGAAATGTATGTTTTTGACCCGTCAAGTTCTCCAGAAATAGACGTTTGGCCGCTCATTTTCTATTGGTTGATATTTCACCCCTCATGTTTTAATACCGGGCACACTTCGTCCAAAACCAGAGATGAAGTCGTATTGGGCTGATCTGTCAGCAGTTTTCTTCTATCCACTTGCCATGTTAGATGGTCAACAGAAAAGTCGAGGGTCGTCGCTGGAGTCGGGGTTGAGGCGCCCATACCGTCCGTCGTGGGCGGGGAGCTAAACCTTGACGAAAACCTGCTGCGGGAGTGATGCCACCATGCTCGTTGTTGCACGCTGTCACGTCCGTGAGGAGCACCGCCCCGTGCACGTGACATCATGTGAGCTCATGTTTTATGGTAGTATTTGTGTCATTCCTTAAATTAGATGATTCCCCGTGCGTTGCTGCAAAATCACTAAGAGACATTTACCTACGAAATATTGTTCCTGCATCTTAATATTTTTGCTAAGTTAGCAACCTAATGGTTTGAGAAATAAACTGAATGAACTTTTCTAATTATAAATACTAGTCGTCAACCCGTGCATTCGCACGGCTAGACCCATAGAAGTTATTTGTAGTTGAATTTTATCTAATAATCATTTTAACTTCAAACTATGATCAAAGTTATGCGATGATATATTTAATTTCATTTTGCAACAAACTGAGATGACTTGATTATTGTACTTACTAGTCGCCAACCCGTGCCTCTACACGGGCTAGCACTTTTTAATACTTGACAAATAGAATTCGTTTATACAAATGTTTTGAAAATAATAAGATGTTTAAACATGACATGCAATATTTTGTCATCATTTGTTAAATTTCCAAATGAGACACAATAATATATATAAATTATTCTCATTTCATTGCAAGAGATCTCAGAATATAGTCATTGTAATAATATGAATGTGCAACTTTGTTAAAATATGCATTTGTAGAACGCACATAATCATACTGATAACGAAGGATACAGTATTGTAAGTCGGTCAAAAATAGCAAATCTGAACTGTTGGAGCTATATATCTTAAAAAATATAGGTAATCTGTGAATGTTTTTTTCTGTTATAACCTATAAGCTCCGTAATTGACATACCCTGTAGTAGGATATGTTGTCATATTGCCTTGAAAGAGTACAATGTTTGAACTTACAGTTTGCTGATAAAAGAACACGTAGGAGAGCATTTTTAAAAAGTTTGTTTATAAACCTACCTTTAAAGTAATTTAGTTTTATTTTCTATAATAAGTATATGTGGAATATATTTTTGAAGAAAAAACATTTAAAATAGGAGCATTTGAGCTTGAGATATATTAGAATTACACTTTGAGACTACTTCACTCGCAAAATAATGTGGACACATATTAACGATATATTCTACTTTATGGAGTAGAGTAGTTCATTTATGACTCTATGTACAACTTTTGTTTACATTGTTTCATGAGGAAGATTATGATAATTTATAAGAAAATATTTCAACCAAAATTTACGCCAAACACATGCTACCTTTAATATTAACTATCACTTTATAATAAAAATATTAGTTCCGAAACACAGTATGATTCCGGCGAGTTTAGCTAACTGCATGACGCATCACCTCGCATATGGTGTCATCGGATGTTGCTGGCACAGCACATGCCGTATGGATACTCGCATGTAGCCGGTACCCAGTGACTTACAATATAAGAGTTTGTACGCACTCTGTGCTAGTTTCTTTTGCAAGGTCGCAAGAAATAAATTAGATAGAAACACTACGCACATCCGTATAGATACCCAACCTACACGAAGCTCTAACTTTTAGATAGAGGCACCACGCATGCACGCATGTATAGATACCCAGTTCTATTTGTTTTTAAAATGTACTCCCTCCGTTCGGAATTACTCGTCCAAAAAATGAATTTATCTAGATGTGTTTTAGTTGTAGATACATTCATTTTTGTGACAAATAATTCCGAAAGGAGGGAGTAACTCCGTTTAATTTATGTTATCCAGCCAAACGTGCACCATTAGGATTCTCTTTCTAAAAAAAAAAAAGTCGACTCAACAGTCCAGGTTGTAGTCGTCTCCTTCTTTTGCCTTTCCACGTACGAATTTACCGTAACATCTTTCACGTTCAGGCATACCTTTTGCTCGGTTCATCATGGCTGCAAACTAAAAATCTGATGGCTTAACTAATGGCTTGTAATCAGCAGAATATTTTACCATGGAGCCGGCTTTTGCGGCCAATCAGAAGGATCGTGTAGATTTTTCCCCATTTTCCTTTGATTGGTGTCTTTATAGATGGTGGCTTGCCTTTTTTTTATTTTTGAGGAAACGGATGGATCTTGGCTTGCCCTTATTTAGGAAACGGATGGATGCTTTTTTTTTGTTTCATTATTATTAATTAATGTTGGACGTGTCACATGCCTCTTTTGGGACGTCAGGATCATCTGTGTTACATATATTTTCTTTTTGTCTTAAGCGTAAATTTTACAATCCAACGGTGTAATTAATGTTAATGATGTGGATTAACGAGACGACTTGAAAGCTGCCTTCAATTAGTAAATATAAAGATTTGTGTTAGGATATGAAGGAAATGTTTTATTTGTCTGTAAAATACAGTAAAAGATGCGCACATTCAGTTATAGTACTACTGCGGTTGTTGTTGGGGAACGTAGCAGAAATTCAAAAATTTCCTACATGTCACCAAGATCTATCTATGGAGAAACCAGCATCGAGGGGAAGGATAGTGCATCTACATACCCTTGTAGATCACTAAGCGGAAGCGTTCAAGAGAACGGGGTTGAAGGAGTCGTACTCGTCGTGATCCAAAGCACCGGAGATCCTAGTGCCGAACGGACGGCACCTCTGCGTTCAGCACACGTGCAGCCCGGTGACGTCACCCATGCCTTGATCTAGCAAGGAGAGAGGGAGAGGTTGAGGAAGACTCCGTCCAGCAGCAGCACAACGGCGTGGTGGTGGTGGAGGAGCGTGGCAATCCTGCAGGGCTTCGCCAAGCACCGCGGGAGAGGAGGAGGGACAGAGGTAGGGCTGCGCCAGGGAGAGGTGAAACTCTTGTGTATGCAGCCCCAAATACCTCAACTATATATAGGGGAGAGGGAGGGGGCTGCGCCTCCCCTAGGGTTCCTGAGGGAGTCCTGGACTAGGGGGTGTCCGGATAGCCGAACTATCATCTTTGGCCGGACTCCAAGACTATGAAGATACAAGATTGAAGACTTCGTCCCGTGTCCGGATGGGACTTTCCTTGGCATGGAAGGCAAGCTTGGCGATATGGATATGTAGATCTCCTACCATTGTAACCGACTCTGTGTAACCCTAACCCTATCCGGTGTCTATATAAACCGGAGGGTTTTAGTCCGTAGGACGAACAACAATCATACCATAGGCTAGCTTCTAGGGTTTAGCCTCCTTGATCTCGTGGTAGATCTACTCTTGTACTACCCATAGCATCAATATTAATCAAGCAGGAGTAGGGTATTACCTCCATCGAGAGGGCCCGAACCTGGGTAAAAACATCGTGTCCCTTGTCTCCTGTTACCATCCGCCTAGGCGCTGATTCGGGACCCCTACCGAGATCCGCCGGTTTTGACACCGACATTGGTACTTTCATTGAGAGTTCCTCTGTGTCATCACCTATAGGCCCGACGGCTCCTTCGATCATCAACAACGACGCGGTCCAGGGTGAGAGTTTTCTCCCCGGACAGATCTTCGTATTCGGCGGCTTTGCACTGCGGGCCAATTCTCTTGGCCATCTGGAGCAGATCGAAGCTTCGCCCTGGCCATCAGGTCAGATTTGGAAGTTTGAACTACACGGCTGACATCCGCGGAGACTTGATCTTCGACGGATTCGAGCCACAGCCAAGTGCGCCGCACTGTCTTGATGGGCACGATCTAGCTCTACCGCCGAACAGTGTCCTGGAGGCCGCACTAGCGTCCGCTCCGAACATCAATTCGGAGCGGATCTCGCCGATCGAGGATGGTTGGTTGGACACCACCTCGGGGGCTGAAATCTCTACGGCGATTGAGCCGAACTCCGTCCCTGTCCTTTGCGAAGACCGTGACTCGAAGGTGTCGGACTCCTCTCTGGACTCCGAACCCTCCGCGCCCCTGCCAATCGAATCCGATTGGGCGCCGGTCATGGAGTTCACCGCCGCGGACATCTTTCAGTACTCGCCCTTTGGCGACATCTTGAATTCACTAAAGTCTCTCTCTTTATCAGGAGAGCCCTGGCCGGACTACGGTCAGGAAGGTTGGGATGCGGACGACGAAGAAATTCAACGCCCACCCACCACCCACTTTGTAACCACTGTCGATGATTTAACCGACATGCTCGACTTCGACTCCGAAGACATCGACGGTATGGACGACGATGCTGGAGACGACCAAGACCCAGCGCCTACAGGGCACTGGAAGGCCACCTCGTCATACGACATATACATGGTGGACATCCCAAAAGATGGGAACGGCGATGGAACAACGGAGGATGACCCCTCCAAGAAGCAAACAAGCGCCCGGCGTCAGCGGCGCGCTCTAAATCCCGCCACAGCAAAAGCGTGATTCCGCACGGAGATAATAACACCCGGACAGTGCGAAGACAACCACTTCCAGCAGGACTCAGCGCGGGAGGAGGAGAAGCAAGTCCGCCTGACGGTCTGCAGAAAGAGAGGTAGAGGACGATAATTATGCGCCTCCCTCCGAAGATGAGGCAAGCCTCAACGACGACGAATTCGTCGTGCCTGAGGATCCCGCCGAACAGGAGCGTTTCAAACGCAGGCTTATAGCCACGGCAAGCAGCCTCAAGAAAAAGCAGCAACAGCTTAGAGCTGACCAAGACCTGCTAGCTGACAGATGGACTGAAGTCCTTGCAGCCGAAGAGTATGAACTCGAACGCCCCTCCAAAAGCTACCCCAAACGCAGGCCGTTGCCTCGATCAGAGGAGGAAGCACCCACATCGCCAGCGCATGATGCGGCCAACCGGCCACCCCGTGGCCGCGACAGAGAGGCCTCTAGACCATCCATTCAAGCCACACCCCGACGCCGCTCAAAAAGTACCAAGGCACGGGAAAATGTGCCGGACTTGCGAGATATATTGGAGGATAAGGCAAAACATACAAGATTGATCTACGGATCGCGTGGGCGCCCAATGACTCGGGATGATTACCGTCGCGCCGGATACAACAAACCCGGCCGGGCCGAACACAGTAGACAAAGCTCATATGAGCTACGTCGTGATATAGCCCAATATAGAGGCGCCGCACACCCACTATGCTTCACAGATGAAGTAATGGATCATCAAATCCCTAAGGGTTTCAAACCCGTAAACATCGAATCATACGATGGTACCACGGATCCTGCGGTCTGGATCGAGGACTATCTCCTCCATATCCACATGGCCCGCGGTGATGATCTACATGCCATCAAATACCTCCCACTCAAGCTTAAAGGACCAGCTCGGCATTGGCTCAACAGCTTGCCAGCAGAATCAATTGGTTGTTGGGAGGACCTGGAAGCCGCATTCCTTGATAACTTCCAGGGCACATATGTGCGACCACCAGACGCCGATGACCTTAGCCATATAATCCAGCAGCCAGAAGAATCTGCCAGACAATTCTGGACACGGTTCCTAACCAAGAAAAATCAAATCGTCGACTGTCCGGATGTAGAGGCGCTAGCAGCCTTCAAACATAACATCCGCGACGAGTGGCTAGCCCGGCACCTAGGACAGGAAAAGCCGAAATCCATGGTAGCCCTCACCACACTCATGACCCGCTTTTGCGCGGGAGAGGACAGCTGGCTAGCTCGAAGCAACAACTTGACCAAAAACCCTGGTAGTTCGGATACCAAGGACAGCAATTGCAGGTCGCGTCGCAAGCAAGAACAAGCGCCGCGTGCGGCGATAATGATGAAGATCGACAGTCAATGCGGATTCAGAGGCTCTAAAGCGGTCAGCGGAAGAAGCCATTGAAAGAAATACCCAGGGCCCGCCCAACTTGGACCTAATACTCGATCGCTTGTGCGGATACATGGCACCCGAAAACTTAGCCAATCACACCAACAGGGATTGTTGGGTGTTCAAGCAAGCATGCAAGTTAAGTGCCGAACTCAATGACAAGGGGCTGCATAGTGACGACGAGGAAGAGCCCCGGCCGCCGAACAATAGAGGACAGAAGGGCTTTCCCACACAAGTGCGGACGGTGAACATGATATCGCAACCCACATACCCAAAAGGGAGCGGCGTGCACTAAGGGGCGTATATGCGATGCAGCCATCGCCCCAAAGTTCAACCCATGGTCTTCCTGCCCGATCACCTTCGATCGAAGGGACCACCCACTAGCATTCGTCATGGCGGTTTCGCGCATTGGTTCTTGACCCAATTATTGACGGATTTCACCTCACCAGAGTCCTGATGGACGGCGGTAGCAGCCTGAACCTGCTTTATCAGGATACAGTGCGCAAAATGGGCATAGACCCCTCAAGGATTAAACCTACAAAGGCGACCTTTAAAGGCGTCATACCGGGTGTAGAGGCCAATTGTACAGGCTCAGTTACACTCGAAGTGGTCTTCGGATCCCCGGATAACTTCTGAAGCGAAGAGTTAATGTTCGACATAGTCCCGTTCCGCAGCGGCTATCACGCGCTGCTTGGACGAACCGCATTTGCAAAGTTCAATGCGGTGCCGCACTACGCATACCTCAAGCTCAAGATGCCAGGCCCTTGAGGAGTAATCACGGTCAATGGAAACACCAAAAGCTCTCTCCGAATGGAGGAGCACACGGCGGCCCTCGCGGCGGAGGTGCAAAGCAGGCTCTCATAGCAATTCTCGAGTCCGGCCACTAAACGTCCGGACACTGTCAAGTGCGCCCGGAGTAACCTACAGCAAGACCGCCTGGCACGATTCAAGCACGCGTAGCAATCGGGCCCGAACCCCAGCCCTCGCAAAACAGCGAAGCCAGTACTACGCGTACATAACTACGCTCTGGAGATACCATGGGCATAAGGGGAGGGGCACGACCACGGCACGCCTAGAATGCGGCTCAACCGCACCAGGGGCTCCCGATTGTGTCATTCTTTTTCTTTTTTCTTTTTCTTACTTTCAGGACTCCGTTTTCCAGAAGTCCTGTCCGGCACTAGAATCGCCGAACTCACGATGCAACAGCCAGGGAAGCAGAAAGCTACGTCGAGTGTTCAGGTGGTCTCTATTACGAGCATTATACCTGTTTTACATACCATCCCGCTTACCCCTGGAGGGGGACATGTTACATAGTCCCATCCCTTGCTTATCGCACTATTTGCATCGTTCTGCTTTCATTGCAGTCCCCTTTTTAATAAAAAACACATAGCTTTTGCCTATTATTGCACTCCTTTTTTCATCTATATATATGTTCATTTCACGACATGTTGCACCCGTACACTTTGGTACGGCCAATACACCAGGGGCTTAAGTACCCCAAAAGTATGGTGTGATAAGTCCGAACACTTTCACAAGTGCAGCACCCCGAACTTATAGCATTATATGCATCGGCTCCGAATCATGTCTTGGGTCAATAGTTGGGTTTGCCCGGCTCCTATGTTTTGCTGCCTTACGTTCCGTTCTATCGGCTAACGCGGCACCAGGAGAACCACTGCGATTGTGCCCCGGTTGAGCTGGGTTGAGCACCTCAGTGGAGAAAGCTAAAACTGACCGTCATGATGGGGCGAGAGCCGGTCGCTGTTTGAGAGGTTTTTTCGGGTCCCTAAAGACTTATGCCGCTTAGAGCGAGGAACCAGCATTGTCCGGCCAAGGCGTGGATAGCGCCCCGAACTCGGTCTTCCGAATACTAGGGGCTTCGCCGAAATTTAAAATTATAGAATTCTATGGCTAAGTGGGAGTGTTCATGCATTATAAGTCTGGTTGCCTTGTTCGTTGCGTTGAGCGCCTCCCTCGATGGACCCAAGAATGGGAACAAGAGTGCTCAAGTTTATCCCGAACACCCCAGCACTCGTGGCATGGGGGCTGAAGCCAACGACTTGCCATCTCTCAAATTTGATAAGCGGCCGCCTGAAGGTAATATTTTAAATTAACAAGCGTTGCTTAGCGCATATGAACAAGTTTTCAGCGTACAGGATAACAAATGCGAGTCTATTCAAAAATTACATCTTTGGAGCACTCATCCGCTATATGGCGGGCACCCTTCAGGAGGCCCTCATAGTACATTTCGGGCGTGCGATGCTCCTTGCCCTTCGGTGGCCCATCCGTCACAAGCTTCTCCGCATCCAGCTAGCCCCAGTGCACTTTAGCATGGGCAAGGGCCCGACGGGCACCTTCAATGCAGACGGAGCGCTTGATGACTTCAATCCTTGGACATGCGTCCACTAGCCGCCGCAGTAGCCCAAAGTAGCTCCCAGGCATGGCTTCCAATGGCCACAGCCAAACTATGAGGCCCCTCATGGCCTGTTCGGCGACCTTGTGGAGCTCGACCAGCTGCTTCAGCTGGTCGCTTAGGGGCACTGGATGTCCGGCCTCAACATACTAAGACCAGAACACCTTCTCTGTCAAGCTCCCCTCCTTGGCGCGGCAGAATGCGGCAGCATCAGACACACTACGGGGCAAATCTGCAAATGCTCCTGGAGAGCTCCGAATCCGGGTAAGTAATAGGTAATTCACTTTCACATGCTTGCTTTGCATAAAGAATGCCTTACCCGCCGCTATCTTCTTTAATGATTCAACTTCTTGGAGGGCTTTTTGGGCTTCGGCCTTAGCGGCTTTGGCACTCTCAAGAGCCGAGGCGAGCTCGGACTCTCGAGTCTTGAGTCACGCTCCAAACTCGTGTTTTTCCACGAGCACGGAGCTCTTGCCGCACCTCCGCCAGCTGCGCCTCCCCCTTCTCTCGCTCGGTGCGCTCCACAGCCGCTTTGTTTTCGGCCGCGGACACCGCCTCCTTCAGGGTTGCCACCTCGCTCGTGGCCCCTGCAGTACCCATGTTATTCCTGTTATTTTTTGCAACCAAATCCTTTCTATAAGGTATTTCTTTAATAAGGTATTACTTACCTTCCTTGTCCTCGAGCTGCTTCTTGGCAAGGCCGAGCTCGTTCTCGGACCGCTCGAGGCTGCTTCAATGCATTGACCTCCATGATCGGTCTGGCAGAGGTCAGCAGCGCAGCCTCCATTCGCATATTGACATACTTATGTTAGACTCCTCGTATATCTTTTTAGATCCTTAGTCCGGCTTTTCTTTCCGAACACGAACTAAGCATCGAGGCTACTGTCTATGCGGTAATATTTTTACATATTCTAAACTTACCTCAAAGCCTGTTAAAAGGCTAGTACAGGCTTCGGTCAGCCCGCTCTTGGCGGACTGAACTTTCTGGACCACCACACTCATAACAGTGCGGTGCTCCTCCTTGATCGAGGCGCTGTTAAGCGCCTCCAGTAAGCTATCCGGTGCCTACGGTTGGACGGAGGACACCGGCGTCTTACCCTTCCTACGAAGGGACCGCTTGCCGGACTTCGGAACCGCTGAAGGTTCGGTATGGAGTCCGGACGAGGTCGGGCTTAGAGCCTCGGGAGTCTCGCCCCACGCTACCGAGTCCGGGAGGTTGCCTTGCGGCGCCTCTGCGCCACCTCCTCTTGACCAGGCCCCCTTGGGCCCCACCTCGGCATCGTCCGGCGTGGCGAGGAGGCGGTCGGAAGTGAAGTACTCTCCATTTCCGACGAACTCAGGGACCCGCTCGACGAAGCGGCGAACTCGTCCTTGGGAGGGCTGCATGATTGTTCGGCATTAGAGAACACTATGCAATGAAAAAACCATGGGTATCCGGACACTTACGATCTCGCCAGGGGCTTAGCCCTTGTTGGCCACTCCTCCTCGTCGTTATCGACGTTGGTGGAGAAGTCCGGATGAAGGGTCGTTCCCTTCTTGGACCCTCCGGCCTCCCCAGTTGGGGCGGCCTTCCTTTTCTTCTCTCTCCCCGCTGGGGGAGAGGCTTCTTTTTCTTCCTCCTCTTCCTCAGAGGAGGATTCCGCCTCAGAGTTGTCGGGCGGTGAGTCCGACAGCGCCTGGTGCCGGGAGCTCTTTCGAGTTCCCGTGGCTTCCTTCTTTGCCTTCTTCTCCGGCACCACGTGAGGTACCAGAGCCAGCAGCCCTGTCAATCGGGCATCCACTGGGTCTTCTGACAAAGGGGCCGGACAGTTAACCTGTCCGGACGTCTTCAGCCAGTCCTGTTGAAGGTTAGGGAGTTTTAGATCCCGCGTAGAGTCAAACTATGAAAAAAGAGTCCCATAAAGGATAAAATAATTTACCTCGCTGGCTTGACGCTGCGAGCTGAATCCGC
Source organism: Aegilops longissima (assembly GCA_021605205.1). Taxonomy (NCBI): domain Eukaryota; kingdom Viridiplantae; phylum Streptophyta; class Magnoliopsida; order Poales; family Poaceae; genus Aegilops; species Aegilops longissima. Next base: position 3,277,119 of record CM038676.1, on the reverse strand, counting down.
TATCTTCGGTAGCGGATGTGGGAGCCTCGGCGCCCTTGAACAGCACCTTCCAGGCATCTTCGTACGTAGTGTCAAAGAGCCTTTTCAGCGTTGAGTGTTGTGCCGGATCGAACTCCCACAATTTGAAGGCCCGTTGTTGGCATGGGAGAATCCGGCGGATGAGCATCACCTGGATTACGTTGACAAGCCTGATAGTCTTGTCCACCAGGTTTCAGACGCAGGTTTTGAGTCCGGAGAACTCGTCCGAATTCCCCCACGTCAGGCCCGTCTCTTTCCGTGATGAGAGCCGTGTGGGGAAGCTAGATCTGAATTCGGGGGCCGCCGCCCATTTGGAGTCGCGCGGCTCGTTGATGTCGAACCACCCCGATTGCCACCCCTTTATGGTCTCCACAAAGGAGCCCTCGAGCCATAGGAATTTGGCCATCTTGCCAACCATGGCGCCTCCGCACTCTGCTTGGCGGCCGCCCACTACCTTCGGCTTGACATTGAACATCTTCAGCCATAAGCCGAAGTGGGGCTGGATGCAGAGGAAGGCCTCGCCTACGACGATGAGCGCCGAGATGTTGAGGATGAAATTGGGCCAGATCGTGGAAGTCCAGGCCGTAGTAGAACATGAGCCCCGGAGAAATGGGTGAAGTGGAAAACCTAGTCCGCGGAGGAAGTGGGGGAGAAACACCACCCTCTCATGGGGCCTGGGGGTTGGAATGAGCTGCCCCTCGTCGGGTAGCCGGTGCACGATGTTGCTGGACAAGTATCCGGCCTCCCGCAGCTTTGTGATGTGCCCCTCCGTGACGGAGGAGGCCATCCACCTGCCTCCCGCTCCGGACATAGTTGGAGAAGGTTGAGGTGGGATGTGCGGACTTGGGCGCTGGAGCTCGAGTGCGCGGAAATGGATAAGCAAAGGAGGAATAAGGCGTAGGTGACAAGGTGGATCCTTATCCCCTTATATGGATGGATGAAGCTATGCGTCCCCCACCAGCCTGGTAAAACTCGCTTATCTCCCAAGCGACGTAATCAATGGCGCGGATGGGTTACCCACGTCCGTATTGATGGGAATCCCGGAATAAGGGGCACGATCTATGCTTTGATAGGGCGTGCCAGGAAACCGCCTCGCTAAGCGCTGAGGTGGAGCAGTAAAAACGATTCATATAAAGGCCTGGCCGTGGTGTGATGTCACGCGCGGAATGCGTCAACAGATCGTGCAAAAGTTATTCTCTCTACGGTAGTATGTGGAACTTGTTTTGCGAGCGGACACTATCCATGTGTTCAAAACCTTCTATGAAGTATTCGGAGGAGGAACCCGCCTTGCAATGCCGAAGACAATATGCGTGCGGACTCGTCGTCATTGAAGCCTGGTCGAGGGCTCTTGAGGAGTCTGGACTAGGGGTGTCCGGATAGCGAACTATCATCTTTGGCGGACTCCAAGACTATGAAGATACAAGATTGAAGACTTAGTCCCGTGTCCGGATGGGACTTTCCTTGGCGTGGAAGGCAAGCTTGGCGATCTGAATATGTAGATCTCCTACCATTGTAACCGACTCAGTGTAACCCTAACCCTATCCGGTGTCTATATAAACCGGAGGGTTTTAGTCCATAGGACGAACAACAATCATACCATAGGCTAGCTTCTAGGGTTTAGCCTCCTTGATCTCGTGGTAGATCTACTCTTGTACTACCCATATCATCAATATTAATCAAGCAGGAGTAGGGTATTACCTCCATCGAGAGGGCCCGAAACAGGTAAAACATCGTGTCCCTTGTCTCCTGTTACCATCCGCCTAGACGCACAGTTCGGGACCCCCTACCGAGATCCGCGGTTTGACACCGACAGTTCCCACCCAAGGGTGCGGCTGCCCCCAAAACCCATCTAGGGTGCGGCCAAGGGGGAAGAGGGAAACTTGCCCCCAAGTTAGGTGGGTGCGCCCCTCCCAAACCCTAGGCGCCTTGGGCCCTTGTGGGGCGCACCAGCCCACTTGGGGCTGGTCCTTCCCACACTTGGCCCATGCAGCCCTCCGGGATGGTGGCCCCACTTGGTGGACCCGGGACCCTCCGGTGGTCCCGATCGTTACCGATCAAACCCAAACTTTTCCGGTTACCAAAACAGGACTTCCATATATAAATCTTTACCTCCGGACCATTCCGAACTCCTCATGACGTCCGGGATCTCATCCGGGACTCGAACAACATTCGGTAACCACATACAAACTTCCTTTATAACCCTAAGCGTCATCGAACCTTAAGTGTAGACCCTACGGGTTCGGGAACCATCTGGCACATGACCGAGGCGTTCTCCGGTCAATAACCAACAGCGGGATCTGGATACCCATGTTGGCTCCCACATGTTCCACGATGATCTCATCGGATGAACCACGATGTCGAGGATTCAATCAACCCCGTATACAATTCCCTTTGTCTAGCGGTATAGTACTTGCCCGAGATTCGATCGGCGGTATCCCGTTACCTTGTTCAATCTCGTTACCGGCAAGTCTCTTTACTCGTTCCGTAACACATCATCCCGTGATCAACCCCTTGGTCACATTGTGCACATTATGATGATGTCCTACCGAGTGGGCCCAGAGATACCTCTCCGTTTACACGGAGTGATAAATCCCGGTCTCGATTCGTGCCAACCCAACAGACACTTTGGGAGATACCCGTAGTGCACCTTTATAGCCACCCAGTTACGTTGTGACGTTTGGTGCACCCAAAGCATTCCTACGGTATCCGGGAGTTGCACAATCTCATGGTCTAAGGAAATGATACTTGACATTAGAAAAGCTTTAGCATACGAACTACGATCTTTGTGCTAGGCTTAGGATTGGGTCTTGTCCATCACATCATTCTCAAAATGATGTGATCCCGTTATCAACGACATCCAATGTCCATGGTCAGGAAACCGTAACCATCTATTGATCAACGAGCTAGTCAATAGAGGCTTACTCGGGAGATGGTGTTGTCTATGTATCCACACATGTATCTGAGTTTCCTATCAATACAATTATAGCATGGATAATAAACGATTATCATGAACAAGGAAATATAATAATAATAATAACTAATTTATTATTGCCTCTAGGGCATATTTCCAACAGTTCCGTCTTAGTAGAATCAACATGGTCATGCGATATCTTGTGTGGTTGTAAAACAACTGCAGTAGATAATTATCATCTTTTCTTCGACAAATTAATGCATCAAGTCAATCTGATCATAAAATGTATGCAACATATAAACTGATGCTAGCATTAAATTCTTGAATAACTTAGCACCAAAAAAATGCAACATACCATGTTCGTGTACAATAATGTTAAACTTTACAAAAGTTGCAATCTTCTCATTAATTGATGCTTTGATGACGATAGTAACCCACAAAGGCTAAAAAATTAGTGCTGCTTGACAGATTTCTATATCACTATGCTTATTCACGAATATAAACATAGCAAGAGACTTGTTGATTACTATTATTTTGGAAGTCATCGGTCATCATCAATTCTGTCTAGTCTATTTGTACAAAAGTATATATTGGCAGCAAAATTCGCGGGGCTGTTGTATATTCTCATATTAGTATAACCAAAATCATTCTTCAATAGTTTGTGTTGTGAGAAATGCTTAAAATAATCATAATCTTAGTAAACTTCCTTTGGTAAATATGTGTTAAATTGATACACAGATATAATCTGATGCCAATATATATATGAAATTCCACCAAAAGATCTACACCATAATAATTGGTCCCCCTAGATAAACGGCTCTTAATTTCTGATTAACATGGTAATTTTCAGGATAATTACGTGACTATTATTGACTAGTATAGGTATATATTTCAAGTCAGATTATCAGATTAATATATTGTATTCAATTTTTCCATTTCAATAAATGTATCTTCAAAACGTCTTGTAGCATTGTAGAATTTTTCTTAGGAAACATGCTTTATTATTTATGGATGGACAACATACCAGCCAATACTTATAGGCTTGTATTTTCCTCTTCAATTCATATTATTTTACACTTAATACATCCTAACGATGTCAATATTTCATACCACATAAAGAAGATGACATGCTAATGACATGGGTTTGTGTAAGATGTATGGCATGGATAATTACGAGACTACTATTGATGCAGACATGCATGAATTGGTGAGATAATGAGGGTGAACTATTTAAGAAATAATAAGTGCAGAATTGAGCATAGCTCAGACAGTTAGGTCTTCTGATTCCAAAAAAAATTAGTTAGGTTTTCCTGTGATGGAACAAGCTCGCTAGGTCCTAAACTTGGGATTGGTGCTCGCATTTCTTTTTGAAATTATTTCGGCACTTCGGACGACATTCCTTCAATGAGAGGTGACATTCTCACTAGTAGAAAAACACCTATTAGTCCCGTTTCGTAAGGGCCTTCAGTCCCGGTTCATGAACCGGGACTAATGGGTTGTTCCTAATACCTCCCCCCTTTAGTCCCGGTTCTAACAAGAACCGGGACAGATGGTCCTCCACGTGGCCGGTGCGCCGAGCCCAGGCAGGGGGGCCTTTGGTCCCGGTTGGTGGCACCAACCGGGACCAAAAGCATCCACGCTTCAGCATTCCAGTGGCTGGGTTTTTGTTTTTTAAGGGGGGTTTGGGGGTTAATTTAGGTGTTTCATGTATTGTGTTAGCTAGCTAATTAATAAAGAGAAGTGTCCTCTCTTATGTCCGTGCTTGGTCGATGCTACGTACTATATAGATATAGCCCTCAACACGCTAGCAAGTAAGAAAATGAGGGGAACCATCGAGTACAGAAGTTCGTCATGCATACCGAGAGAAATGATCGATCGACCTCTCCTTCTCCGAGAGATTGGTCGAACAACAAGTTTTCGTATCATGTACGTCCGACGCTACTGGCTACATACATGTACAATATATAAGATCTCTTAATTACAGTCCCCTAGCATTTGAAATCAACTTCCACATGGTATTCTCCGGCTTTATTGATGACGTGGTCAAGAAAGAATCCCGCCAATTCCTCTTGAATTGCTTTAATGCGATCTGGTTCTAGGAGTTCATTCCGCATCTGCCACGTCTAATTTGAAGAAGGGGGTTAATTAATACATATATATGAATGAAACTCAACAGAAATGATGGTGTAATAAAATGAAATTGTGAATATTATTAATTGCTTACGCACTTCATATTGTCTTTAGAGTAGCCCCGCTTATTTTTCAAAGTCGCGTTGTAGATGAACTACTTTACGTAGTATCCACAGAAATCATTCCTTGTTCCTGCCACAAGCACTTTACGAGAAATACAGGTCAATCAAACTGATAATGAAGCATTATAAATGGCATTGATGAAAGTATAGCTATAGAATCAAAGGGAGATGCGCACAACTAGCTAGCCAGTAGTACTTACTTTCGGGTATGTATATCGCAGCTCCTTCGGCAGTCCCGGAGCTTTTGCGGTGAACTGTTTCCAAACCCTGCAAGACAAATAAAATAATTATTATTACTTGAGATATCTGGAAATGAAAAAAAAGTTGCCACTATGGTGCGATAATGATCGATTGAACTTACTTGCTGAGCATTTCAGTCATGTCCGCATAGGTGCTGGGATCTTTCCGTCTCGAGTCTAAGACGGTTACTAGTCCACGCCCAAGCTTAATCTCCGGAAGAATATAGTGGTACCTGCGCACGCATGCATAACTCATCAATTACATTACTATAACCTCGCTCGAGTAATAAGGGAAACCGAATATGCAAACGATCAGTAACACTCGCTTGCCGTTGTAAGGAAAGAGTATGGTATCTTTGTTTTGATTTTTGATCAACGATTGTAGCAAGTTGTCCTCGGCCTCTTTGACGTGCTTTTCAACCAGAATTACATCTATGGTATTTGTGTTAATGAACCCAATATCATAGATTTCATTTTTTTTGCACTCGACGATCTTCAATCTGCATAATATATTGAGGATAATTAATTATAAATACATACAATGAAAGAGCCGAGCTATATATAGAGACTTAATAACAGAAATAATACTTACAGGCAGTAGCAAAAGACCGTTAATTTATCAAGGGCCTTTTGATTGAAGAACGCGAAGAACTCCTCAAATGGAACACACAACAGATCAGTTCCAACGAGGTCGTGCTCGTCTTTAATGTGCAGATACAAACTATTCGTCCCCCCAGACTCTCTGCAGGTTTTCATGTACCAAGTATGGAATCTTCGCATCATCGTTGTTAGAGATTTTTCATCTTTGACGAGAGGCTTCCCGTACTCGTATCTGTGTTCTTCCACCTTCATGTATTCAGGAAGTGCATCGTCAGGCAGGTAATCTTGTAGATTGCCATAACCGGCCACCATCCCCGGAACATTAGCGACGATGTTGCCGTTAGACACATTGAGCGGGGGGCACGATTGGTTTGCTTGTTCGTCAGGCAGGTAATTTTTTTCACCGGATCTACCTTCTCCTCCGGAGGTGGATGCCTCTTTGCTTTCAACCCTGCAAACCAGTAATCCACTTCGGTCTGCGCGATCTTCGTGTTTTCCTCCTCGGTCCTCTCGTACGGTAACTTCTCTTGAGTCTTCAGACAAGGACCGAATCTGTATTTCCTCCCGCCGTTGGCTGTACTGCTAGACGCCGGCAGAGCAGACGGAGCGGATGAATTCTTTGCTTGCTTAGGAGGCGGAGGAGAAGGACTACGACGCGCCGGAGCAGCCGGAGTGGCGGCGGGTCTCTTCCGCCCTTGCTGACGAGGCGGAGAAGGAGGAGGCTGGCTACTCGGGCGCGCCGGCGCAGGCGGAGAAGGAGGCAGAGTGCCGCCACGCGTCGGAGAAGGAGGCGGAGTGCCGCCACGCGTTCCCTGATCGTCACTCGCCGGAGGAGGAGGCGGTGGTGGAGGCGGAGTGCCCTGACTCGCCGGAGGAGGAGGAGGAGGCGGAGGCGTCCAGTTCGGAAGGTTGATGAGCTCCTTCCGCCATAGGCATGAAGTCTTCAGAGCAGAACCCAGCCTAGTCTCCCCTTCACCGGTAGGGTGGTCAAGCAGGAGGTCCTCAAATCCCTCTGTTATTTCATCCACCATCACCTTAGCATATCCTTCTGGAATCGGCTGGCAGTGATAAGTTGTGCCGGGTCCACTAGGATAAACTTGGCCAACAGCCGCCTTGACCTTCAAATTCATCCATCGCGCCATAATGTGGCAATTTTGAGACTCTGTGATACCATCCATGGCATAGCTGGCAGGAGCCGTCATGACATGCTCCGGCTGAAGCGGCTCGGTGGAAGCCACGCTGCTTCTCCGCTGAGATGGCGGGGTAGCTTCGGGGGAAGCTTCGGCAGGTCGTTTGCTGCGATATGCTGCTTCTCGTTCCTCTTCTCGTTCCTCTAGCCCCATTACCCTTTTGTGCAGCGCCTGTAGTTGGTCCTGCTCCAGTTTCTTCCTCCTCTCGTGGGTTTTGTAACCCCCTGCGTCCGGAAAACCAACCTTCCACGGAATGGAGCCTGGCGTGCCTCGTGTCCGTCCAGGGTGCTCAGGATTCCAAAGGGCCATTGTGAGCTCGTCCTTCTCCCTGTTTGGAAGGAACGTCCCTCGCTGCGCTGCATCGATATAGTGTCGAAGGTTCTTGACTGGTATTTGCAGTTGCTCGTCCGTCCACTGGCACTTCCCTGTTACAGGGTCAAGGGTTCCGCCAGCCCCGAAGAACCAAGTCCGGCAACGATTTGGCCAGTACATTGTCTCTGGTTCGATCCCTTTTTCAAGCAGATCATGCTCAGCCTTGGACCACTTAGGTCGGGCTTTGAGGTAGCCACCTGACCCCGTGCGATGGTGAAGCTTCTTCTTCGCAGCATTTTGTTTGTTTGTCGCCGACATCTTCTTACTCTTTTCCGATGTCTTGTGGGCCACAAATGCGGGCCAGTGATCTTTGATCTTCTCATATTTGCCGATGAATTCTGGTGTATTTTCTTTCTCGACAAGCTGGTTCAGCTCTTTCCTCCACCTCCTCATTAGGGTTGCCATCTTCTTAAGAGCACAAGACTTGATTAATTGCTCTTTAACTGGCTTCTCCGGATCCTCCTCTGGCGGTAGGGTGAAATTTGCCTTCAGCTGAGTCCAAAGATCTTCTTTCTGCATATCATTAACATAAGACACCTCAGGGTCTTTGTCCTTAGGCTTATACCACTGATGGATGCTGATCGGGATCTTTTCCCTAACAAGAACCCCGCACTGAGTGGAAAATGCCTTCCTTGTCCGGATGGGTTCAATCGGTTTGCCGTCGGGCGCGATTTCTATGATCTCAAAATTTTCATCCGAGCTCAACTTTTTCTTCGGGCCTCGTCTCCTTACCAAAGTTGTACTCGAACCGGAGGGCTAGAAATTATAAGGAATAAAGACGTGAGTAATTAATATGTGTACATATACCAAAACAATGGATGCATCAATTAACTAGTCAGCACGGGCTTAACTAATATATATATATATATATATATATATACCTGGCCGGACTCGGTTCGGTCACCGGAGCAGTCATCACGGTCTCCTTCTTGTACCTCCATTGTGTCACCGGAGCCATCATGAACATAGTCCTCTTCTTGTACCGGCATTAATGGGTCGAAGCCATCATGAACATAGCCCTCTTCTTTACCCAGTCCTTTGGGACCATCGGTGTCGTTAAGAAATGACGCAACTTCATCACTTCATTGTGCGATTATGTGCCCCAACATCGCTTCTGTTTCTTCGTCTCGGGAGTGCTCCATAGTTTCTGCAAATATTTACAACATGTCAATTATTATTCAAACATGGTACAGATGGATATATATATATATATATATATATATATATATATATATATAGGAAAATCCATCCTACCACCCGTGGTAGTTACCCCACATGTCTCATATACTACCATGTGGTACTATATATACTACTTTATCACTCTAAATATGTTCATACACTATATCTAAGATATTTAAACACAAGTTACATGAAAAATTGCATATGAGCCCATAGTTTTTGTTATATTTATGAAATACGTACATATTTATGCGTAAAAAGACATGCTTAAAATATGGTACATACTACCTAAAAATAGTATATATACTACCTAATCATTATTATATACTACATACTACACGTACATACTCTCGGTTTAGACAGATACTACATACAACATACAAAAGCGCAAGTGGTGGTAACTACCACTGCTTGTAGGAAACATTTGTCCTATATATATATATATATATATATATATATATATATATATATATATATATATATATTAGTGCAAACGTAGAACTAGCTAGCTAATCACAATAAGGAATCATGTTAGTGGCCTCGACGCTGCTTCTCTAGGGTTTGGGGTCGCCTCGAAACAACGCTTTAAGGGTTAATTTGGGTGGCCTCGAGAGAGTTAATTTGTCGGGTAGGGGCGCGGCGGGAGGGGGTAGGAGACCAACATCGTTTTCTCTCTAGGGCTTGGGTGTCCTCGAGAGTTTTGGTCGAGCGAGAGGGCCGAGGGGGGTGCTGCCGTTGTATAAGTTATCACGGTCGAGAGGGGGTATATATATCGACCGCCCCTCATGTCGAAGTTATCTCGAGGGGGTTATATCGACAACGACGCGACATACATATACATGGGAAAATAATGTTATCGGGGAGGGGGTATCTGTACCCGCCCCCCCTCGTGTTGAAGTTTCTTCTTTCTCCTCTATTCCTTTCTTCTTCTACTACTCTTCTTTTTCTTCTTCTCCCTCGAGAAAGGAAAATAAGGAAAAGGAAGAAAAGAGGAAGAAGGAAGAAGAAAAAAAAAGAAGAAAAAAAACAGGAGAAGAAGAAAGGAATAGAGGAGAAGAAGAAAAATAGAAAATTCTATTTTTCTGAATTTTCTATTTTCTTCTTCTCCTCTATTCCTTTCTTCTTCTCCTCTTCTTTTATTCTTATTTCCTCTTCTTATTTATTTCTCCTCTTCTTCCTCTCCTCTTCTTCTCCTTTCTTCCTCTTCTTATTTTCCTTTTCCTCTCATTCTTTTAGTATTGCTTGTTTAAAAAAATCAAATAGAAAATTTTGAAAAAAACAAAGGTTTTGCCTAATGCATTGTTCATATGAATATACAAACATTTGCATATTCTACAATAATTAATATCACCAAAAAATCTATGAACAGAAAAAAACCTAACTTTTCTAAAAATCTATCTTTTGCATATATGAAAACATTAATACACATATGAAAAAAAATACATATATGAAGAAAAACATGCTGTGAACAATTTTTTATACATTTTGAACATCTACATACACATAGCCACATACATACACATATACATTAGGCAAAAATATATATATATATATATATATATATATATATATATATATATATATATATATATATATATATATATATATATGAACAAAAAATTAAACTAATAAAATGAAAAAAACAGAGCCGGTGTGTGTGGCGGCTCACAGCGGGCTGGCTAGATGGCGATGGCGGCGGTGGGGGCGGCAAGGCGCGCGGCTGGGCGGGACGACGGGCAGGGGCTCGGGCGGCTGAGGCGGACGGGCGCAAGCTCTGGGAGGCAGCGACGAGGACAGCTGGGTTGGGCGGCAGCCTTGGCGGCGGGCGGGCGACGGCGAGGTGGAGCAACTGGCGGCGTCGAGGAGGTCGGAGTCGTCGGGGCAGCTGGCGATGAGATTCTGAATTTTGCAAAGTGTTTGCTTATATAGCAAAGCCATTGGTCCCGTTCATGAAACCAACGGGACTAATGCACCTTTAGTCACGGTTGGTGCCACCAACCGGGACCAAAACCTCTTTTCGGCAGCCCAAAGGCGGGAAGCGGCGACCTTTGCTACCGGTTGGTGCCACGAACCGGTACCAATGCCCCCCTTTAGTCCCGGTTGGTGCCACCAACGGGACCAAACCCCATGCTACACGCGTCGGGGCCAAAGTTTAGTCCCACCTCGCTAGTTGAGAGGGGTGCGCAGTGGTTTATAAGCCCCACTGCCGCACCCCTCTCGAGCTCCTCTCCACCGCAGGCTTTCCGGCCTACTTGCTATTGCTGTGCCTAATGAGCCTTCTGGGCCTACTGCGGGCCTGAATCCCGGCCCATAGTAGGGTTTCATGTCGTATTCAGGCCGTGGGGGCCCAGTAAGAGGCATTTTTTTTTTTGCTTTCTTTACTTATTGTTGCTCTTTTTATTTTTTTCCAGTTTTTTGTTTTGTTTTCTGCATTATTTATTTTCTTTTTTTGCTTTATTTTTTAATTCTTTTTGCTTTTAGTTTTAGGAAAATTATAAATTTTCTGTTAGTGCCTTTACTTTTCAAATTTGAAAACACTTTTTTGTTTTTTGTTTTCTTTCTTGCTTTATTTATTTTATTTATTTTGTTTCTACTTACAACAAAATACTTATTGTTGTTTTGTTGTTTTGATTTCTGCATTATTTATTTTCTTTTGTTTTTTGCTTTATTTTTCAATTATTTTTGCTTTTAGTTTTAGGAAAATTATAAACTTTCTGTTAGTGCCATTAGTTTTCAAATTTGAAAACACTTTTTTTGTTTTTTTATTTTCTTTCTTGCTTTATTTATTTTATTTTGTTTCTACTTACAACAAAAAACTTATTTTTGTTATTTTTAATTATTACGAGGGCCGAACCATAAGACATTAAAGCGTTTCAAATGAACTCTTTTTTGTGGTACAATTCCAGTAAGGTACCGAGCTTTGTGTTGCCATCTTCGCAATTGGGGTACAACCCTTTTTTGTGGTCCTCTAACATGCGATCGAACTTCAGCTTCTCTTTTTAACTTTCGCATTGCGTCCTTGCATCGACAATGACCCGACGGAGATCATCATCATCGGGCACATCGTCTGGTTCCTCTTGATCTTCAGCAGCTTCGCCCGTTGCAGCATAATCGTGCACATCGTCTGGTTCCTCTTGATGTTCAGTAGCATCACCGTATTCAGGGGGCACATAGTTGTCATCGTACTCTTCTTCTTCACCGTCTTCCATCATAACCCCTATTTCTCCGTGCCTCGTCCAAACATTATAGTGTGGCATGAAACCCTTGTAAAGCAGGTGGGTGTGGAGGATTTTCCGGTCAGAGTAAGACTTCGTATTCCCACATATAGGGCATGGAAAACACATAAAACCATTCTGCTTGTTTGCCTCAGCCACTTCGAGAAAATCATGCACGCCCTTAATGTACTCGGAGGTGTGTCTTGAACCGTACATCCATTGCCGGTTCATCTACGTGCATTATATATAATTAAGTGTGTCAAAAATCATTACAGAACATCATGAATAGATCATTAAGTGATCAAATTAATAGAAGTTCATCATCACATTAAAACCAAAGTACATACATAGTTCTCATCTAACAACATAAAGCTCTGCAGAGCATCTAAATTAATTAAACCATACTATGAAACTATGTAAAACATTTCAATGCGAAAACAAATGCGATCATAATCGCAACCAATGTAACAACTGATACAACGGCATAATGATACCAAGCCTCGGTATGAATGGCATATTTTCTAATCTTTCTAATCTTCAAGCGCATTGCATCCATCTTGATCTTGTGATCATCGACGACATCCGCAACATGCAACTCCAATATCATCTTCTCCTCCTCAATTTTTCTAATTTTTTCCTTCAACAAATTGTTTTCTTCTTCAACTAAATTTAACCTCTCGACCATAGGGTCGGTTGGAATTTCCGGTTCAACAACCTCCTAGAGAAATAAAATCTATGCCACGTTGGTCGGCATAATTGTCGTAAACAATAAATGAACCAATAGTTATGAAAAGATAATATATACCACATCCGAATCATAGACAGGACGAGGGCCGACGGGGGCGGATACCAAAACCATCGCACTATATAAGATGCAATAATAAAAGTAAGAAAATTATACAAGTATCTATATAAACATACAAGTAAGAAATTTTTTTCCTTTCAGAAAGAAGATAAGAACAAGAGGCTCACCACGGTGGTGCCGGCGACGAGATCGGCGCGGGCGATCGACGGCGGTGAAGACGGGGACGGGACGTGACGGACCGCTAAACCTAGACAAATATTAAGGAAAATGGAGCTTGGAGGTCGAGCTTGGAGAGGAGAAAGCTTAAGTAGTGTGGCTCGGGTATTCCATCGAACACCTCGTGTGCATAGGAGGTGAGCTAGAGCACCACAAAGCTCTCCCCTCGCCGGCCACGAAAAACAGAGCACTGGGAGTGCTCTGCTCGCGGGCGAGGGGTATATATTGGCAACTAATTGGTCCCGGTTGGTGACTTGAACCGGTACTAAAGGGCAGCCTTTGGTCCCGGTTCGTCCCACCAACCGGGACCAATGGTGGTGGGCCAGGAGCGAGGCCCATTGGTCCCGGTTCGTCCCACCAACCGGGACCAAAAGGTCCAGACGAACCGGGACCAATGGCCGTGGCCCGGCCGGCCCCCGGGGCTCACGAACCAGGTCCAATGCCCCCATTGTTCCCGGTTCTGGCTTGTACCGGGACTAATGGGCTGGCCGGGCCTGGACCATTGCCCCCTTTTCTACTAGTGTCTCATCGACTACGAAGGTGTCTGTCGTGACTTCGTCAATACAAGATGTTCTGTTGGCTCGGTATCTCCGAAGTTCTCATGAAGATAGGATGTGCGCACATACATTTATACGAATGACTGTATAGCATGTATGTAGGTATCTGCAATTGTACTATTTTCTATATTTTTTTTGCAATGCAAGCAATCGATCTGTACAACAAGGAAAAATGAAGGCCGGATGCATGTGGATCCACTAAAGAAAATGTGAACCGAATCGCACGAGGTTCACCGGAGACAAATCTCCACATGCCCTTTGACGATGCTAGAAGTACTGCCAGGACGAAGGCAAAACCGGAAGAAGCTTATGCCATTTTCGGAGATCCGCACCCGCAGCGCGCCTCACTGAATGTGACACAAAACCTGTCAAAAAAGCACCCCAAAATGGAGCCCTCATGCCAACAAGTGTCAGGATCTAGCACACATGCATGGCTCTAAGGCCACAGGAGACGAGGCAGATCACCGGTTGCGCTGGCGGAAGACACGACAAACCCTAACTAACTGTTGGATGCCCTTACGTATGATGGCGTACTGCTGTAACTCGACCGTGAGTTTACTCTCGTCTTTGTTTAAAGAGAAAACATATTGTCTCTCGCCAATCTCGGACTTTTCGTACCATTAAAACATGTTTGGTTGAGTAAAATTGGAGGTAGGGAATGAGAATTTATGGGATAAAGGAGGTAGAATCATTTGATTGGTTCGTGTACATGGGAGTTAAAGTGGGTAGGGGAATGGGAATTAAAATGGTCAACTCCCCCATATCTCTTCCCTGGCGTGACCTGGTAATTCAGCCGTGATAGGGAATTAGCAAAAAATCGCTCTGTTGCGCACTGAGATAGAAAAATGGCAGTAAATTCATATCACACAACCAAACGCGTGGGATAGCGACTAATAATCTATTTGCCAAGCCTAATACCTGAACACAATATCACTTGTAAACTCCATTCCCTTTCCTTTGATTTGCCAAACACGCTAGGTGTTATAGGTGATGATACTGAGAGCACATGCAAGGTCAAATGCGGTAGGTAATGGGACGAATTGATAGTTCCGGGGTAGGCAATACTTAGTTTGCACGGTTAGCTGGAACGTTATGACGTTTTTGTTTCTTTCCTCTTCTTTTTTTCCGGCAGATGTTTAAAGTAGATAGCCCATGAACGTGGTTATAAATTTTATTACCTATGATATTCTTTGTACTGTTATGATTGAAGACGAATAGATTAGAAGTTTCTCACAAACACACCAATGTTCTGAAACATAGCCCAACTATTTTTATCTCCCATTGCATACAATTGCAACAACACAAATATTTTGGAAACATAGCCCTAGTTAGAAAATCAATGCAAACAACAAGCGGACGGCAACAGGACACATGTTTCAAAAACATTGCTCAGTTGCAGAAGGGCACTAGAGGAGCGGACGGCATCAGAGGTTGTCGCCTTCCATGGTGTTTTTGGCGCTTTAGTAGAGGCAGTGGCTGCTCGCCATGCTTGGGTGGATGAGGTGCGACAACTCTAGTGACAAGCAGTGCTCCATCGTCGATGTGCTGGACGGAGATGGAAAGGAGGAACAGAGGAGAAAGGTGAGCAAGGTGGATGGAGGGCCATGGCGGTGGCTCTAATCGCCAGCGATAGTCGCTGGGCAACCGGGCGCAAGGATCTCGCTCGATGTCGAGCGCCTCCTGTCGCTGGCAGTTGCGAGGCTAGCGTTTCTTGTTTGAGAGATGAGTAAGCCTTGCGCGGGAGTAGGTGGGATGGGCTGCAGCGTTGTCATCATGGTCGGCGACGGCAATGTTAACCTGGAGGGTTGCAGGACCTTGGACATGTCTGCAACAGATCCTTGTTGCGCTTGACAGGATTGAAACACGGGCCATGTTGCAAACGTAACCAATGGTGTGGGTTGTAGTATTTGCGAACTTAAAAAGCTTGAGATGCTGCAACGTTACGTTATTTTTCTTTTCCTTTTTTGCTGGATTACATGCTACGTTGTTTCCGTTTCGGGAAGGGAGTACAGATAAGATTAGGTGGGATATTTTCTTCACGGGTGTGATTTGGTGAGTCGGAGGATGTTACCTTAGCTTTACTGCACCGGACGTCCACGACTAACTTTAGTTTTGGTGTGGAAGAGCACATATATACATCTGGCTAAAAGATGTGTTTGTATAATAATACGATGCGAACCAACGTGTGGTTGGATGGTTAGGAGGACAGTGATATCCTTAGCTCATCATGGTTCAAGTACGGGTGCCCGCACTATTTCACATTTTTTTTATGATTTTTGGTGATGCACGATGGGTGGGAGGAGATGTTCCTGCCGACTACGAGGCGTCTCAAAATGATATACCGGCTTAGTCTCTTGCAGGCGTCTCAAAAAGATATTCCTGATTTTATGAAATATTCTAACCTATTTTTTCTGGTTAGTCTGTCATGTATTTTTAATAGACTAGACAAGTACAATGCCCGTGCACTGCAACCTGATATTATTTTTGGTTAGCTTGTGATTTACCTGTTAATAATAATGTGATGGTCTAAATAAATGTTCATCAAATTCTGACCGTGAATTACCTTGTGTTTTGATTAGAAGTTTGGTAAGTAAATTAAAGTGGAATTGGTTCCGAAGATAAGTAAATTAAATTGATTGACTTTCAAATAAATTAAAAGTTGATGAAGGGTGGTGAGAAGAAAGGTGAAATGAGAACCTTACCTTCCTTTTAAGTAGTAGAGATAAGTGCCAGTGCATTACAATACTATATGGTTCAACATCATTTATTTCTTGCAAACCAACCTGTGGTTGGATGGTTAGAGGGATAGTGGTATCCTCGGCCCACTAGGGTTCAAGTCCTGGTGCTTGCATTATTCCTGAATTTATTTCAGGATTTCCGGCGATGCGCTTAAGTGGGAGGAGACGTTCCTATCGACGATGAGACACCTCAAACCGGCCTCAAACGTCTAGGTCGATGGACCAGTAACTCACTCAGCGGTAAAAAAAAAGACCCACCAAGGCGCCTCAAACCGGCCTCAACTGCCCGAGCTATCCGGCGCCGCTCTTATCCGGGTTGCCACCTTTGCCTGGCGAGGACGAGCAGCTCCTCGCTTCGGACAATCACCAGCCGTTGACGATGGTCGGGACGGACGCTCGCTGGCTATGGAGGAAGAACGCGAAGGCGCTCCGGCTTGCCATTAAGCAGTCGGAGTGCGAGGTGGCGGAGGCAGCCCAGCAAGGCCAAGCTGAAGCGGCAGCAGGCATCATCCTCTCCGACTAGTCGTCCGACGATGACGACGACCACAACTCCACCTCCGACGACTCTGATGATCCACCACCTGCCACAGATCAGGGTGGACGACACGAGCGGTCCTTCGGACCGGCTCGTGGCTCGCTCGGTCCTGGCCAGCTCGGGCCTAGCCCGCTCGAAAAATCAATCGGTCCGAGCTCATGAATCAGGCCCGACAAAGCTTCGGTCTGGTCCGGGCTTTAACCGAGCGGACCGAGCGGACCTAGAATCACAACAGCGACGCCGCCGTCTTCCTCTCCCATCCCAGCGGCGAGCGCCGCCCGCCGCACCACCACTCCACCAGCCACTCACCTGAGCTCTCCTCTCCATTCCTCCCAGTGCCTCGATCCTGCAGGACACGTTTCGCTCAAAAAAATGCACACACGCACGCACCTGTGCCGCCGCCGCCGCCGTCCAGTGCACAACCTCTCGCGGACGCGGCGACCCGCCTCCCAACGACCAACCACCATGTCCAGGAGCTCCGCGACCATGAGATGTACGTCCCCACGGAATGAATCGGCCTGGTTCATTCCGAAGCCATCGCCATCTTCCTCCTTACCGAACTCCTGCCGCCGTCATTCATCGTCAATTACGTCGCTGTCGTTGCTTCCCCGGCCTCCCCGACCACACCATCGTGTTCTACGTGAGTCACTGCACCTTCCCGCTCTGTTCCCCCTTCTTATTAGGGCTTTTGCCTCCCCGACCACACCATCGTGTTCTACGTGAGTCACTCCCCAACACCATGGTCACCATCTCGTCGCCGGTGAGTGGTTGGCCGGTCCGCCGGTCCAGCCTGGGCTTTTGCCTCGCCGGTCCAGTCCATGAAAATAGGACCGCTGGCCTGCTCGGTCCGGTCCGGCCCGGACCGCCGGCGGCCGGTCCAAACGACGGCTCGGACCGGGACCGGACCGGCCCGGACCGTGTCCACCCTGAGCCACAGACACCTACAACTGTGCAGCGACAGTAAGGGCAAACGCCAGGTGATGATGTGGTGAAGACGCCCCTCCTCCGTTTACTATTTATCGTTTTCTACTTGTTTAAGTTTAGAACATGTCCGGTGATAAACTGTGGTCGATATTTTGGATGATGTAAAGTGGATTTCGGTTTCCGTTTGTTCCCGATTGCTATATCTGTTATTTGATCTTCGTAGAGTACTCTAGCTGGGTGCACGGACGTGTGGGCGAGAATTTGATGTCTGATCGGCCGTAGATGCTCTTACCCCCGCAGGGTTAGGTGTGGAATGTTGAGGCTACCTAACTGTCCTTTCTTTTCTTTGTGCGGGCTACCGCCTTCCGTATTTAACTAGCCAGCTATTTGCATTTAGGGTGCTCGAGGTAGAGCTAGCCAGCTATTCCTGTAGTACTTTTGTCGTGGGCTCATATAATCGGATTTTGCAGCATGGAAGTGGGCAAGCACCACACCGACCCGCCGGCGGTCGCTGCATTGTACCTTCACGGGGACGTGCTGGAGTTGGTGCTGGAGCGATTGCCGGCGTCAGACTTGTCCGCCGCGGTAGCGGTTTCGCGCGAGTGGCTTCACGCGGTGCGATCCGCCCTGCGCCGGCGCCCACGGCGGCTGCCGTGGCTTGTGGTCCACCTCCACGGCCGCCGTCGCCAGACCTTGGCGTATGATCCCCACTCAGGCGTTTGGCTGACCGTGCATTTGCAGGCCCCGCGCCACGCCCTGCCGTTGAACCTACGCCTAGTGCGGAGCGCGCGGGGGGACCGTGTCTGCGCGTTTTCCTCATCAGGGCTTGACGTCGCCGGCGATCCTCTTGGAACTTCCGCGTGCGTCTCCCTGAAGTCTCCCAGCGTGTGGCGTGTCGACCCGGTGTTGGCGGTGGTGGGCTACCGGATGGTCGCCCTCGGCGGCACGTGTCAGCTTGCGCTTGCTGAGGGACAGGTCGCGGCGGCAGCGGAGGTTCATGAAAGCGGAAATTGGATCACTTGTGATCCGCTGCCGTCGAAGCTCCGGGAGTCCGCCGCAGCAACCTGGCTCTCGGCGGCCGCGACAGATCAGAGAGTCTACCTCACGGATAGAACCACCGGGTGGACGAGCTGGTTCGATCCATTGAAACGGCGGTGGGGTCCCGCAAGTTGCCTGAGACCAGACGCCAGCGTTTACACGTGGGGCGTCGCGCCTGGTCGTGCCGGCGCTGAGCGGCTGATGCTGTTCGGAGCGAAGCGCGAAGGCGAGGAAGCAAACAGAGTCGTTGTCCAAGCATGGGAGGTGGATGGCGACGCTCTGGATCTGTCCCCCGGCGCGGCGTACGACGCAATGCCGAGCGACATGTCGGAGCGGCTTTTCCCCCGAGACGAAGACGAGGACGGCGAGGAGATGATGCGATCGATCGGGGTGTGCGGCAACGCCACAGGAGGGTACGTGTACAATGCGGCCGAGCCGACAAGTGGCGCCGTGCTGTACGAGCTGACGGAGCGGCAGGCCGGGACCGTCGTGAAGCGGTGGGAGTGGGTGCCGTGCGCACTGTCGGTTCAGGCCGAGTCACTGCACCGCGCCGTTCATGCGTGCTCGATGGTGGGATTGGACGAGCTGCAGCGGGGACGGGCATCAGCAGGACACGCAGCAAGCAAAGCAAGTACAGACGCACGCTAAATCAATAAGGGTCTATCTAGGTCTTAGTCGATTGATGCCAGCCATCTTTTTTTCTTTTAGGCCCTTCCCAGTGCTCTACCGTGGACAGGTGCTAAGCATGCCACATAAGCAAAAAAATGACATGACACAACATTTAAGAAGGGGAGAGAGTACTTTGGTGACCTCACGAAGAATCAATTCCAAGCACGAGAACCTAGGCAAACCACTTAAATGAAACAATTTGGCCAATGCATAAAAGACTTTAGGTGCTAACTCATTAAATAAACACTAGTAGAAAAAGGGGCTATCGTTGAGGCCTGTTTTGCCCATTAGTCCCGGTTCAATCCAGAACCGGGACTAATGTGAGCATTTATCCCGTTCGTGAGCCGGGGGCGGCCGGGCCACGTGGGCCATTGGTCCGGTTCGTCCGGACCTTTTGGTCCCGGTTGGTGGGGACGAACAGGACCAATGGTCTCAACTCTGGCCCACCACTATTGTTGTCCGGTTGGTGGCATGAACAGGGACCAAAGGCTTCCCTTTAGTCGGCTCATGCCACCAACCAGGCTAATGGTGCTGCTTATATATAGCCCCTCGCAGAAAGCAGAGCACACTGCTCTGTTTTTTTCAGCCAAGGGGAGGGGCTTGGTGGTGCTCTAGCTCACCTCCTATGCACACAAGGTGTTCGATGGAATGCCCGAGCCACACTACTTAAGCTATCTCCTCTCCAAGCTCGACCTCTAACCTCCATTTTCCTCAATATTTGTCTAGGTTTAGCGGTCCGTCACGCCCGTCCCGTCTTCACCGCCGTCGATCACCGCGCCGATCTCATCGCCAACACCACCGTGGTGAGCCTCTTGTTCTTATCTTCTTTACGAAAGGAAAAATATTCTTACTTGTATTATTTTCTTACTTTTATTATTGCATCTTATATAGTGCGATGGTTTTGGTATCCGCCCCCGTCGGCCCTCGTCCTGTCTATGATTCGGATGTGGTATATATTATCTTTTCATAACTATTGGTTCATTTATTGTTTATGAAAATTAAGCCGACCAACGTGACATAGATTTTATTTATCTAGGAGGTTGTTGAACCGGAAATTCCAACCGACCCTATTGTCGAGAGGTTAAATTTAGTTGAAGAAGAAAACAATTTCTTGAAGGAAAAATAAAAAACTTGAGGAGGAGAAGATGATATTGGAGTTGCATGTTGCGGATGTAAATCGATGATCACAAGATCAAGATGGATGTAATGCGCTTGAAGATGAGAAAGATTAGAAAATATGCCATTCATACCGAGGCTTGGTATCATTATGCCGTTGGATCAGTTGTTACTTTGGTTGCGATTATGATCGTATTTGTTTTCACATTGAAATGTTTTACATAGTTTCAATGTATGGTTTAATTAATTTAGATGCTCTGCAGAGCTTTATGTTGTTAGATGAGAACTATGTATGTACTTTGGTTTTTATGTGATGATGAACTTCTATTAATTTGGTCATTTAATTATCTATTCATGATGTTCTGTAATGATTTTTGACACACTTAATTATATATAATGCACGCAGATGAACCGGCAATGGATGTACGGTGACAAACACACCTCCGAGTACATTAAGGGCGTGCATGCTTTTCTCGAAGTGGCTGAGGCAAACAAGCAGAATGGTTTTATGTGTTGTCCATGCCCTATATGTGGGAATATGAAGTCTTACTCTGACCGGAAAATCCTTCACACCCACCTGCTTTACAAGGGTTTCATGCCACACTATAATGTTTGGACGAGGCACGGAGAAATAAGGGTTATGATGGAAGACGGCGAGGAAGAAGAGTACGATGACAACTATGTGCCCCTGAATACGGTGATGCTCTGAACATCAAGTTGCACAGACGATGTGCACGATGGTGCTGCAACGGGCGAAGCTGCTGAAGATCAAGATGAACCAGACGATGTGCCCCATGATGATGATCTCCGCCGGGTCATTGTCGATGCAAGGACACAATGCGAAAGTCAAAAGGAGAAGCTGAAGTTCGATCGCATGTTAGAGGATCACAAAAAAGGGTTGTACCCCAATTGCGAAGATGGCAACACAAAGCTCGGTACCGTACTCGAATTGCAGCAGTGGAAGGCAGAGAATGCTGTGCCTGATAAAGGATTTGAGAAGCTACTGAAAATAATGAAGAAGAAGCTTCCAAAGGATAACGAATTGCCCGACAGTACATACGCAGCAAAGAAGGTCGTATGCCCTCTAGGATTGGAGGTGGAGAAGATACATGCATGCCCTAATGACTGCATCCTCTACCGTGGTGCCTACAAGGATCTGAACGCATGCCGGTATGCGGTGCATTGCGATATAAGATCGACGAGATGACCACGGTGATGTTGACGGCAAGCCTCCCGGAAGAGGGTTCCTGCGAAGGTGATGTGGTATGCCCTATAATACCACGGTTGAAACGTCTGTTCAGAAGCGGAGAGCATGCCAAGTTGATGCGATGGCACAGTGAGGACCGTAAGAAAGGCGGGAAGTTGAGAGCACCCGCTGAGGGGTCGCGATGGAGAAAAATCGAGAGAAAGTCTGGGATGAGTTTGCAAAGTACCCAAGGGCGTATGGTTTGCTTTAAGCGCGGATGGCATTAATCCTTTCGGGAGCGAGCAGCAATCACAGCACCTGGCCCGTGACTCTATGTATGTATAACCTTCCTCCTTGGATGTGCATGAAGCGGAAGTTCATTATGATGCAGTTCTCATCCAAGGCCCTAAGCAACCCGGCAACGACATTGATGTGTACCTAAGGCCATTAGTTGAGGAACTTTTACAGCTGTGGAATGGAAGCGGTGTACGTCGTGGGATGAGCACAAAAGGAGGAATTTGACCTGAAGGCGTTGCTGTTCGTGACAATCAACGATTGGCCCACTCTCGATAACCTTCAGGACAGACAAACAAGGGATACCACGCATGCACGCACTATTTACTTGACACCGATAGTATATACGGGAAGCTGCAGGAAGAATGTGTACCTGGGCTATCGTCGATTTCTTCCGACCAACCATCAAGGTCGAAAGAAAGGCAAGCATTTCAAAGCGAGGCAGATCACGGAAGAAGCCCGCCATGCGTACCGGTGATCACGTACTTGCTATGGTCAATGATTTACACGTAATCTTTGGAAAGGGTCCCGACGGACTAGCTGTTCCGAATGACGCTGAGAATCACGCACCCATGTGGAAGAAGAAATCTATATTTTGGGACCTACCCTACTGGAAAGACCTAGAGGTCCGCTCTTCGATCGACGTGATGCACGTGACAAAGAACCTTTGCGTGAACCTGCTAGGCTTCTTAGGCGTGTATGGGAAGACAAAAGATACACATGAGGCACGAGAGGACCTGCAACGCTTGCACGAAAAAGAGGGCATGCCTCCGAAGCAGTATGAAGGTCCTGCCAGCTACGCTCTTACGAAATAAGAGAAAGAAATATTCTTTCAATGCCTGCTCAGTATGAAGGTCCCGACTGGCTTCTCGTCGAATATAAAGGGAATAATAAATATGTCAGAGAAAAAGTTCCAGAACCTAAAGTCTCATGACTGCCACGTGATTATGACGCAACTGCTTCCGGTTGCATTGAGAGGGCTTCTACCGGAAAACGTCCGATTAGCCATTGTGAAGCTATGTGCATTCCTCAATGCAATATCTCAGAAGGTGATCGATCCAGAAATCATAGCAACGCTAAGGAGTGATGTGGCGCAATGTCTTGTCAGTTTCGAGCTGGTGTTCCCACCATCCTTCTTCAATATCATGACGCACGTCCTAGTTCATCTAGTCGACGAGATTGTCATTCTGGGGCCCGTATTTCTACACAATATGTACCCTTTGAGAGGTTCATGGAGTCCTAAAGAAATATGTTCGTAACCGTGCTAGGCCAGAAGGAAGCATCTCCATGGGCCATCAAACAGAGGATGTCATCGGGTTTTGTGTTGACTTCATTCCTGGCCTTAATAAGATAGGTCTCCCTAAATCGCGGTATGAGGGGAGACTGACTGGAAAAGACACGCTTGGAAGAGACTCAATAATATGCAGGGACGGATATTCTTGGTCTCAAGCACACTACACAGTTCTACAGAACTCTACCTTGGTGACCCCGTATGTCGATGAACACAAGAACAGTCTGCGCTCCAAACACCCGGAGCAGTGTGATGACTGGATTACATGTGAACACATCAAGACTTTCAGCAGTTGGTTGGAAACACGTCTCAGAGGTGACAGCACTGTTTGTGATGAGTTGTACTTGTTGTCCAGGGGACCATCTTCGACTGTAATGATTTGGAAAGGATACGAGATAAATGGGAATACATTTTACGATTGACCAAGATGAAAAGAGCACCAACCAAAACAGCGGTGTCGCTTTGATGCAGCAACCGACAAGGAAATGACACATATTATGGTTACATAGTAGACATATGGGAACTTGACTACGGAGTAGATTTTAAGGTCCCTTTGTTTAAGTGCAAGTGGGTCAATCTGTCGGGGAGGCGGGTGCAGGTAGACCCACAGTACGGAATGACAACAGTGGATCTGAAAAATCTTGGGTACACTGACGAACCGTTTGTCCTAGCCAATGATGTGGCACAGGTTATCTATGTGAAGGACATGTCTACCAGACCGAGGAAAAGAAAAGATAAGGAAGCGAATACATCATACAATGAGCCAAAGCGCCACATAGTTCTTTCAGGAAAAGGGACATCCACGGGAGTGGAGGGCAAGACAGACATGTCAGAAGAGTATGAAAAGTTTCATGAAATTCCCCCTTCAAAGTCAAGGCTGACCCAAGCATCCTGATAAATGATGAAGATTATCCATGGTTACGGCGCAATAAGAAAAGCGACACAAGCGAAGAAAAAGTGAAGACTTTCTCCATAACTATTATGATGATACCATGCCAACTTTGTAACACACGAGTATGATACCATTGTCCGTTTTGTTCATGAACATGCTATGCCAACTTTTTCAGAGTTCATTTGAAAACTATGAATTTGAAAACCTCGCCAACCGAAGGGCGCTCACACCGGTTTATAATTAAGCCCGTCCCTCTACGCCTTGTTGAGCTCACAAACTTGTGATTCACACAAATTTCAAAGAATTCAAATTTTATAAAACTAATGGCACAAACAGAAAGTTTATAATTGTTCTAAAACAAATGGCACTAACAGAAAGTTTATAATTTTGCTGACCTAAAAGCAAAAAGAATTAAAAAATAAAGCAAAAAACCAAAAGAAAATAAATAATGCAGGAAACAAAACAAAAAAACTTGAAAAAAAAATAATAATAGCAACAATAAGCATTTTGTTGTAAGTAGAAACAAAATAAAATAAATAAAGCAACAAAGAAAACAAAAAAGTGTTTTGAATTTTAAAACTAATGGCACAAACAGAAAGTTTATATTTTTCTAAAACTAAAAGCACTAACAGAAAGTTTGTAATTTTGCTGACCTAAAAGCAAAAAGAATTAAAAATAAAGCAAAAACCAAAAGAAAATAAATAATGCAGAAAACAAAACAAAAAAACTTGAAAAAAATAAAAATAGCAACAATAAGTATTTTGTTGTAAGTAGAAACAAAATAAAATAAATAAAGCAACAAAGAAAACAAAAAAAGTGTTTTCAAATTTTAAAACTAATGGCACTAATAGAAAGTTCATATTTTTCTAAAACTAAAAGCAAAAGGAAATAAAATATAAAGCAAAAAAAACTGCCACCTACTAGGCCCCCACGGCCTGAATACGACTAGAAACCCTACATGGGCCAGGATTCAGGCCCGCAGAGGCCCAATAGGCCCACAGGCAGTAGCATGATTAGGCCCGAAAGCCTGCATTTGAGAGGAGCTCGAAAGGGGACGCACACCAGCGCTTATAAACCAGTGCCGGCGCCCTTCAACTAGCGAGGTGGGACTAAACATTTGGGTTCGGGGCAGCACAGGCCTTTGGTCCCGGTTGGTGGCACCAACCGGGACTAAAGGGTGGTTTAGTCCCGGTTGGTGCCACGACCCGGGACTAATGCCCCCCTTTAGTCCCGGTTGGTGCCACCAACCGGGACCAAAGGCCGCCGCTTCCCGCCCTTTGGGCTGCTGAAATTTGGCCTTTGGTCCCGGTAGGTGGCACCAACCGGGACTAAAGGGGGGCATTAGTCCCGGGTCGTGGCACGAACTGGGACCAATGCTCTTTCTATATAAGAAAGACTTGGGAAATTTTCACATCTCCCTCGCCCATTTGCCCCCAACCTCCCCGACGCCGCCAGGCTGCCCCGACGCCGCCCGACGCTGTCATCGCTGCCGCCCACGCGTCGTCGTCGCCGTCGCCCTGCCTCGTCGTCGCCGTCCCCCTGCCTCGTTATCGCCGTCGCCCTGCCCGGCCGCCGCCGACGCCGCCGCCGCCGTCGCCGTCGCCCTGCCTCGTCGTCGCCGTCCCGCCCCGTCGCCCGCGCCCTCGCCGTCGCCGCCCCTGCCTCCGCGACCTCGCCGACCTCGCCGTCGCCGCCCCTGCCTCCCGACCTCGCCGTCGCCTCCGCCTCCCGACCTCGCCGTCGCCTCCGCCTCCCGCCACCCCGTCGGCGCGACCTTGCCGTCGCGTCCGCCTGATGAGCCCAGCCGCGCCTGCCCTCCCCCCCCGCGCACACTGCCTGCCCGGCCCCCCCGCCGCCATGATTTTTTATTATGTATAGAATATGATGTTTTTATTATGTATAGAATATGATGTTTTTATTATGTATAGAATATGATGTTTTTATTGATGTATAGAATATGATGTTTTTTATTGATGTATAGAATATGATGTTTTTGCAGATAAATGTTCATGTATATATATTGATATATTCATTGATGTATAGAATATTTTATAAAAGAAGAAGAAGAAGAAGAAGAAGAAGAAGATTCTCCTCTTTTCCTTCTTCTTCTCCTCTCTTTTTCTTCTATTTTTCTTCTTCTTTCTTCTTCTTCTCTTTTTTCTTCTTCTCATTTCTTCTTCTTCTTCTTCTTCTTCTTCTTCTTCTTCTTCTTCTTCTTTTTATTGGGAGCGAGGGTGTCGAGGATCGCTGAGGGGTCCACGGCCCGGGAACTAGGCTAGAGGGTCGAGAGGGTCACAGAGAGGGTCGAGGGTCGCCGAGGCCGGTCGAGGTTTCGAGGCACAAGGGTTTGAGGGTTCTAGGGTCGAGGTTCGAGGGTTCTAGGGTTCGAGGGTTCTAGGGTCGAGGGTTCGAGGGTTCTAGGATCGAAGGAAGAAGAAGAAGAAGAAGAAGAAAAAATGAGAGGAAAAAGAAGAAAAGAAGGAGAAGAAGAAAGGAATAGAGGAGAAGAAGAAAAATAGAATTTTTTCTATTTTTCTTCTTCTCCTCTATTCTTTCTTCTTCTCCCTTTTTTCTTCTTTTTTCTTCTTCTTCTTCCTTCTTCCTCTTTTCTTCCTTTTCCGATAGGGTACCGATAGTGTCAAAGTATTGAAGAAATCCATGGCTTAATCATTGGCGGAGTAACCATGGCATGATGGTGCAGAAGTCCTCAAAGTTGTTCGGAATGGAGTCCGGATAGGATAATTTGCCTTTTGCTGAACTTTGTACCAAAAAGCTAATTATCCTATCTGGGACCTGCTCCAAAACAACTTTGGAGAGCTTTGCACCATCATGCACCTGTTATTAGCCTAATGATGAAGACATGGTTTTGTTGAATCCTTTGACACTAGGCAACCTCCCGACCCTCGGCGATCTTGACCCTTGACACTCGACCGCTCGGCGATCCACGACCCTCTACCCTACTTGTGGGACATGGATGTACTGTTCAACGCCGACCCCTCCCGATAGCTTCAACACGTGGGGGGTCGATATCACGCCCCTCCTAGCTTGAAGCGTTCTCGAGGCCACCCCTAACCCTTGAAGCGTTGTCGAGGCCACCCCAAACCCTAGAGAAGCAGCGTCGAGGCCACTAATATGATTCCTTATTGTGATTAGCTAGCTAGTTCTCGTTGGCACTAATATATCCATATCTGTCATGTTTGAATAATAATTGCCATGTTGTAAATATTTGTAGAAACTATGGACACCCCCGAGACGAAGCACAAGAAGCGTTGTTGAGGGACATAATCGCACACGGAAGTGATGCCGTCTCCTCGATGATGTTTCTCAACGCCGATAACGATGGTGCGGAAGGAGAGGGTGAGAAGCAGCTGGCTATGATTTACATGGCTCCGATGACCCAATGCGGTGCAAGAAGTAGACCGTGAGGACGGCTCCGGTGATCACCAAACCAAGTCCGCCAGGTATATATATTAGTTAAGCCTGTCTGACTAGCTCTCGTCTTTGTTTTGGTATATATATATGTACACATATTAATTAACTCTCGTCTTTGTTCTTTTTCTAGCCCTCCGGATCGAGCAGAACTTGGTAAAGAGACGAGGCCCGAAGAAAAGTTGAGCCGGATGAAAAGTTTGAGATCATACAAATCGCATGACGGCCAACCGATTGAACCCTACCGGACAAAGAAGGCATTTGTTGCTCGGTGCAGGGTTCTGGTTAGGGACAAGATCGATCAGCATCCACCAATGGTATAAGCCTAAGAACGAAGACCCTGAGGTGTCTTATGTCAATGATATGCAGAAAAATGATCTTTGGACTGAGCTGAAGTCAAATTTTACCCTACCGCCAGAGGATGATCCGGAGAAGCCAGTAATAGAGCCATTAATCAGGTCTTTTGCTCTTAAGAAGATGGCAGAACAATTCAGGAATTGGAAGAAAGACCTCAATACGTATGTCGAAAAAAATGAGACACGATAATTCACGGGCAAATATGAGAAGATCAGAGATGACTGGCCCGCATTTGTGCCTACAAGACATCGGAAAAGAGTAAAAAGATGTCAGCGACAAACAAGAGAAATGCTGCGAAGAAGAAGCTTCATCATCGCACGGGGTCAGGTGGCTACCTCATAGCCCGGCCTAAGTGGTCCAAGGCTGAGAATGATCTGCTTGATAAAGGTATCGAACCCGAGACAATGAACTGGCCAGACCGTTGCCGGACTTGGTTCTTCGGGGCCGGCGGATCCTTGGACCCTATAACGGGGAAGTGCATTTGGACGGACGAACAATTGGACATACCAGTCAAGAGGCTTAAGCATTATATCGAAGCAGCGCAGCAAGGGAAGTTCGTTCCAGACAGGGAGAAGGACGAGCTCACAATGGCCCTCGGGAATCCTGAGCACCCTGGACGGACACGAGGCACGCCGGGCTCCCTTTCGTGGAAGGCTGGATTTCCGGACGCAGGGGGTTACAAAACCCATGAGAGGAGGAAGAAACTGGAGCAGAGCCTAATGCAGGCGCTGCACGAAAGGGTAATGGGGCTAGAGGAGCGAGAAGAGGAACGAGAAGCAGCCGATCACAACAAACGACCTGCCGAAGCTTCCCCCGAAGCTACCCCGCCATCTCAGCGGAGAAGCAGCGTGGCTTCCACCGAGCTGCTTCAGCCAGAGCAGCATGCCTTGACGGCTCCTGCCAGCTATCCCGTGGATGCTATCACGGATGCTGAAAGTTGCCACCTTATGGCGCAATGGAGCAATTTAAAGGTCAAAGGCGGCTGTTGGCTCTGTTTATCCCACTAAACCCGACTCAACTTTTCAGACCGCCGATTCCGAAGGATATGCTAAGGTGATGGTCGATGAAATAACGGAGGGATTTGAGGAGCTCGGCTTGACCACCCTACGGTGAAGGGAGTATCGGCTGGGTTCTGCTCAAGACTCCATGCCTATGGCGGAAGGATCTCATCAACCTTCCGAACTGGGCGCCTCCGCCTCCTCCTCCTCCTCCCGCGAGTCAGGGCACTCCGCCTCCTCCGCCTCCTCCTCCTCCTCCGGCGTGTCGGGCACTCCGCCTCCTCCACCGCCTCCTCCTCCGGCGAGTGGCGATCAGGGCACTCGGCGGCTCCTTCTCCGGCGTGGCGGCACTCCGTCTCCTTCTCCGCCTGCACCGGCGCGTCTGGGCAGCCAGCCACCTCCTTCTCCGCCTCGTCAGCAAGGGCGGAAGAGACCCGCCGCCGCTCCGGCTGCTCCGGCGCGTCGTAGTCCTTCTCCTCCGCCTCGTAAGCAAGGAAAGAAGACATCCGCTCCGTCTGCTCCGCCGGCGTCTAGCAGTACTGCCAAAGGCGGGAGGAGATACAGATTCGGTCCTTCTCTGAAGACTCGAGAGAAGTTACCGTACGAGAGGAGCGAGGAGGAAAACACGAAGATCGCGCAGACCGAAGTGGATGACTGGTTTCAAGGGTTGAAAGCAAAGAGACATCCACCTCCGGAGGAGAAGGTAGATCCGGTCAAACCGAAGCGCACTCTGGCTGCCCTGACAAAACCACCCAAGTCTTCGCCGAAAGGCAACTATGAGCGCATTATTGGAAAGGCATTTGCCGAGGCGGAGAGATCGGGAAGTACTGTCAGTGATCAAAGGATGAAAGAACGACGAGCTGGGAAACAAATTGCCCAGCTCGGCGAACAAGCAAAGGAATCGTGCCCCCCGCTCAAGGTGCCTGCTAGCGACATCCTCGATCCGAGGATGGTGCCCGTTATGGCAATCCTGAAGATTACTTGCCCGACGATGTACAATTTGATTTCTTGGAGGTGCAGATACAAAGATACGAGTATGGGAAGCCTCTCGTCAAAGATGAAAGCTCTCTAACAACGATGATGCTAAGATTGCATGATTGGTACATGAAAACCTGCAAAGAGTCGACGGGAGGAATACTTTGTATTTGAGAGTTAAAAGGAGCATGACCTCCTTGGAATTGAACTGTTGCCTATTCCATTTGAGGAGTTCTATCAGTTTTTCAATCAATTGGCCATCGATAAAGCAACGGTCACCTGCTACTGTCGTAAGTAGTACTACTTCTGTCATTAAGTATCTCTATATAACTCAGCTCTTTCATTGCATGTATTTATAAATATCCTCACTATATTATGCAGATTGAAGATCGCAGAAATGAAGAAAAAACAAGTGGGTGATATTGGGTTCATTAACACATATCTCATCGATGCAAATGAGGTTAAATATCGTGCCAAGGAAACCGAGGCCAACTTACTACGATCGTTGGAAATAAATGAACACAAAAATACAATACTCTTTCCTTACAACTACACGTGAGTGTTACTATCTTGTGGCATATTCGGTTTCCTTATTTAGTCCAGGTTATAGAAATGTAATATTGATGAGTTATGCATGCGTGCAGGTTCCACTATATTCTCCTAGAGATTAAGCTTGAGCAGGAGTAGTAACTGTCTTAGACTCGAGACGAAAAGATCCCAAGGAGTATGCGGAAATGACTGAATTGCTCGAGAAGTAAGTTAAATCGATCATTATCCACCATATCAGCAACTTTGTTCATTTCTGATATCAAGTAATTGTTTTCTTTGTATGGCAGGGCTTGGGGAAAATTCACCAAAAAGCTCCGGGACTACCGAAGAAGCTGCAATTTAGACACCAAAGTAAGTACTATATAGTAGCATATTCCACGCAAGATCTCCTAGTGATTCAAGCGCTAGTTTCATCAATACCATTTAGCATGTGCTTGCTATATATAATTATCAGTTTGATTGACCTCTGTTTCTTGTAAAGTGGTTGTGGCAGGAACAAGGGAATGATTTCTGTGGATACTACGTTTGCGAGTCCATCCGCCACACGACCTGTGAGAGGGCTACTCCGACAAACAATTTGAAGTGCGTAAATAAAATATTCACAATTTTATTTTATTACCATCATTTGTGTTGAGTTTCATTCATTCATATATATATATATATATATATATATATATATATATATATATATATATATATATATATATATATATATATATATATATATATATATATGTATTGACCCTTTCTTAAAATTAGATGTTTCGCAGCGGGATGAACTCCTAGCACCAGATCGCATGCGAGCAATTCAAGAGGAATTGGCGGCATTCTTTCTTGACTATGTGATCGCTGAAGACGGGAATACCATGTGGACCACGCGTCCGTATTGTAAAAGATAATTATTGTATATATGTAGCAGTAGCGTCGGATAGATATCGAGAACTTGTTGTTGACCAATCTCTCGGAGAAGAGAGATGGTCGATATCACTCTCTCTGTATGCATATATATGTTCATGACGATCTTCTGTTTGCTTAATTACTAGCTAGCTAGCATGTCTAGTTAGTCCTCTCTATCACGTATGTATAGTACGTAGCGTCGACCAAGCACGGACAAAAGAAAGGACACTTTTCTCTATTAATTAGCTAGCTATAGCACAATATATGAAACACCTAAATTAACCCCCAAAACCCCCAAACCCCCCTCTTTTGAAAAAAAAAAACCAGAGCCAAAGAAATGCTGACGTGGATGCCTATTGGTCCCGGTTGGTGCCACCAACCGGACCAAAACCCTCCTGCCTGGGCTCAGCGGACAGGCCACGTGGAGGCCCATCTGTCCCGTTCGGATAGAACCGGACTAAAGGGTGAGGATATTAGTACCGACCCTTTAGTCCCGGTTCACGAACCGGGACTATAGGCCCTTTTTCTACTAGTGAAAGTGTGCTTAGCAACAACAAGTTAAGCATCTATGCATTAGGGACTTGAGTTGCTAAGATATTTAATGCACTAGCACCTCATCTAAGCACCTTTGCATTGGGAGAGGTCTTACAATACCGCCCTCCATCTTTGTAAGCAGCGTGGTATCCATGCGCTGTACTGGCCCGTAGCTTTCTTTTCCTTGTCTTGTGGTGGGCCTGTCTCTCTCTACCTTTTTTTTCGCTGGACTTGTCTCGCATCTCGCTGCACAGTCTCTTTAGGCTGGTTTGTCTAGTTTGGTTTTATTGTATTCCCACTGTATCTAAATATAAGTCTTTGTTGGGATTCCATTATGAAGCACATATGGATGTATATAGACGCATTTTTGAGTGTAGATTCACTCCTTTTGCTCCGTATGTAGTTTATAGTGAAATCTCAATAAAGACTTATATTTAGGAACGGAAGGAGTACATGTTGCTATTTCACATCTGTATATGTATAATATCACTAGTAGAAAAAGGGCCTATAGTCCCCGTTGGTGAGGGCCTTTAGTCCCGGTTCATGAACCGGGACTAAAGGGTCGGTACTAATGCCCTGACCCTTTAGTCCCGGTTCAATCCAGAACCGGGACAGATCAAACCTCACGTGGCCTGTCCGCTGAGCCAGCAGGAGGGCCTTTGGTCCGGTTGGTGGCACCAACGGGACCAATAGGCATCCACGCGTCAAGCATTTTTGTGGCTGTGGCTGTGGTTTTTGTTTTTTTTTAAAAAGGGGGGGGGGTTGGGGGTTTTGGGGGTTAATTTAGGTGTTTCATATATTATGCTATAGCTAGCTAATTAATAGAGAGAAGTGTGCTCTCTTTTGTCCGTGCTTGGTCAACGCTACGTACCATACATACGTATAGAGAGGAATAGCTAGACACGCTAGCTAGCTAGTAAGCAAACAGAAGATCGTCATGAACATATATGCATACAGAGAGAAGTGATATCGACCGACTCTCCTTCTCCGAGAGATTGGTCAACATACCTATTGAGGTCTTTCTTCCAATTCCTGAATAGGTTTGCCATCTTCTTCAGAGCAAAAGACTTGATTAATGGCTCTATAACTGGCTTCTCCGGATCATCCTCCGGCGGTAGGGTGAAATTTGACTTCAGCTCAGTCCAAAGATCATTTTTCTGCATATCATTGACATAAGACACCTCAGGGTCTTCGTTCTTAGGCTTATACCATTGGTGGACGCTGATCGGGATATTGTCCCTAACTAGAACCCCGCACTGAGCAACAAATGCCTTCTTTGTCCGGTAGGGTTCAATCGGTTGGCCGTCGCGCGTGATTTGTATGATCTCAAACTTTTCATCCGAGCTCAACTTTTTCTTCGGGCCTCGTCTCTTTACCGAAGTTGTGCTCGATCCGGAGGGCTAGAAAAAAGAACAAAGACGAGAGTTAATTAATATGTGTACATATATACCAAAACAATGAATGCATCAATTAGCTAGTTAGCACAGGCTTAACTAATATATATACCTGGCCGGACTCGGTTTGGTGATCACCGGAGCCGTCCTCACGGTCTACTTCTTCACCCTCTCCTTCTTGCACCGGCATTGGGTCTTCGGAGCCATGTAAATCATAGCCAGCTGCTTCTTCACCCTCTCCTTCCAGACCATCGTTGTCGTTGAGAAACATCAAAGAGCAGACGGCATCACTTCCTTGTGCGATTATGTCCCTCAACAACGCTTCTTGTGATTCGTCTCGGGGGGTGTCCATAGTTTCTACAAATATTTACAACATGGCAATTATTATTCAAACATGACAGATATGGATATATTAGTGGCAAACGTAGAACTAGCTAGCTAATCACAATAAGGAATCATATTAGTGGCCTCGACGCTGCTTCTCTAGGGTTTGGGGTGGCCTCGACAACGCTTCAAGGATTAGGGGGTGGCCTCGAGAACGCTTCAAGCTAGGAGGGGGTAATATCGACCCCCCCCCCACGTGTTGAAGCTATCGGGAGGGGGTCGGCGTTGAACACTACATCTATGTCCCACCAGTGACGTGGGCATCGACGCCCGAGGTAGGGTAGAGGGTCGTGGATCGCCGAGCGGTCGAGGGTCAAGGGGTCGAAGATCGCCGAGGGGTCGGGAGGTTGCCTAGTGTCAGGATTCAACAAAACCATGTCTTCATCATTAGGCGAAAGTAACAGGTGCATGATGGTGCGAAGCTCTCAAAGTTATTTTGGAGCGGAGTTCAGATAGGATAATTCGCTTTTTGGTACAAAGTTCAGCAAGAACCTTCCGAATATCGTTATTTGAAAGGCCTTTGCTGAGATTCGTACAAAAAGGCAAATTATCCTATCCGGGACTCCATTCCAGAATAACTTTGGAGGACTTCGTACCATCATTCCATGGTTACTTCCGGTTAATGATAAAGCCATGGATTTCTTAAATACTTTGACACTATAGGAACCCTCGACCCTGAAACCTTCGACCCTTGACCCCTTAACGACCCTCGACCCTCTACCCTAGTTCCCGACCCTCGACCCCTCGGCGATCCTCGACACCCTCGTTATATCGACAACGACGCAACATACATATACATGCGAAAATAATGCTACCGGGAAGGGGGTATCGGTACCCCCCCTCGTGTCAAAGTTTCTTCTTTCTCCTCTATTCATTTCTTTCTTCTTCTCCTCTTCTTTTTCTTCTTTTTTCCTATTGAAGAGAAGGGGAGGGTATACATATATATAACGCAATAAAAAAGAAAAAAAAAGAGAAGAAGAAAAGAAAGAAAAATAGAAAATTCTATTTTTCTTCTTCTCTTCTATTCCTTTCTTCTTCTCCTCTTCTTTTCTTCTTTTTCCTCTTCTTATTTATTTCTCCTCTTCTTCCTCTCCTCTTCTTCTCCTTTCTTCCTCTTCTTATTTTCCTTTTATATGAACATATCATCATATATATGAACATACATTTTCTTTGCATATGCATATGAACATACATACATACATTTTTCTTTCATATGAACATACATACATACATTTTCTTTGCATATGACCATACATACATTTTTCTTTGCATATGACCATTCATACATTTTCTTTGCATATGCTTTGCATATAAACATACATACATACATCTAAACATAACATACATACACAAAAAAATCTAAAATCTGCCTAAAAATCTAAAATCTGCCTAAAAATTATATGAAAAAAGCATACATCATCCATCCATCCATATAATGAACATATACATCATCCATCCATCCATATAATCAACGTATGCATATGAAAAAAAATTATATGAAAAAAAAATATATGAAGAGGATCGAGGGGACAGGGAGGAAAGGGGTCGCGGAGCCAGACCGAACGGGAGGAGGGGCGGCGTCGAGGTAGGGGCGGCAGTGGGGCGGATGCGGCACGACGACAATGGTGGGGCGGGTCGGGCGTGGGGCGGCCGTGCGTCGGCTGGGGACGGGCAGGGCACGGGCGGCGGCGGGCGTGGGCTCGGGCGCGGGGCAGGGGCACGGGGAGACGGGGATGGCGGCCGGCGGCGGCGACGGCGACGAGGAGCGCGCGAGCGATTTGGGCAGCCTGGCGGCGGGGGCAACTGGCTAGGGAGGCGAGGGAGATGTGAAATTTTCACAAGTCCTGGTTATATAGCAAGGGCATTAGTCCCGGTTCGTGGCACCAACCGGGACCAATGCACCCCTTTAGTCCCGGTTGGTGCCACCAACCGGGACCAAAGGCCAATTTTCAGCAGCCCAAAGGGCGGGAAGCGGCGGCCTTTGGTCCCGGTTGGTGGCACCAACCGGGACTAAAGTGGTGCATTGGTCCCGGTTGGTGCCACGAACTGGGACCAAAGGCCGCCTGCTGCCCCGCACCAAATGTTTAGTCCCACCTCGCTAGTTGAGAGAGCTCGAGTGTGGTTTATAAGCTCTGCTGCGCCCACCCACTCGAGCTCCTCTCAACTGCAGGCTTGGCCTAACTGCAATCTCTGCCAGGCCTCACTGGGCCTCCAGCTGGCCTGAATCTCGCCCATGCTAGGGTTTCTAGTCGTATTCAGCCGTGGGGCCCAGAGATGGCACTTTTTTTTTGTTTTCTTTGTTGCTTTATTTATTTTATTTTGTTTCTACTTACAACAAAATACTTATTGTTGCTATTTTTATTTTTTTCCAGTTTTTGGTTTTCCTTTCGCATTATTTATTTTTTGTTGTTTTTTGCTTTATTTTTCAATTCTTTTTGCTTTTAGTTTTAGAAAAATTATAAACTTTCTGTTAGTGCCATTAGTTTTCAAATTTGAAAACACTTTTTTGTTTTCTTTGTTGCTTTATATATTTTATTTTGTTTGTACTTACAACAAAATACTTATTGTTGCTATTTTTATTATTTTTCAGTTTTTTGTTCTGTTTTCTGCATTATTTATTTTTGTTGTTTTTTGCTTTATTTTTAATTCTTTTTGCTTTTAGTTTTAGAAAAATTATAAACTTTTTGTTAGTGCCATTAGTTTTCAAATTTGAAAACACTTTTTTGCTTTATTTATTTATTTTATTTTGTTTCTACTTACAACAAAATACTTATTGTTGCTATTTTTATTTTTTTTCAAGTTTTTTTGTTTTGTTTTCTGCATTATTTATTTTATTTTGGTTTTTTGCTTTATTTTTTAATTGTTTTTGCTTTTAGGTCAGCAAAATTATAAACTTTCTGTTTGTGCCATTAGTTTTCTTTGAAATTTGTGTGAATCACAAGTTTGTGAGCTCAACAAGGCGTGTAGAGGGACGGGCTTATAAACCGGTGTGAGCGCCCTTCGGTTGGCGAGGTTTTCAAATTCATAATTTTCAAATGAACTCTGAAAAAGTTGGCATAGCATGTGCATGTACAAAACGGCCAATGGTATCATACTCGTCTGTTACAAAGTTGGCATGGTATCATCATAATAGTTGCGGGAGAAAGTCTTCACTTTTTCTTCGCTTCTATCGCTTGCTTATTGCGCCAGTAACCATGGATAATCTTCATCGCTTATCAGGATGCTTGGGTCAGCCTTGACTTTGAAGGGGGAATTTCATGAAACTTTTCATACTCTTGAGACATGTCATCTTGCCCTCCACTCCTGTGGATGTCCCTTTTCCCGAAAGAACTATGTGGCGCTTTGGCTCATTGTATGATGTATTCGCTTCCTTATCTTTTCTTTTCCTCGGTCTGGTAGACATGTCCTTCACATAGATAACCTGTGCCACATCATTGGCTAGGACGAACGGTTCGTCGTTGTACTCAAGATTTTCAGATCCTTGTTGTCATTCCGCATCGTGGGTCTACCTGCACTCGCCTCCCCGACAGATTGACCCACTTGCACTTAAACAAAGGTACCTTAAAATCTACTCCGTAGTCAAGTTCCCATATGTCTACTATGTAACCTTAATATGTGTCATTTCCTTGTCGGTTGCTGCATCAAAGCGGACACCGCTGTTTTGGTTGGTGCTCTTTTCATCTTGGTCAATCGTAAAATGTATTCCCATTTATCTCAGATCCTTTCCAAATCATTACAGTCGAAGATGGTCCCCTGGACAACAAGTAAAGCTCATCACAAACAGTGTTGTCACCTATGAGACGTGTTTCCAACCAACTGCTGAAAGTCCTGATGTGTTCACATGTAATTCAGTCGTCGCACTGCTCCGGATGTTTGGAGCGCACACTGTTCTTGTGTTCATCGACATACGGGGTCACCAAGGTAGAGTTCTGTAGAACTGTGTAGTGTGCTTGAGACCAAGAATATCCATCCCTGCATATTATTGAGTCCCTTCCAAGCGTGTTTTTCCGGTCAGTCTCCCCTCATACCGCGATTTAGGGAGACCTATCTTCTTAAGGCCAGGAATGAAGTCAACACAAAACCCGATGACATCCTCTGTTTGATGGCCCATGGAGATGCTTCCTTCTGGCCTAGTGCGGTTACGAACATATTTCTTTAGGACTCCCATGAACCTCTCAAAGGGGTACATATTTTGTAGAAATACGGGCCCCCGAATGACAATCTCGTCGACTAGATGAACTAGGATGTGTGTCATGATATTGAAGAAGGATGGTGGGAACACCAGCTCGAAACTGACAAGACATTGCGCCACATCACTCCTTAGCGTTGGTACGATTTCTGGATCGATCACCTTCTGAGATATTGCATTGAGGAATGCACATAGCTTCACAATGGCTAATCGGACGTTTTCCGGTAGAAGCCCCCTCAATGCAACCGGAAGCAGTTGCGTCATAATCACGTGGCAGTCATGAGACTTTAGGTTCTGGAACTTTTTCTCTGGCATTTTTATTATTCCCTTTATATTCGACGAGAAGCCACTTGGGACCTTCATACTGAGCAGGCATTGAAAGAATATTTCTTTCTCTTCTTTCGTAAGAGTGTAGCTGGCAGGACCTTCATACTGCTTCGGAGGCATGCCCTCTTTTTCGTGCAAGCGTTGCAGGTCCTCTCGTGTCTCAGGTGTATCTTTTGTCTTCCCATACACGCCCAAGAAGCTTAGCAGGTTCGCGCAAAGGTTCTTCGTCACATGCATCACGTCGATCGAAGAGCGGACCGCTAAATATAGATTTCTTCTTCCACATGGGTGCGTGATTCTCAGCGTCATTCGGAACAGCTAGTCCGCCGGGACCCTTTCCAAAGATTACGTGTAAATCATTGACCATAGCAAGTACGTGATCGCCGGTACGCATGGCGGGCTTCTTCCGGTGATCTGCCTCGCCTTTGAAATGCTTGCCTTTCTTTCGACATTGATGGTTGGTCGGAAGAAATC
Organism: Aegilops longissima; assembly: GCA_021605205.1. NCBI lineage: Eukaryota > Viridiplantae > Streptophyta > Magnoliopsida > Poales > Poaceae > Aegilops > Aegilops longissima. The sequence continues at coordinate 3,238,375 of CM038676.1, read as the reverse complement.
GACGATGGCCTGGTACACATTCTTCCCGCAGCTTCCGGTATATACTATCGGTGTCAAGTAAACAGTGCGTGCATGCGTGGTATCCCTTGTTTGTCTGTCCCGAAGGTTACTAAGAGCGGGCCAATCGTTGATGGTCACGAACAGCAACGCCTTTAGGTCAAATTCTCCTTTTGTGCTCATCCCACGACGCACACCGCTTCCATTCCACAGCTGTAAAAGTTCTTCAACTAATGGCCTTAGGTACACATCAATGTCGCTGCGGGTTGCTTAGGGCCTTGGATGAGAACTGGCATCATAATGAACTTCCGCTTCATGCACATCCAAGGAGGAAGGTTATACATACATAGAGTGACGGGCCAGGTGCTGTGATTGCTGCTCTGCTCCCGAAAGGATTAATGCCATCCGCGCTTAAAGCAAACCATACGTTCCTTGGGTCCTTTGCAAACTCATCCCAGATTTTCTCTTAATTTTCTCCACTACGACCCGTCAGCCGGTGCTCTCAACTTCCGCCTTTCTTACGGTCCTCACTGTGCCATCGCATCAACTTGGCATGCACTCCGCTTCGAACATACGCTTCAACCGTGGTATTATAGGAGCATACCACATCACCTTCGCAGAACCCTCTTCCGGAGGCTCGCCGTCAACATCACTGTGGTCATCTCGTCGATCTTATACAAGAATGCACCGCATACCGGGCATGCGTTCAGATCCTTGTACACATCGCGGTAGAGGATGCAGTCATTAGGGCATGCATGTATCTTCTCCACCTCCAATCCTAGAGGGCATACGACCTTCTTTGCTACGTATGTACTGTCGGGCAATTCGTTATCCTTGGAAGCTTCTTCTTCATTATTTTCAGTAGCTTCTCAAATCCTTTATCAGCACAGCATTCTCTGCCTTCCACCGCAGCAATTCGAGTACGGCACCGAGCTTTGTGTTGCCATCTTCGCAATTGGGGTACAACCCTTTTGTGATCCTCTAACATGCGATGGAACTTCAGCTTCTCCTTTTGACTTTCGCATTGTGTCCTTGCATCGACAATGACCCGACGGAGATCATCATCATCGGGCACATCGTCTGGTTCCTCTTGATCTTCAGCAGCTTCGCCTCGTTGCAGCACCATCGTGCACATCGTGGTGCATCTTGATGTTCAAGTAGCATCACCGTATTCAGGGGCACATAGTTGTCATCGTACTCTTCTTCCTCGCCGCCTTCCATCATAACCCCTATTTCTCCGTGCCTCGTCCAAACATTATAGTGTGGCATGAAACCCTTGTAAAGCAGGTGGGTGTGAAGGATTTTCCGTCAGAGTAAGACTTCAGATTCCCACATATAGGGCATGGACAACACATAAAACCATTCTGCTTGTTTGCCTCAGCCACTTGAGAAAATCATGCACGCCCTTAATGTACTCGGAGGTGTGTCTCATCACCGTATATCCATTGCCGGTTCATCTGCGTGCATTATATATAATTATGTGTCAAAAATCATTACAGTAACATCATGAATAGATAATTATAAGTGACCAAATTAATAGAAGTTCATCATCACATAAAAACCAAAGTAAATACATAGTTCTCATCTAACAACATAAAGCTCTGCAGAGCATCTAAATTAATTAAACCATACATTGAAACTATGTAAAACATTTCAATGCGAAAACAAATGCGATCATAATCGCAACCAAGGTAACAACTGATCCAACGGCATAATGATAGCAAGCCTCGCTATGAATGGCATATTTTCTAATCTTTCTCATCTTCAAGCGCATTGCATCCATCTTGATCTTGTGATGATCGACGACATCCGCAACATGCAACTCCAATATCATCTTCTCCTCCTCAAGTTTATTTATTTTTTCCTTCAAGAAATTGTTTTCTTCTTCAACTAAATTTAACCTCTCGACAATAGGGTCTGTTGGAATTTCCGGTTCAACAACCTCCTAGATAAATAAAATCTATGTCACGTTGGTCGGCATAATTTTCATAAACAATAAATGAACCAATAGTTATGAAAAGATAATATATACCACATCCGAATCATAGATGGGACGAGGGCCGACGGGGTGGATACCAAAACCATCGCACTATATAAGATGCAATAATAAAAGTAAGAAAATAATACAAGTATCTATCTAAACATACAAGTAAGAATGTTTTTCCTTTCGTAAAGAAGATAAGAACAAGAGGCTCACCACGGTGGTGCCGGCGATGAGATCGGCGCGGGTGATCGACGGCGGTGAAGACGGGGAAGGGGCGTGACGGACCGCTAAACCTAGATCAATCTTGAGGAAAACGGAGCTTGGCGGTCGAGCTTGGAGAGGAGAAACCTTAAGTAGTGTGGCTCGGGCATTCCATCGAACACCTTGTGTGCATAGGAGGTGAGCTAGAGCACCACCAAGCCCTCTCCCCCTCGGCCAGAAAAAAACAGAGCACCGTGCTCTGCTCTTGTGGGAGGGGGTATATATAGGCACCACTATTGGTCCCGGTTCGTGGCATGAACCGGGACTAAAGGGTAGCCATTGGTCCCGGTTCATGCCACCAACCGGGACCAATAGTGGTGGGCCAGGAGCCAGGCCCATTGGTCCCGGTTTGTCCCACCAACCGGGACCAAAAGGTCCGGACGAACCGGGACCAATGGCCCACGTGGCCCGGCCGGCCCCCTGGGCTCACGAACCGGGGCAAATAGCTCCATTGGACCCAGTTCTGGATTGAACCGGGACTAATGGGCTGAACTGGCCTGGGCCATTGCCCCCTTTTCTACTAGTGTATGTTGCTTGCATGCATCTCCTTTTGTGCCTGTATATACCGTAAGATCGCTGATGCATGTTTGTTTGTCATTGTTTCGATTTGTGTTCATCCATGAAACAGTAAATCATGTATCGAATTGCTTGGTCCATTTGATTTGTCGCTATAAATTACATACAATTTTTTGACCGAGGTTGTTTTGTCCCGCGTGTCCGGTGTCACTTGCCCGTTGTCCATTTTGCGGCCCATTGCATTGTGAATTTTTTTTGTTCCTTCGTTCTTTGTGGTCTTCTTTCTTTCTCATGTTGTAGTTGAAAAGACGAGCTGTTTGTAGAAGTCGAAGAGATGAGCTGACCACTGGTTCATCCATTTTAATCGCCTCTCTCGCTCTCCCATTCCTCTTTTGTCTCTGGAGCAGAGGTGACCCGAGGATGGATCTACTTCTAAACACTACAATGACAAGAAACAACCCATTTTTTTGCAAGACACTAATATGTAAGAGGGATGTATTATTTTTTTTCTTGTCCTAGTTGTAAATCGATCACTCACATGGAGTTAGGTCCCACCCATTTTGGTCTCTGATGCAAGTCGGTGTGCCTCTTTATTTTCTTATCCTAGTTGCAACTGACCACCGACATGCAAACTTGAGCTCTGTTTTATTTTTCTTGTCCAATTGCAAGTCAACCTCCGACATGCGACTGGGCCCGACACATTTTTAGCTTATGTTGAAAGTGCACGCTTGTCACGCAACTGGGCTCACCTCTTTTATTTTTCTTGTGCCAATAGCAATTCAATCACATGCATGCAACTAGGGCCCAACCCATTTTTTTCCTAGCTACAAGTTGACTACCAACATGCAACTGGAGGTCCGACCCCCTTTTTTTGTCTTGGTTGGAAATTCACTCTAACAAGCAACTATGGGGCTCAACCAATTTTGCCTAGTTGCAAGTCCACCATTGATACGTAAATAGGCTCGACCCATTTTTTTGCCCACTTGCAAGTCCACACTTCAGGTGTATTGGGTTGACCCATTCTTCCTCTCAAGTGCAACTACACCTTCGACACATAACTGAAGGATCTCACCCTTGACTCACAACTAGGGATTTTTTGTAGTCATAGTTTTCCTACTTGCAAGTACACCAACAACTCGCAACTGCATGGGGAGGTGTCATTTTTTGTAGTTGTACTATGCCCCAATTGCAAGTCTACCCTAGACTGGCATATGGGGCTTTGTAGTAGTGTAGTCGCCCCAGTTGCAAGTACATCCTCGACTTGCTACTCGAGGCTTTGTAGTAGTGTAGTTTCCGCAATTACAAGTCCACCCTCGATTCAAAATTAGAGATTTTTTTGTTGTAGTTTCCCTAGTTGCAAGTCTACTATTGACTCACAACTGGGAGCTTGTAGCCATGTAGTTGTCTCAGTTGCAAGTCCACCCTCGACACGCAACTGGGGTATGATAGCTTTTTGTCTTAGTTGCAAGTCCACCTCCGACATGAAACTGGGCCTTGGACCATTTTCTTGTAGCAATTTTAAGTCGTCCGCCAACGCACGTCGCAAGTCCATACCCCACATGCAGCTAGCCACGACACAATTTTCGTCCCAGTTACAAGTCTACTCTCGACATGCAACTGGGCGCACCTCTTTTTTTTATCTGAGTTACAGGTTCAATTTTGAGACACAACTGTTTTGTCCACACTTGTAAGGTCACCCTCGACACACAACTTGGAGACAATTGCGTGGTGTGAAATCTGACATATCTTGTAGTAGGGGTCTTAAGCTAGGCGTCTTGGAGCCCCATGCCGCATACAAGGAAGACTCCATGTCGTCTTGAAAATTTTACGCGTTATATTTGTTAGAGCCATAACGGTGGACGGGTGTCGACCCATTTTTTTGTCCTAGTTGCAAGTCCACACCAACATTCAACTTTGCCCGTCTATTTTCTTGTGCTACTTTGCAAGTCCATCATTCATACGCAACATGGCCCGATCCATTATTTGTCTCAGTTGCGACTCCACACTCGACACGCAACTGGGCAAGTGGGGGATGTGTGTCAACCCATTTATTCCCTCACTTGCAAGTCCATCCCAACATGCAACTGGGCCTGTCTCTTTTCTTGTCCTACTTTGCATGTGCACTGTTCATGTGCACCTTGGTCTGGTCCATTTTTGGTCCCAGTTGCAAATTCACTCTCGAATAAGCTACTAGGAGCCCGACCACTTTCGCCCCAGTTGCAAGTCCACCCCTAACATGCAAGTCCACCCTACAAGCCCAGTTTGACTGGTAACTAGGCATGTGATTTGTCTTTCATCCTAATTGCAAGTGGATCATTCACTTGCAACTGGGCTTCTAGTTTCTTAGTTGTCCCAGTTGCGCGTCCATCTTCCACTCGCAACTGGGCTCATTGTCCTCCCAATGGCAAGCCCACCCTTGCCTCGCAACTAGGAACGTTTTAGTTTTTCATCCCAGTTGCAAGTCCACCCTTGACTCGCAATTGGGACAGTAGTTTGTTTCATTCCAGTTACTAGTCGACCTTTGACTCATAACTGGGCTCATTGTTTCATATTTTTCTTGATTTCAAGTCCATCCTCTACTCGCAATTGGGATCATAGTTTGCTGTTGTCCCAGTTGCAAGTCAATCCTCGACTTGCAACTGCGCCCATATTTATGTTGTTGTCCCAATTGCATGTCCACCCTCGACTCGCAACTTGGCATGTGTTTTGGTTTTCATCTCATTTGCAAGTCCTCCCTTGAGTCGCAACTGAGCTCGTAGTTTTTGTTGTCTTAGTCACAAGTCCTCCCTCGACTCGTAACTAGGCTCGTGTTGCAAGCCCACCTTTGACTCGCAACTGGACCCGTGTTATGTCTTTCATTCTAGTTGCCAATTCATGTTTGACTCACAACTAAGACCGTAGTTTGCTTTATCCTAGTTGCAAGTCAACCCTTGACTTGCAAATGGGCTCATAGTTTATAGTTGTCCCAGTTTTAAGTCCATCCTCGAGTCGCGACTCAGCTCGTAGTTCTCCCAGTAGGAAGCGTCGGATAGATCAAATCGGTGGGGCCGAGTTTGACTTTAGGTTTAGGAGATATGTGTAAATAAGAAAGTGGTTGAGGTTTTTTTGGAGCATATCACTAAGCATTTTGAGCAAGCAAGCCATTAAGCAACACCTCATCCTCTTTTACTAGTATTGGCTTTTCCTATGGACTCAATGTGATCTTGGGTCACTAAAATGAAAATGTAGAGTCTTGAGCTTTTGCCAATATGTGTCCTTAGCATTTTGAGGGGTCCACATCTGTAGTCCATGCCATACCAACCATTGAACTTTCTGAAACATTGATCTTGAAAGGATATTAGTTCAATGAGCTATATGTTGTTATGAGTTACCAAAACCACCCGGGGATTAGTTGCACTTTCAGTAACCCATTGGCGTGGAATGGATTTTGTGGAGCTTGATGAAATTCATGAACTATAAAAAAGACACATCTGTGACGTTATGGGCCGAACAATTTTTTTTATCCATTCTTATGACACTTCTATGACGATAATTGTGACAAAACCACGTATCATCATAGATGTGGTTGGCTCCTACTACTATGACAAAAAATCATCAGAGAGAATGGGCTTTTCATCCTGGGTGGGCTGGGGACGCACCTGCATGACATTCTTCGGGCGTCCATGCCGGAAACAATCATGGTAGAATAGAGGGTGCGGAAAATTTTGGGGAGTTCGCAGTTATGGTGGGTGCTCGGGGCCGAGCGATGCACAGAGGTTTGCGCTTTTCTCTCGTACACGTACAGCCGTGTGTGCGAGGCGTTGGGCTCTAACTGAACCTGAGCGAGGCGTTCTCTTATTGAACCCAAGCGATTGCACTAGCAACGTTACTGACTGGAGCGGTCGATCCCCTGGCTGTTAATTGAACCCGAGTGATTTCTTCGCTACTGTTGCTAACTGAAACCGATCGAACCTGCTGCCTCTTGATGAACAATGACCATTGTTGGGGGTTGTATGAATAGTTTCCCGTGGGGGTTGGATGAATAGGACCCCGTGGTAGTAGTAGGCTGTTGCTGCTGGATGAACAGAACCCCGATCAAGGAGGCCGCACACTCGAGCCGGTTGGGGGTGGATGAACAGGACCCCGTGGAGGGCTGGTTGAACAGTAGCCGATGGAGGTAAGATGAACAGTAGCCCGTGGATGAACAGTATCTTGTGGAGGAAGGAGGAAGTCGACAGTGGTTGAACAGTAGGAGGTGGAGGCTGGAGGAAGTCGACGGTGGATGAATAGTGGCCCGTGGAGGCTGGAGCGAGGAAATAGACGATGGATGAACTGTAGCCCGTGGAGTCCCGTTTTGTGGTACGCCACACCCCTCCCGATGAACAGGACCCCGTTTCGACCGTAGGCGCTCCAACATAAGTCTGTTTCCTCCGTTTTGCGCTACGCCACACCCCTCCAGATCAACAGGACCCTGTTTTGACCGTAGGCACTCGAACAGAAGGCCGTTTGCTCTGTTCTGCAGTACGCCAGACCCTTCCCGGTGAACAGAACCCCGAAGGCCGTTTTCCTTTGTTTTGCGGTACGCCAGACCCCGTCCTGGCTGTTCCAACAAAGCTGGTTGGCTCCAGATGAACAAGACGCTTTCTGCCCCAATGGCTTCTCTCCCGTAGAACACGACACATTCGGACCTAGTGGCTTCACTCCTGATGAACAAGACGTGTTCTGACCCAGTCACAAGACTGCCGGTGAACACGATGTTGTTTCCTCCATTGCGACCTAGCCGGTTAGCTGCCGATGAAATTGACGACGTTGTTGCCGTCCATTGCCTCTTCATGTACGCGAGACCTGGCCATCAGTATGCGCGAGTACGCGTTTTGAGACCCCGCTCGTATGTATGTATGTGGCCATATTTTTGGCATGTGGCTGTATGTACGTGTACACGGTTTATACGGGACAACTGAACTGCTATGTGGGGGACTCTACTATGACATGTGTTGCTACTTACTCAGCCATGGTTCATCGTTGCAGAGCGACCGATCGACCAGTATTTACGTAAACGTTCGCGACAAGACAGACAACGCTACGCGAACGGAAACAAAATATTTTTACTTGCTCTTGAGAATTTTTTCCGTTGAACATATACTCCTTGGGGAAATGCACCTGGTGCAACAGCTAATCAAGTTGCTTTAGAAGCCTGTGTACAAGCTCGTAACGAAGGGCGCGATCTTGAAATTCAACACATCCCCTATTTTCTTCTTTTTCTTCTTTAACCATAAATCCAAAAAAATTATCACTAAAATACTCGATAGGGCTAAGCGGAACATAAAGGGTTTTCCCTGAGATGGTAAATGAAAACGATTAGTCCCACATGTGGTTTGGGACGTCTTGTTTGACCGGTGAAAGACTTCCTTTGTTGAAATGTTTTATTCCCAAAATTGTACGCTTCGACCGGGGTGGGTCCCAGCTGTTAGGGAGGATAAGGACGCACTTCCTTGCATGTGAAGATATATCTGCTGGGTCCCAGCTGTCGGGGGGGATCATTTTTTCCGCGTAATATGGAGGCACTTCCTTGCATGCGAAGATGTAGCTGGTTGTTCCCAGCTGTCAGGGGGATGAGAATTTTTTTTGCCCGTGATACGGACGCATTTCCTTGTGTGCGAAGATGTAGCTGATGGGTCCCAGCTGTCAGGGGGGAAACATTTTTTCGCAAAATACGGTGGCCCTTCTAGTAGGTCCCTGCTGTCAGTTAAATGAATCATTATTTTCCACGTAATAAGGAGGCACTTCCTTGCTACGGTCGTGGACCAGCTGTCAGTGTCTCCACATACAACCCTCTTCCGATGGAAGTCGTTCCTTGACCACGTTGACCACGCCGCGCCGAGAGCACCAATGCAGTGGACGATGGCGAAGCCTAGGAAGGGAATGACCCAGAGCCGAGGAAGACTCGACAGTTGCGTGTGATCTGCCGTCGCCGGAGAATAATAGGATATATGGGTGAGTTCAGGGATGGCCAGCCAAGGGATGGGTGTAGGGTGGGGCGGTGAGGCCTGCGCGACAGCATGATGTCGCTTGAACTACATTGGTATTTCCCCAAAGAGGAAGAGATGATGCAGCACAGCTACGGTAGGTACTTCCCTCATTATGAAACCAAGGTATCAATCCAGTAGGAGAACCTGCAACACTATGTAAATGGCACCTGCACACAAAGAAAAAATACTTGCAACCCGACGCTTATAAGAGGTTGTCAATCCCTTTTTGGGTAACAGCGCAAGAAATTGTCAAGTTGACGGGATAAAAATTGTGATAGATTGGATAAATAGATCACTACTGGAATCTGGCACTTTGCCATCTGCCATGGCAGATGGCAAAGGCATGGTCGGCGGATGGCAAAGGCTTTGCCATCTGCCGCCAGATGGCAAACAGTTAAATCGAAACCCTGCGGTAAAAGGCTTCTTTGCCATCTGCTGGCTGATGGCAAGAGTCAGGGCTTTGCCATCTGCTGGCAGATGGCAAAGCCTCTTAACGGGTTAGCTCCGTTAGAAGGTTAACGGATATTTTGCCATCTGCCAGCAGATGGCAAGGTTGCTGAGTTTTTGCCATCCGCCAAACAGATGGCAAGGTTGAATCTTTGCCGCCCCGCCAGCAGATGGCAAGAGATTTGCCATCTGCTGTCAGATGGCAAAGAGCCCAAATAGGCCAGCCCAAATGTTACAGGTAGATGACACGTGGCCTCTTTGCCATCTGCCAGCTGATGGCAAAGCTCTTTGCCATCTGCCAGCTGATGGCAAAGTGACTATATTGCCCCCATTTAATTTTTTTTTTCTCATATCAATTCATTTTCACAGAAATCAAACACAAATATATTTATATGACCAATATAGCATATTCAACACATATTACCAATAGCCATGAACACATATGTATCCAACACATGTTACCAATAGTAGCAAGTTTTATCCGTACATATACATGGTTTCATCAATATTACACAGTTTCATCCATAGGTAGCAAGTTTCACAAGGTCAAAACAAAAACTAAATACAAGCACTCCATCAACCCAAGCTTTCGTGATCTTAAGCAAATCTATAAAATGGGAAAGAAGAAAGTTAGAAGAAGAAGACTAGAAGAAGAAAATTATTATGATACAACTAAAATGTGAAGATTATTATGATGCAACTTATATCTGTAAAATAGGTCATTTTGGAGCTAAGTATGGTTATTATGTCATTTTTGAGCTAGCTAAGCATACTAAGTTATTTTGGTGTAAAACATGCTAAGGTCATTCTAGAGCTAAGTAACATCCATGACCAGCCTGTATTTAAGGCATGATTACGGTAACATCCACAGGATCTGAAATGAAAGTGAGCTCACCACCTAAAGAACGAACTCCTCCCCAGTGCTTAACGCCAGACTGTAAAGCCAGCTCCTTTTACACCACGTCAATTTCTTCCAACGTCTCGATGTGTTTGCTGAAAAAACTGGAGAAAAATAAAAGATGATTATAAAACTAAAATAGTTTATAAGGAGTACAACAGGTCCCTGTTCCGCTGCCGGATCAAGGATGGACTAAACTAAAAGACTTTGTTGTTAAAACTACCCCTCCCTGTTCCGTGAATCGACTGACAAATTCCATTATCAGTTTCTTCTTTTTGTAATGCATACATACGCATAGAGAGGAGTATGTAGTATAGAAGTTGTTGTTGCTCAAGCAGTGTATATGTACGCACGTGCATCTTATATAGACATAGGCTTGAGATTTCTATATAAGATGGACTGAAGAGGGGTGCTTAGAATTAATTAATATAGTCACCTTTTTCGAGTAGAATACAAATATCAACCTCAATGTCCTTGATCCCTTGGTGCTTCACTGAGTTGACAGACAAATATTCCATGTTAATGTTGTCTCAGTAAATAATGTACAGTATGTGAGTGGATGATGTAGCTCCTGCAGCAGCTGGCATAACCAACATGTTTCAGCGACATCGTGAGTTGTGGCATGGTACTTGGCTTACACAATAGACTGGGACTCGTGATGTTCTTATTTGGAAGACCAAGAAATGATATCATCGCCCAAGCATACACAATCCCCACTACTTGTTAGCAAGAACTCTGTATTACTCTAAAATAAAATAATATCTATGTGAATTGTACGCCTCGTTTAATACATGATTCACAACAGCATGGTCCTATAAATACAGTGAATGTACACTGACAACATACAGTTTCTGAAGTTGATATCTAACTAAGACATCTCTTCCCAAATTACCAAGATTAAAAAATTGTCCGATGGTTAGCACAGCAGACGCCAGCCAACATAATGGTCGTCCTAAAATATTGTCGTGCCCAAACAACAAAGAGATTCTAATGGCCCCGCGGCCTCCCATCCACGGCCCAGCCTGCATCCAACGGACAGCAGCTTCCCAAGGCAAAAACAACATTGCGACTTTGACCAAATCAGGCACGCCCGGGTCAGCGCGGGTCAGCGGAAAAATCTGGCGGGGAAGGCAGGGAAAAGGCGGGCTTTGGCGCGGCGATTCGCCGGCGTCTCCTCGTCTCGCGGCCTTCGCCAGTCGCCGACACCGTCGCCGCCCGCCGTCGCCACTGAGGAGAGGCAGGGACGAGCGCCGTCCGCCGCGGGAACCAAGGCAGAACGCCACCGCGGGTCGGGGACGAGCGTCCGCCGCGGGAGCCAGGGACGAGCGCCGCCGCGAGCTGGGCACCGTTCATCATCGTCAGCGACCTCTTCTGAGGTCCCCTCTCTCTCTCTCTCTCTCTCTCTCTCTCTCTCTCTTATTCCATTAGTGCAGAGGCGGAGCTAGCTGATTTCTGTCCTTAGTAGTGATTTTTGTTGTGCTTAGTAGTGATTTTTGTTGGGGCAAAGCTAGCTGACATTGCTATGCACGAGCTTTGCCCAGGCTCCTCGCGCTGTCTGGCTCCGCTATGATTAGTGCACTCGATCAGATACAGGCAACAATACTCTGAAAATACTAATAGTGACAAACTATACTCTGAATAAATATGGAGACTTGCAACACTACACTCTGAAAATATTAGTCAGCACTACACTCTGAATAAATATGGAGACTTGCAGCGAGTTAAGTACTTCTGTGCATCTCGATAAGACTATAATCTGCTAAGCTTTGTGGTTTCAACATAGGAGCTACTTCTATTTTGAGTCAGCACTACATTTCTGAATAAATATGGAGAATTGTAGCGAGTATTGTACTTCTATTTTCTCTGTTCACTACAGCACAACAGTATACTTCCATAATTTCTGAAAAAAGAAGAAGGATGGTGTGCAACAAAAGAAGAAGGATCATGTACAGCCTCAAGTACTAGTGGAGAAGTGTGACAACACCAAAGTAGTAAATATGGAGCCCCAAGAGTGCAATGCTATCATGAGTTTCACCCAGCTCTTGACGGCTCCGCCTTGTGGTGAGGATGATCTGTTCTAGCGTGCAAGCTCGCTAGAAGTATTTTGGACATAGTTAAGTATAAGATTTTGGGCTAACTATAGTCATCTTTTGGGGCCTAAGTGTACAAATCAAATGGCACTAAATGGCTGTTAGGAGCTCACTGAATTCACTGGAAAGTGGTACTGAAACTTCAAATCATGTACTTCTGAATTACTTGTGATGAAGTGGGTTGTCTGAATTTAAATAGTGATGAATGGCATGTCTGAATTTTTTATGAATATGAATGTAAACAGTATATTTGGCTGTTGTTTGTACTGTTTCCAGACTAAAAGGCTGATGTTTATAGTTTGTATTTTCAAAACTGAATTTCTTGTGATGGAGAAATTACAGTTTTGTCTAAACATCTATGAGCATGTTGCTCTAGTTTAAAAGTGAAAGTGTTGTAATCTGTATCATTTGTTCAGTGACCTTTAACTTTTATATGACAAAGACGTAGTGCAGGCCTCTGAATACAGTTTTGTAAGTGCCATTCTCTAGGAATCTGAATTCCATTTTTCAAAATTAAACTTCAATGTGCGAGCTTCTATGGACAGTCTGAGAAAGAATAAAATGAAGACCGAAGCAGGTTCCAGCATCTTTAATAGCATTGTTTTCAATTTTCGTGGTCAGTATTATCTTTTCCTGACATGGTTCACTAATCACAAACTGTTCCTTAAGCAAAGACACTTGTTTCACAGATAATACTGAGCTATGCCGACTAGAAAACCATTTATTAGTGAGTCTGGGCTTAAAACCTGTGAAGTCTGAATGTTTTTGCCTTGGGAAGCTGTTGCACGTTAGATGCAGGCTGGGCGGTGGATGGGAGGTCATGAGGCACATGGTGACATGCCGCTTGCATGTCACCCGATGTCTGTCCGGTAGGTAAGATGAGGAAACATGAGGTAAAGTTTTTTAACCCAGTTACACATCAACATGAAGAATTTAGATCTGGAATCAAGTATAATAAGAAAATAAAGAGCAATGGTACATGGATCAATCATGCGCAACTGCTGCAACTGGAGATGAGTCACCATACTTGTAGTGCGGATCAACATCTCCCTGGCTGGCCTCGACGGAGACGGAGACGAATATCCCAGGGAGTGCAACAAGTAGCCACAGGCAGAGGCTGGTTCCGCTTCCGGCCATCCCTCACGGCAAGCAGCAGCTATAGAATCGTTGGTTACTGGTCAAAGGGGGGATCTTGACTACACCTGCACGGCAGTCCAGTACAGTACTAAAATGAGATATGTAGTAAATTCGCCATTTTGGAGAAGCAGAAACGTATATATACAAGCTAGCTAGCTACAAGCTAGCCTGCGCGTCGGGGAATCGTTGGATCCGCCCGGATCCAGGCGCAATGAGGGTCACTGAAGGAGCGGCGAAGCGAGCTCGGGACGGGCCTCCATGGCGGCCTCCTGGCGGCGGGGTTCGTCTGCGGGGGAGAGAGATGGGTGAGGGAGTAGGGGAGGAGAGGAGAGAGGGCGGTGGCGCAGGGGCTCACCATAGCCGCGGGTGTCCACGGCGGCCACCACCGATCGAGATACGCATGTGAGGCGCGGCGAACAGATCTCGCGGTGCGACGAGGGGAACGGGGAGGCGGAGGTGGGGAGCTTACGGAAGAGGATGAGGCCCCCGAAGGCGCCGGCGAGGGAGGAGTAGGCGACGCGGCGGATGGAGAGGTCGAGGCAGGCGTCCCACTTGGTGTCGAGGTCGTACCGCGGCAGGATCCCGGACCTGGCGGGCGAGGACGGCTCGGTGCGGGCGCCGGGCCGGGCGGGCGGGAGGAGCGGCGGGCGCCCCGGAGGCGTTCTCGGGCGACTCCGCCATGGGAGGGAGTGAGGGAGGGAGGAGAGGATGGGACGAGGGTTTCTCGTGACACGGGGAGGTGGACGGGGGGAGGAGGAGGCGAGGGGAGGTGGGGTGGAGACGCGACGCGAATGGGGGAGGGAAAGGCGGAGGAGGGTTGGAGGTGGGGGGCTACTGGGCCGTTACACCTCCGTTATCCATTGGGCCCCACCCACTTCTTTGCCATCTGCCAACAGACGGAAAATATTCTTTGCCATCCGCCGCGATGGCAAAGAGGTGGGTTGACAGCTGTTACAAGATCGACCCGCCCATTTTCTTTGCCATCTGCTGGCAGATGGCAAAGATTATTTGCCATCCACTAGCAGATGGCAAAGAATTGGCTGATGGCAACCATGTTCTTTGCTGTCTGTCAGTTCTTTGCCATCTGTTTTTTATAAGCAGATGGCAAAGACGTTCTTTGCCATCAGCTGGCAGATGGCAAAGAGCTGGCTGATGGCAAATTCCCAGTTTCCAGTAGTGGATGTCGATAAAACGCGAAACAAAAGATGCAAATAAGAAGTGCAGCAAGGTGGTTTTGGGTTTTTGAAACAATATATCTGAAAGTAAAAGCAAATAAAAATATATCTCAAAGGCAAATAATAGGTCGGAAAGCAAATATGATAAAGAATAGTCCAGGGGGTAGATTTCACTAGTGGCTTCTCTCAATAAATAGCACATGGTGGGTAAACAAATTACTATTGGGCAATTGATATAAAATCGAATAGTTATGACGATATCCAAGGCAATGATCAATATATAGGAATCACGTCCAAGATTAGTAGACCGACTCCAGCATGCATCTAGTGTATTAAGTTCATGGAGAAACGGAGTAATTCAATAAGAACAGTGACATGATGTAGACGATATCTATTCATGTAGGAATAGCGCCCATCTTGTTATCCTTAACAGCAACAACACATGCGTTAGGAACACCAGTGGTGACCTCCGTTGGGATGTACCCCGCGTTGCGCAGCTCCATGATGGTGCCCTCCATCACGAGGGAACCAAACGAGTGCCCCTTGAGGGTGTCGGGCATTTCTAAGAATGGAAGGTGGGAGGTGCTGCGAAAGGAGGATGGCAAGATTGGATCTGAGTGCTAGGGCTCAAGAGACTTCTGACGGGGGAAATAAGAGTGTGGTTCTTTTTTTTTTGCACTTTTTGCTCTTATATGCTGGCGAAAGGCCAAGAGCCCCCCTGCTGCTCCGGTGAAATCACCCCCCCTAAAAGATGTGATTATGCACACCAGTAAAAAGATTACCTCGTGCCACGATTTGGGTAAGCAGTAACTGCTTGGCTAGCTGCGTTTAAGCGCCTCTTCGATAAAGTTGTCAGGCTAGTAAACACTGTTCACACCTATACGGCCGGCCTTCGAGGCTAAGTAATCACGTTACTTCGGGCGCTAGGTGAGCTCGGTTAAGCCATGGCCGAGGAATGGCGCTCCACGGGGAGGTGTTCTATAGAATCTCTTAGAGAGAAGGAATGTCGGATTGCTAATAAAGGGGAACTCATCTGTCAAGCCAAGGACTCCGGGTCCGAAGTTACTTAATTCAAGGAGGTCGTCCTTGGCATAGAAGACTAGTTCGGGGGTTACTGGAAGTGTCCTGGACTACGAGGTAGTAACCTAGTCGGCATGTGGTCTTCGGGCTGGGCTAGTGGGCTTGCGTTCTCATTAAGGAAGATCCCGGAAGCTATACACCTAGATGAGATTAAGACTGTACATGCTAAAGACTTGACATATACTCAAAGACATCCCCAGCCGCCTCTATGCGATCCTTATGATACTGTAAACCATAGGTTTTGGGGGGAACTGTCTCAACCCTCTATGGGGTGGCCAATCACACACACACACACACACACACACACACACACACACACACACACACACATATATATATATATATATATATATATATATATATATATATATATATATATATATATATATATATATATATATATATATATATTGGTGTCATACAAGTCCTATAGCAATATGGTATGGATTATAAAATAAGGCTACAACACGAAGTCTAACACCCTCCATCATTCTCAACTCACTCCTGAAGCATCTAGGAGGTTGAGATTGCGCCTACAGACCTCAAACATCGAAAAAGGTAGAGGCTTGGTGAAGATGTCTGCAAGTTGATCTTTTGAAGAGATAAACCTGACTTGTAGTAGGTTCTGTGCGACACGTTCCCTCACAAAATGATAGTCAATCTCAATATGTTTAGTCCGTGCATGGGACACCGGGTTTGATGACAGAAACGTAGCACCAATGTTGTCACACCAGAGGACTGACGGATGTGGCTGAGCAACTCCTAGCTCTCGAAGTAGGGACTCAATCCATATAAGTTCAGCAGCCGCATTAGCAACTGACTTATACTCAGCCTCTGTGCTGCCGCGGGAAACGGTGGCTTACTTGCGTGCACTCTGGGCAATTAGATTAGGCCCCAAGAACACAGCATGTCCCCCCGTTGATTTCCTGTCATCTGGACCCCAGCCCAATCAGCATCTGAGGATGCAAAAAGAACTACAGAGGAACTGGGGCGCAGATGAAGACCAAAGGAGATAATGAGATGCACATAGCGCAATATGCGCTTGACGGCAGACTAGTGCACGTTAGTAGGTGCATGAAGAGACTGGTACACCCTGTTAACCGCAAAGGAGAGATCAGGATGTGTGGTCGTCAGATACTGCAGTCCACCAACAATACTCCTGTATTCGGTAGCATTCTCAGGAGATAGAAGAGTACCATCAACAGATGAAAGTTTGTCAGTGGAGGACATGGGCGTAGGCGATGTCTTGCACTTGAGCATACCAACACAGCGCAGAAGATCAAGAGAGTACATCTTCTGGGTGAGAGCAAAACTGCCACGAGACTGATGAGCGACTTCAATACCCAGGAAGAAATGAAGCTGTCCCAAATCCTTAACTGCAAAATCATGACCAAGCGCAGTCACAAGAGCATTAGCAACACTCGGAGAGGAGCTAACAAGGACAATATCATCCACGTACACAAGGATGTACATGGTCACACTCGGTCACTGAAACAAGAACAATGAAGTATCAGCTATCGAAGGAATGAATCCATGAGTGCGTAAAGCTGAAGCAAAGCAAGGATGCGAGGCACGAGGTGCCTGTTTCAGTCCATAGAGAGCATTCGTCAGACGACAGAGGTGATAAGGCTGAGTGTGATCAACAAATCTAGGTGGCTGCCTCATGTAAACGTCCTCTTCAAGCAGTCCATGTAGAAAAGCGTTCTGCATGTATAGCTGGCGGACAGACCATCTGTGAGAAACTGCCAGAGACGGAAGAAGTGGAATAGTGGTAGGCTTGACAACAGGCCTGAATGTATCCTCATAGTCCAGTCCCTGACGCTGTTTAAAGCCCTTGGCCACAAGACGCACTTTGTAGCACTCAATGGAACCATCCGCGTGTTTCTTCACCTTGAAACCCCACTTCGAATCGATGATGTTGACATGAGACGGAGGTGGAGCAAGTGTCTAGGTCTTATCCTACATAAGAGCATGATATTCTTGTTCCATATTTGCCCTCCAGTGTGGGATACTCATAGCGGCTTGATAACTGCGTGGTTCAGCGGTTGGATCATCCACAGCATGAGCCAGACAAGCAGCAAGGTATGTGACCATGCCATCTGTGCGCTCCTTGGGACGGACGATGCCGCTGCGACTGTGCATGTGTGGACGCCGCGGAGCAAAAAAATGTGGGCACTTGAGCACTTAAATAATCAAAGAGAATAAATCCTAATAAAGAAGGGACATTGATGTCTGGTTATGTGCTAAATATGCTAATGAAATGGGATTTATGCGCTACAATTAGTAATCAATCCGGTTAGGCCATCGTAAGAGAGAGTGGTCGAAGCAACCGTGCCCGAAGGTCGCCGCATAGCTACCAAATGAGGGGGCAGACACAATCCCGAGACAGAGGCGGACCCAAAGGAAAAAACATGCATGACATGGATGGTTGCCGCCACGCCGACTAACTCCACCACTATCAAGATCCCGTGGAACAAACATGACTCGCGATAAGACCATAACTCATGTCTCTATCGCATCGCTATGGAGATCATTTTTGGTGAACACATCAATTATCTCTCCGATTGCTTCTCACAAAGAAATATCTCTCCCATTGCAATGCACGTGCATATGTGCTAGTATATAGAATATATAACATCTCTTGCGATCCCTAACTAGCTAATATCTATCCATCAACATCAAGAAGGAAACCCCGATGGTATTCTCCATCTTTAGGTATGGCATGCTCAACAAAGAATGTCGCCAATTCCTCTGGAATTGCTCGAATGCGATTAGTTGGTAGGAGTTCATCCTGCTTCTCAAAGACCTAATTTAAAGAAGGGGGTCAATATATATACATAATGAAAATCAACACAATTGATGGTAATAAAATAAAAATGTGAATATTGTTTACTTACTTCATATTGTCGAAGAGATATGCCCCTCTCACAGGTCGCCTGGCAAATCCACTCGCAAACGTAGTATCCACATAAATTGGTCCCATCTTCCTGCCTCAAGATGTAGTTTACGAGAATAGAGTTCAATCAAAATAATAATCAAGCATGATAATGGTACTGAAACTAGAATGAATGAGAGATGTGCGGAACTAGCTAGTACTACTTACTTTCTCGTGTGCAAATCACAACTCTTTTTTCCGTTCACCCGTATTGGTAGGGGTGCGGGTGAACTTTTTCCAAACCCTGCATGGCAAAGTAAATGATTAGTGGATATCTGGAAATGAGCGAAAGTTGCCGATATGGTGCGACAATGATTGAACTTACCTCTGGAGAATTTCACTCATCGTCGCCCACTCTATAGGGTCTTTACATTTCGAGTTCAAGACAATTACAACTCCCTCGTCAAGCTGAATGATTAGCAGAATAAAGTGAAACCTGCGCACGCATAACTCATCAATTACACTTAACCTTGAGTAAGCGAAACAGAATGTGCACAGGACAGCTAGTAATAAACACTCACCGGAAGTTGTAAGGACATAGTATTGCTGTTCTGTCATGTTGTCTACTTAATGCATTTAGCAAGCATTTCTCTCTGTATCCACGGGCATTTTAGCAATTGTATATTCATTTACTTGATCTGGGTTAATGAACCCAATGCATATATTTGTCTTCTTTTCCATTCGAGGATCTTCAATCTGCATAATGTAGTGAGGATAATTAATTATACATGCAATGAACGAGCTGAGCTAGAGACTTAGTTACATAAATAATACTTACAGAGAATAGGAACTGACGAGCATTTTGTCAAGGCCGTCTTGATTGTATAACTGAAATAATTCTTCAAATTCAATGTACAACACCGAGACTCCATTGAAGTAGTCCTCATCTTTAATTCCCACGTAGATACTGTCGGTCCCATCCTTGCAGGTTTCCAAGTACCAGTCATGGAATCTTCGCATCATCGTTGATAGTTTCCTCAACTTCTCAGGTTTGACGAGAGGCTTCCCATGCTCGTATCTATAGGCTGCCTCAGCAGTTTCAAACTGTACATCATCGCTTAAGAAATCATGAAAAGTGAAACCAGGATTAGTGGCGACTACCCCCGGATCAATATTAGTGATATTGGCTAACACCTTGAGCGGGGGGCATGATTATTTTTCCTGGTGGTCGAGCAGGGGAATTGGTTTCCCACTTCTTCTTTAAGCACTGTTAGTACTTCCCGACCACTTAGCTTCATCAAATGTCATTACAATACATCGGTTATAGTGTGGTAGCGGGGCCGGCGGTGGTGGTCTCTTAAGGGCATCCACA
This sequence comes from Aegilops longissima, assembly GCA_021605205.1. Lineage (NCBI taxonomy): Eukaryota > Viridiplantae > Streptophyta > Magnoliopsida > Poales > Poaceae > Aegilops > Aegilops longissima. The sequence goes on along the minus strand of CM038676.1, from coordinate 3,218,535 downwards.
CAACGCTTCACTGCTACAGGATCTGTTTTCTCCTTTGAAGGTGGACGTTTCGGCACAATATGTTGTTTCACTTCGGTAGCCAGGATTTCCTGGTTTTCCTCCGGAGTCCTGTCGTAGGATTTCTTCTTTGGCGCTGTATTGCTAGCTTCCAGAGCGGCGGCGGCACTCTTCCAGCGTTGCCGAGGAGGTGGAGCCACCTGGCAAGGTGGAGGAGGCACAGTTGGCCAAGCCGAAGGATTCTGCTAAGGGGCCTCCTCTGTCAGAGTCCGCTGAGGCGGCGGAGTGTGCTGAAGCGGCGGAGAAGTTTGAGGTTGCCGAGATAGAACTGGTGTACTATCAGGATTCTGCTGAGGGGCGGCCTCCTTCGGCTGAGTGTGCTGACACGACGGAGAAGGTTGAGGCTTTGGAGATAGAGCTGGTGTACTATCAGGAGTCTGCTGAGGGGCAGCCTCCTTCGGCTGAGTCTGCTAACGAGGCGTCCATTCTGGAAGCACGATGTTGTCCTTTCTCCATAGAATGGTATCCAAGGTCCTAGATGAGTGTCCCCTTCACCTGTGAGTAACCAAGGTCCAGCCCCTCATATCCCTGGACAACTTCGTCCACCCCGAAAACAGCATAGCCAACTAGAACCGGACTGCAATGGCAAGTTGCATCAGGTCCACAAGCTAAGGCATAGCTGTCCGCCACCTTCAAGGTTATGTCCATGCATTTCGCAATCAGCTCACAAGGTTCCTTCCCCGTGATATCATCCATGGGGTAGAGAGAAGCAGTGATATGGTGGGGTAGCTCTGTGGAAGTCATGCAACTTTTTCGCTGAGATGGTGGGGTAGCTTCGTGGGTAGTATCTCCAGAAGGATCTTGCTGCTATTGAGAAGCTAGCTGACAGGTATATGCCTCGAATTTCTACACCCGCATCGCTAATTTTTCTGCTAACTACTGTATTCGGTCTGCTTCCTCTTTCTTCTTGCTCTGCCGGCTTCTATAACTATTGCTGTCGGGAAACCCAACCCTCCATGGAACGGAGCCTGATGTGCATCTTGTTCGTCCAGGGTGTTCAGGATTCCCGATCAGCTTCCACAGTTAAGGCTCCAAAACTAATTAATGCATTTAGTGAGGAGAGGCTTAATTAATATATATACCTTGCCGGACTTTTCCACAGTTAAGGCTCCAACACCGGCGGAACCATCATCTCCTCCCTCCTGCTCTATTCGATCACCAGAGTAGTCATCCTCTGTTCCCTCCTCCATTGGATCACTGGAGCCGTCATCCTCTCTTTCGTCACCATCTGTGTCGTCGAGAAACAACAAGGTGACATCATAAGCTTAGTCACGCATTATATCCCCCAACAACTCTTCTTTTTCTAAGTCTCTGTCCATACTTTCTGCAAATATTACAATATGGCAATATACAACCATGAGAGTTGGATTAGTGGCAAACATAGACCTAATCACAACGTGGAATCAAATGCATATGATCATGCAAAGTTGACAAGTTTTATAACAGTCAGTTTCAGACGGTCGTCGAGCACTCCTCCCCTCCTTATGTCTGATGAGTTGTCCAATCTTTCGAGAGAGGATACTTTGCAGACCGCCGCTCTCATGCATGTCCGACCTCCCCCCTCATGTTGAAGTTATCGGGGTTATGTTTTAATGACTTCCCCTCATGTCAAAGTTATCGGGGTTATGTTTTAATGACCCCCCCACCACACTCATGTCGAAGTTATCGGGGGTATGTTTTAACGGCCTCTATCATGTTTTTATATGCCTCAAAATCTGAGTTATCGGGTTTATGTTTAACCGACGAGATAAATACAAGCTCTATACACAAGATGAACACAAAATGAACTTTCTAATGCAAAAAAATGTTCTTTGATTTGTTTTCCTGTCTAGTAACATCCACAATACCATTAAGATCACTTAACGACATCCACAATACAAAAATATTGAGCAAGTTTTCATACATCAAAAGGAATATCAAAATGAACTCTAAATAAACTATAAAGACAAAATTTGTATGAACAAAAATTTCACCAAAGGCCTTGTGTATATATATATACAGCCGGTCTATTCTGCTAATATTAGCAGAATAACTATTCTGATAACACTTCCGCACTGCACGCTCAACGCAAGTGCACGTCATTCTTTGAACCAAGTGTGCTGCAGTACTCACACGAGTGAACTTCTCGTCGGAAAAAACTGCACGTGTTATTTTTTCGGTACTATTTTCGCTTTAATTTTTTTAACCGTTTATTGGAATGAGGCGTGTAATATACCGTTGAAAAGCTATGGATTAGGCGCAACTTCGACATGTTGAACACTTTTTGAGATTCCACACGGTTTAAGAGCAGTTTTTAAAATGGTGCGGCCCATGACGAGTGGCAGCGAGCGTTTTTTCGCGATTTCTTCTAAACCGCTCATTGGAACGAAGCAAATGATACACCGTCGAAAAGATATCGTCGAGGCGCATCTTTTTCATATCTATCATTTTCTCTAATTCGTTACGGTTTAAGAGCAGTTTCAAATTTACTAAATCGCGAAATTCTGTTTTCCAAAAAGTTTCAAATTTTCAGTACTGTTTTCGCTCCAGTTTTTTATCCATTTGTCGAATGAGGCGTGTAATATACTGTTGAAAAGAGATGGACGAGGCGCAACTTTCATATGTTGAAATGTTTTTGAGATTCCTTACGGTTTTAAATTAATTTGGAAAATCGTGTGGCGGACGATGAGTAGCAGCGGCCGTTTTTTGCGAAATATTCACAAACTGGTTGTCGAAATGATTCAAATGATATGCTGTTGGAAATATATCGACGAGACGGAACTTTTTCATGTAGAACACTCTCTCTAATTTTCATTACGGTTTAAGAGGAATTTTGAATTTACCGAAATTCGGACACTCTGTTTTTCGCGACACCTAAATCGATGTGCGTACTTCATCCGACTGAAAACCGCACTGCATCGGACGAAAAAACCACAGTGCATCTGACGGGTAAGAGAACTGCATGGTTTCTTTTTTATTCAAACGTAATTTTTTTCAAGGACGAGAAAGTAGAGTGCACTTCACATCGGGTGTAAATGAACCACAACACTATCAAGAAGTGAACCGCATTACTTTTTTTTGCTTTCGTAACAATTTTTTTCGCATTTACGGGATGAACAACATCATACGGCCGACCGCACTGCTTCAGAATGAAAACCGCACTGCATCGGACGGGCAAGCGAGCTGCATAATTTCTTTTGTCGGACGTAATTTTTTCTCAGACGAGTTTTTGTTGTCTTTTTTTCAACAATTTTTATGAACGAGTGGACCACAGAGACGAGGGCAAATGAACCGCGACATATGTCGAAGTGAACCTCATTGCTATCTTGTTGTTCCGTTTAAAAAATCAGACTTTCATGTCGGGTGCAAGTGAACGACATCGCTCTTAAAAGTAAACCACACCCGAGGACCAAACATGCTGCAAGTGTTGATGTAGTCGGCTCGATTTTGAGACACGCAAAACAAATTGCACTTCATACAGAGGGGCAATGAGCTGCTACACAAATTGGAGTGAACTACTTTTTGTCTTCTTCAAACAAAATTATTCAAGATATCATGGTAGTACTGCGGATGGGAGACTAGGGAACCGCGCCAAAACACACCTAAGATTTTAACATGCTGCCCCACACAACCTACACACCATCAAACAAGAGAAACGAACCGCTTAGGAGCCGGGCCAACTGCAGTGTTTGTGCAGAAGCAAAATCTGAAAAAAGAGTCCCCGAACAAGTTTTATCAACTAAACGTGTTGTTCCAACTGCACTCACACCGACGAAACACATGGCTTGCACAACGGAACTGCACGCTGCCGGCCACACCACAACGCAGGCTGGACATGTAAATGCAAACCACGCCAACATGACTTCAAGTCCCCGAATCCATCAGAGAACTGCAGGTGCCTCCATGAAGTACTGGACGCGCGCCCCTGCGCGTCGCGGGGGTGAATTGCACGTGCTGCCGAGTTGCGCCGCTGGTGGAGTCGCCGGACAGGTCGGGGGCACTACGAAACCTTCAGCGCCGGCGTGCTCCCATGTGCTCCCACGCCGGAGAGGAGGCAGTTCGCCCGCTGCCTCGCTACAACGAGCAGCCACCGAAGTCGCCGGATGGATGCGGCAGGATCCGTGGTCGGGCGTCGCGGGGGCTAGATCCGGCAGCTGCAGGGCGTGGGTCCCCCGGGGCATCCGAGATCCGGCTGTCTAGGGGAGGCGGCATGCGCCATGAGGGAGTCGGGCTTGTGTGGGGGAGTCGCGGAGCGGCGCTGTGGGGTTGCGTAGGGAGGCGCGCCGAGCGGGAGTGAGAGGGGGTGGTGGGGAGGGGCGCCGCGGTGGTCGGGGACAGGGGAGAAGATGGCGGCGCTGGGGAGGAGGCCGCGGGTTGGGGAGAGTAAGGTGGTGCCGGGGAAACGGGGCGGCGCCCGACGGGAGGAGTAGGAGGCGGGGCGGCTCCAGACGGGTGGAGGATGCGGTGCGGCGCCGGACGGGAGGTGCAGGAGGCGGGGCGGCTTCGGACGGGAGGAGGAGGAGGCGGGGCGGCACCGGGCAGGAGGAGGAGGAGGCCGGGCACCGCAGGGCGGGAGGAGGAGGAGGAGGCGGGGCGGTGTCGTGGTTCTAAGTCTGACAGTAGAATAGGGGGTAGGAATGGAGAGGCAAGATCCTAGCTATGGAGTAGTTGTATACGCAAGAGATTTACGCGTTCAGGCCCTTCTTGGTGGAAGTAATAGCCCCACGCCTCGTGAGCCCCGAGGCGGTCGATCGGATTATATGCGATGAGTTACAAGGGCGCGAACCCTTGTCCCAGGAGGGGGGTGGCTATATAGAGGCGCCAGACCCCAGCTCCCTCCGCTACACAGGTTAAATGTACATCAAGAGGGGGGCGTTACTGGTAACTCTAGTAATAAAGATACATAATGACCATAAAGCTATGACTTAATTCCCGACCGTTGTAGTGCAGTGTGACTCTAGATCTTCTCGTAGTCGAGTGATAGCCTTCACGGTCGAGTGACTTCGATTCTGTCGAGTGGAATGCTTCTAGGTCGATTGGCAGGTGGTTTCTTCTAGAGAGGTCCTTGGGGAGGGTACCTTGGACAGGTCGATGACCCTACCCTAGGTACGTGGCTTCATTATTAGCCCCCGAATGGATCGAGGTTTGAGTGAGGAAGGAGTTGGGAACTCTTTCGATGGGCATGTCTTGTTCTGGATCAATGAACTTAGGTGACGGCATCAACTTCTTTTTCAGTCGCCTTGATCCATTCTTTGTATCCGTCGAGTGAATTTTCTTTACTTGGAGAACTCCGAAAGACAGAGCGGAGGAAATCTCCCGTCTGACAAGTTGCTCTGCAGTTTGCGGATTTGGCGGGATTTGAACTTCGGGGAGCGCGCGGGGCGGAGGAGGCCGCGGTACTCGGATGGGATAAGGCAGGAACGCCTCGATCTCAGCGCCACCTTTTTCGCCACGTATCGGGCGCGCGACTATTGCGGGATTTGACAGGATCGCCCAGGCCTACAAGTCAGTCACTCGGAAGCAACCTCATATAAGGCGCCGGACTGGGGTTTTGAATAGTGTGCTCTCATTTCTTCTCCCGCTTTCCCAGATTCATCCGCCACGCTCGCCTCCATCTCAGCGCTGCTGCTCTGTGCACGCTTCACCGGCGACGATGGTGAAGGAGAAGACGACAACTTTGGAGCGGGCGAAGAAGGCGACGGCGAAGGCGAAGGGAAGGGCGACCAGTCGGGGCGAATCTTCGTCAAGGGCAGGGCTGGATCCAGGGCGATTGGATCCGCTCAATGATCTTTAAGAAAGACCTTGACGACCTGGCCAATGAAGGACTGATCCCCCATGGATCAGCGCGGCTCCCGGGGAAGGAGTCGGAGCCGCAGCCTCAGGAGGGTGATGTGTCCTCTTGGCCACCCATGTTGACCGCGGGTTTTCTTTGCCTCCTCACCCTTTCTTTCGGGGATTTCTGAACTACTTTGGGGCACAACTCCACCCCTTCACACCCAACTGTATCGTGTATCTCGCTGCTTTCGTGTCCTTGTGCGAGAATTTCTTGGTCTGTCGGCCTCATTGGGGTCTTTTCAAGCACATTTTCACCTATCGCTCCCAGACCGTGAAAAAGGACAATCCGAGTGATGAGAGAACCCAAGTGATTCAGATGTGTGGGGGTCTCGGAGTTCAGATGAGGGGGAAAAGTGCCTTTCCGGCCATGGTCCTTCCCGACTCGGTTCGCGGATGGCAGTCGACTTGGTTTTACTGCAAAGACCAACCGATGCCAAGAGCAGTCGACTGGACTCCCTCCTTTTTCTATGGACCGAGTGAGGAAGCCTTCCTCTCTGAAGGTGCTCCCGGAGGAGAAGGCGCAGGTTAAGGTGTTGGTCGAGCGTGTAGTCCAGCATATCCGTGACGGGGTGACCGGCATGGATCTCTTGGAGGTCTTCCTTCGACGATGCATCCAACCTCTTCAATATCGAGACCATCCGATGTGGATGTATTCTGGCACTGAAGACACCACTCGGATCCACCCAGAGGAGGTGGAGGATGCCACGCTGGAGAGGTGGATGACTGCCATCACAGGGAACAAGGACAACCCCCGAGGAGCTAGGAGGATTCCTCCACTCGACCAATCATATGAAGTAGATAAGGTCCAATTCTGCATCTCCGACTGTGATCCTGTTTTCATCACTCTGCTTTGCTTAAAATCAGTCGACTGACTTCCGTCTTGTTTGTTGTCTTCCAGGATACTACTGAGATTTACTCGATGCCCAACGGGGCGCAAGAACATGTTGAAGAGGAGGAGGCAAGCGGAGGTGAATGTCAGGAGGAGTGGCAATCTGATGGTGAGGGGGATGAAGATGACGACGGCTCCGGTGAAGAGGAGGAGGAGGAAGAGGAGGAGGAACTCGACCCTCCTTGCACGGAAAGGCGATCCAAGCTCGCCCATGACCCCGCGGTCGAGCGAGGCAAGGATACTGCACCTGTTGGGCAGTCGATGAAACGCCCTCGGACGACCTCTCCGACGCCGACTGAAAAAGCGCCGAAGCAACTCCGAGCGACGTCATCAAAGCCGACGAAGGCCCTACCCTAGATGAGGATGGCCATTACCACCATTTCCAGGTAACAGCAGAACTTGTGTTTTCTCGTTGAGCATGGACATACTTTTGGTCGACTCATTGGCAAATCAACTGATTTCTGAAATCTGCAGTGCTGCTACCTCCGAGACCTCAGCCAGGAACGAAGACCAGGAAATGGAAGATGCTGCCACCTCTAACCTTGGTATGATCTCTGTAGTTTCACTTTTATTCGATTGGATTTCGGTCTTTAACTTTTGGTCTCTCCTGTAGCTCCACCTCAAGTCATTGATCTTCCTGATGATGACGACGAGGTGCCGCCGAGGCCGAGGAGGAATAGAAAGGCGTCGGCTGGCAAGACGACTCATACCGCATTAGTGCCCGAGACACCGGTTCAGGAGGGCGGCAATACCACTCGGACTTCCGTGTCCTTCGTTGTGCCGCTGACGAGCGTTCGGCCTTTATCATCGACTGCTGACCCGCCCTCCCTTTTCGCCACACACCACATCCCAGAGGACCAAGTGGGTGCTGCTAAGGAGGCTATACGCCAGGCGGTGATTATGATGGAGTAGGTTAAGGTGGTCCGGGAAGCCAGCCAGGCGGCCTATGATGCTAGCTCAGCTCTTCAGAACAACGTCCAGGTTAGTTGGTCACCGCTGGTTCTGTTAGGATATGCTATCTGAAGACTCTCTTTCCGAAGATCTTTGTATCTGTACACCCACTGGGTGTGTCGATTGAATTTTTGGATTGGTGGGGGCACGCTGAGTGCACCCACTAGGTGTAGTCCCCGAGACTATGGTGGACAGCTGGCAGTCGACTGTAGTCTTTGTATTTTGAGTTTCTTCACTCTAACTTCTTCACTCGGTCTGGTCGGACCATGTCGAATGGAATCTTGGAACCAATGGGGGCACGCTGAGTGCACCCACTGGGTGTAGTCCCTGAGACCATAGTCGACTGGTGGCAGTCGATTAAGGTCTGAAGAACCTGTGTTTTTTTTACCGTGGCTGACTGCTGGCAGTTAGCTATGGTTTAGGATCATAACCTTTTGTCTCCTTCGGTCGACTGATCGAACCGAGTCGATAGAACCAGTGGGGGCACGCTGAGTGCACCCACTGGGTGTAGTCCCCGAGACTACTGTTGAATATTTTGATTCGGCTGTAGTCTTAGAAATGTTACGAATTTTCTCTTAGTCACTCGGAAGCAACCTATCTTTGATGTCTGTCGACTGAACCTTCGCAGAAATCCTACGAGCTTGTGGCTCGCTATACTGAATTGGAAAGTAAACAGATCCAGCTCAACCTTGACTTGAAACTTTCTCAGGAGAACTGGCAGAAGGCGAGAGATGAAGCGAAAGGTATGGCTGGTGAGAACTTGACGACCGTCTTTATCTTTCTGCCCATTCCTAATTCTGATCTCGTTGTCATTTTGCAGATAAAATGGAGGAGACTCTGAAGAAGAAGGATGCCAGGACCCCGATTCCAAGTCACATCGATCTAGCCGGTAACACCTCATATCACTTTGCGGCCTCACGCACGGTATTCCCACGGGTGTCGCCTTACCATGGCCCGGGATCATTTGCGCCTTTTGGCTCACGTATATGATAGTGTCGCTAGCATCCATAAGACAGAGAACCCGGGCCGACATGGCTAGTCGTGAACCCAAAGCGGCACTAACCCATGGGGACATGCATACATGAATCAACTTCGAGCATGTCGGTCAGCAGTGTGAACCGTCTGTAGCACTGGCTAACAGGACTGGGAACCCGGCTGTAGCAGGCTAGGCAGACTCCGGATGTCACCATGAGACATTTCAAAGGGATGCACACAGGAGCGAAGTGACTCACATGCCCGGCCTACCAAGTGTCCCGAGCAGAGAGTCTTTGGGCTAGCAGGTGACTCGTGAACTGGCTGTAGCAGACTACTATGGCTCAAGGAAGCACTAGACTACATTTCCCCATAAGAGAGACTGCCAAGGATAAACAACTAGATTGTCAGATCCCACACATACCAAGCATTACAAACATACACACAATATGCTCGATATGTGTAAATACAACATGGCATCACAACATAACTCTACGACTCAAGTATTCATTCATAGGCTCCGAGGAGCGAGATATTACAAACATGGGTCTCTCGACCCAGCATTCAGAGTATAGAAGTCAAACACATGCGGAAGCTTAACATGTCTGAGTATAGACAACTATAAATGAAAAAGGCTGAGAAGCCTGACTATCTACCAGATCCTGCCGAGGGCACAAGATCGTAGCTGAGGTAACAAGCTAAGCGTTGAAGTCCACGCCGAACTACTAGCGAGACTGAAGTCTCTCTGCAAAAACATAAATTAGGCAAACGTGAGTACAAATGTACCCAGCAAGACTTACATCAGAACTATCTACATATGCATCAGTATCAACAAAGGGGGTGGTGGAGTTTGACTGCAGCAAGCCAGCTTTGACTCTGTGGCTATCCTGAACTACGACTGCAAGTAACTCTTTTGAGGTGGCGCACACGAGTCCACATATTCACCATATCAATAGACTACTATGGATCCGCTCCCGTCTTCCTACGAGAACGCCATCCATAGCACTCACGCTTATCTTGCGCATTTTAGAGTATCCACTTCCACTTGTCTATGAACCGCACAGCAACCCGAAGTCCTTTTCCGGACACGGCTATTCAATAGATGATGTTAACCCTGCAGGGTGTACTTCTTCACACACGCCTCGCCACTTACCACCATGTACACGTTGTGTATCTCGCAACCTTCAAGCGAAGCGAGGGAGATTCGCCACGACCGACTAACCACACAAGTCTCTCGCCCAGGTTTATCGCCTATTCGGGTTCCATCCGCAAGGAGATCCGCCGGGTGTCGCTCACGGCCCCAAACGATGTGAGCAGGGTTCCCGAGACACCAAACGGGCGCCCGGTACACCGTGCCACGGTGTATCTACCGCAACATAGCCCACCCCGAGGGTCAGCGCTACGCACGGCCTCCAACACATATCCTACAAACACCATAAACTAGTTGCAACTCCTGGACAGAGATCGAGTTGGTTAATAAGTCGAGAGGGGCACTTAAGCATTCCAATGCGTGGTAGTAGCTGTTCATGGATCACAAACACAGAACTCAGTTCCTGAGGACGGTTTCAATGAGACAACCCACCATGTACTCCTACATGGCCTCTCACCGCTACCTTTACCAAATCGTGTTCACACACTTAGCTCACACACAGTAGGACATGTTCACACACCATTCGTATTCATTCCCGATGAATCAGACCTGACTCATCTCTAAGCAGTAGCAGGCATGACAAACAAGCATGAATGAGTAGGCACATTAGGGCTCAAACAACTCCTACTCATGCTAGTGGGTTTCATCTATTTACTGTGGCAATGACAGGTCATGCAGAGGAAAGGGGTTCAGCTACCGCAGCAAGTAAAAAATATGTCGTTGTTGTCCTAATGCAGTAAAAGAGAGCAGGAGCAAGAGAGTGGGATTGTATCGGAATGAACAAGGGGGTTTTGCTTGCCTGGAACTTTTGAAGATAATATAGTTCTTTATCGGTGTCATCGAACTCATCGTCGGTACGTCGTCTACTGAGAGTGTCACGACCGGTTTTCCAATAAAAATATTTATAGAGAAACCGATCTTTTAATTCCAGTGTGAGGAAAATCCTCCTTACTGGTAGACAAAACCTTGATACAATAAGCCAGTAGCATTTAATATATTATAGGGTCGAGCTGAGCTTGCTCAACAAATTATTACAAGCACGCCAATAATTATACATAGTGGCGGATATGACACAGTGGTGTGGGGTGGCTTACTACTGACTCGAGATAAAAGTGATTGGTGGAATATCACAGTGGAGTGGATAATATGACTACTAAACTGGCGGCTCATCGAGCGTCGAGGTGAGGCTCGATGAATTTATTTGGGTAGCGGAAGCGGATATAATACAATGACCAAATCCAGGGTCGCACGAGACTGACTGGGACTCCTCTAGGCGTCGGACTCGCTATCGAGCTCTTCATCCATGAGATCGCCTTCGTCAGCCTCTGGCCAAATCAACAAGCCAGGTGAGTACTTTGAAAGTACTCGCAAGACAGTTCAGACAATAGATATAACAAATGCATGCATGAATGTGTCATGAGAAATTTTAACAACGCACATTCAAATCAGCAAAACAAGGTAAGTAAAAAGAGAGTCGGCGGTAGTCCGCTCGAAAACCCAATAAAATAAACTAAAAACCGATCGGTTGTCTGAAGCGACACCTCGAAGGGTGAACAAATAAGTAAAACATGTCGCAGTCGGGCGTCTAAGCGACACCACATAAAGGGCTTATACTGAAAGAAAAGAAATGCGTGCCACAGTCGGACGTCGGAGCGACATCACAGAAAGGGCTTGCTTTGTAAGTAAAGAATAACAATACCGCAGTCGGACGTCTGAGGGACATCGCAGAAAGGGCTTATACCAAAAGTAAATAAATAACAATGCCACAGTCGGACGTCTGAGCGACATCGCAGAAAGGGCTTATATCAAAAGTAAATAAATAACAATGCCACAGTCGGACGTCTGAGCGAGATCGCAGAAAGGGCTTATATCAAAAGTAAATAAATAACAATGCCGCAGTCGGACGTCTGAGCGACTTCGCAGAAAGGGCTTAAATTCATTATTCATAACTTGCAAGAATTAATGCTCACCGGTAAATATTCAACACGTGATAAATAACGGGTTAGTCCATTCACAAGAATAAACGTTAACCGGACTTAATACTCATGTGGCTCACCAGAGTTTTTGTCACCAAGACTGACTCTTGACAAGATAAGATAAACACAGAACTTGGATATGGATAAGATGATTCAAAGGAATTATTGACTTTGCAGAGTTTGTACTAGAAAGCCCACAGCCAACGGATTTCCGAAGTCACGAAGGACTAGTTCCGTTTACGGTATTTCGGAAGAAACACAACAATCCAGACACACCCATCCCACCTCACGATGCCGTGAATCACCCTAGACAGCGTTCAAGAAAAACTTTGAGACAGGGAGATCACAATCTCGAATAGCATGGGATCAAATTTATATACGCGCGCTCTAAGGGGTGCCCCCCTCTCGGTCCCAACCGGAAACACCCATGCCCCTTGACCGGATGATAGGCTTTAATCCAGGGCCATGGAACCCTCATCCCAGAGCTCGTCGGCGGCCGAGGGCCGCGGTGGTCGCCGGCGGCGATCCACGGCGAGGCAGGGGGATCGGGTGATACCTCTGTGCTCAGTGCATCCTTCCGCGTCGGTGGGTGGTTGTGGTGGTTGCCGGCGAGCACCACATCGACGGCGACCCTTGCTCCGGCGGACGGTGGTTCGGGTAGTCGTGGGCCTCGTCGGAGAGAGTTGCTGGGGTTAAATTGGAGTGGGGGTTAGTCTCCTAGAGGTGTCATGAGGCTACGGGCAAGTCTAGGGCGGTGGAGGAGCTCTAACCAGAGAGAACGCTGCAGGAGCCCGAAGCGGACGGAGGTGGCCGGAGTTGAGGAAGAAGGGCCCCTCGAGGCTCTTCCAGTGGCTGGGCGGGTCCGTGAGGTGGTGGAGATGTGCGGGTCGAGAGCGAGCTCGAGGCGCTATTTATAGCCGCCCGATGCGGTTGCCGTGAACAGGATAAGTCCGCGGGCGACACGACGGTGCTGTGGCTGGACGGTTGGTTTAGGGGCTTGAGCATCGTCTAGATGGAGTACTGATTCCATCCCGGTGCCTAACTCAGCAAGGCAGGGGCGGTTACGGCCTGTCCCCAACGGAACGCCGCGGCGGCACGTCGGCGGCAGAGGGCGCGCCGTGCGTGCGTGCCACGGTGGACGGTGCTGCAGCGCGCGCTTGGCAAGGAGACGGCCACGCCGAGCTCCCAGGTGTCGTGGGCGGTCCCGAACGGCGTTGTGCCGCAGGGTGCCCCCTGTCGGCCGCCACGGGAGGTCCCGACGCCGCAGAAGACGCCGGCGCAGACGGGCCAGGGTGCCACCGATGCTAGGAACCAGCCAAGTGCGCGTGCGGCGCTCTGGACAGGGAGGAGGGGCCGTGCGCAACGCGCCAGGCGCACAGTTGACAGGTGACTGAACACTGACGAAGAAACGACACGGAACTTTCTGAAATCCTGAATTTCTCTGAAAGTGCATAGTAACAGTGCTGGCCAGGTGTTCGACAGAATGATTCTGGTATGTGGGAGGTTCTCCTTGAGCTGATTTTTGGTGGGGTGGCCTCTCATTGCATCTGGGGGCTGCCTGAATTTTGGTGGAATTTTTGGAGAAGAGGAGATATGAATTTCACCAAATTTGACAAATCTGGTCCAAACTTGCAGAGACTGAAATTTGAAAATTTTGAAAAGAAGAAGAGTGGATCTTGATGGTTCTAGGTTGTGGTTACCAAGGACTATCCAGAGGAGTTGGTTTGAGATCAAAACTCAAAGGCATTTAGGTACTTGCTTTGCAAATCACCTAGGCTCAAAATAATGGACATAATTGTTTTGGGGAAAGAAATAAATGAAATAAAATTCAAGAATGAGTTGGACTAGTTGGGACAGAATATTTGGATTGCCACAAAGTGGAAGGAGGGTTTTTGGGCGGTTTTACCATATGAGGCATGGTAAAATCATGAGTGGTTTCAATATAAGAGAAGACCCAAAACTCCTAGGGTTTTTTTTTAAGAAAATAAAACCCAAAAATTAAATTTGAGAAGAGGGCAAACAGAAGAAAGGTTTTTAATAACCAAACACCAGGGTTGAAGAAGATGCCAAAATAAAATCCTTGCCAAAGGGGAATTTTTTTTTGAGTGAGAGATCTTTGGAAGGGTTTAAATAAACTTCTTCAAATCTCACAAAGTTTTTGAGGAAAACCAACTAAATTTTTTTGGAGTGTCACAGAGAGGGGACAAACACCGACAAACAAAGGAGAAACACAATCAATTCCATGCAACAATATGATGCATGAAGATGACGTGGCAATATGCTGTTGATTGGCCTAATGCATCTAGCAATAAGTTAAATGGGGTTGGTTTGAACAGTAGGTTCAAATTCAAACTCCATATGTGAGAGTTTAAATGCCATCTAATTGATTTGACCTGATCAGCAGGTATAAGTTGTTCTAATGCATGAAAATGGTTCAGATGGGTAGATTGGATTTTTCTGATAATTTTTCATATATAACTTGTTTGATTTGGAGCTACGGTTGATTTCCTATGAATTTTAGAAGTTTTGGGCATTTTCTGGAATTTCCTGTAAAAGAATAAATCCAGAAAATACATATCGCGTCAGCATGACATCACCGATGTCAAGAGGTCAACCTGGCGCCTGTGTCAAACCTGGCGATGGGGTCCACCGTCGCTGATCGAGGCTGGTTAATGACACTGCCCGGTGGGTCCGGTCAACGCCCACGTCAGCACGGTTAAAACTGACGCGTGGGGCCACTGTGGTTATGAATTGATCTAAACAGAGATAAAACTGGGTTTGATTAGGGCATGGGACCGTGTGTCAGTGAGCCTGGGGTGGGTTAGTGGCGTCATTAGTCGCTAATGCTGACGCCACGTCAGCTCGCCGGCGTTTAGTCGCCGGCGACCTCAAGTCGTAGCAGAGTCCGCTCGGGATTGAGCTATGGGCGATGGTTTCGGGCAAGGTTTGCGGCTATGGGTTGCTGGCACACACGCGCATCCAGTGGTGGCCACGGGAGGGAGCGAAGTGGACTGTAGCGGCGGTGGTGACGACGAGTGTGGTGGGCGGAGTTCGGCCAACAATGGTTTGGGCGATGCGGGGCACGAAAGGAGCCGTGGAGGGTCGTGCTCGACTCGAGGGAGTGCGCTGAGTGCAGCCGTGAGCTCGGACGCGAGCTTGCGCAACCGTAGCCACGGTGGTGACATGGCCGGCGGCGGGGAGATCTCGACCTCGACGGTGGCCTAGTTAGGGCATGCTACCGAAGAAGGGGACAGGGGGTAAGCGATCAGGGGCTCACTGGGGGGCGGAGGAGAAGGCCGGCGGGCTCGGGGACGCGTCGGAGCGGAAGCACGGTCGCCGCGATTTCGGTGGCCTGAGGAGGAAGAAGACGTTCGGGCGGCGCTCCGAGGCTCTTCTCGTCACGTGGCTCGCTGGAGACGGCGTATGGGTCAACGGCGGAGCCCGAGGTCACGTCGGAGAGGCACGGGGAAGGCTGTGGTCGCGGTGGTGCTCGTCGGCGGTCTCGGCGCCCACGGACAGAGAGAAGGGAGGAAGCAGAAGAGGGGATGAGGGCGAGGGAGAGTGAAAGGAGGTCGGGAGAGAGTGGAGGGGTTCTGTCGGGGAGGCGGGAGGCGACGGGAGGTCGCCCAGCATCCAGGGCGGGCGGCAAGTAGGAGGTGGCTGCACGGGCAGGCGCCGCCCGCCTCAGATCCTTCAAGTAGGGAGGAAGACGACAGGAGGAGGCGGTCGTGGGCTGGGCGGCCAGCTGCAGTCTTTGGGCAGTTGGTGGCGCCTGTAAGTTAGGTAGCCTCTGCTCCTTTTTCATTTTCTTCTGTTTTGTTTAATTTACTTCCTTTTGCCACTGTTTCTAAATAAAACAAATTCAAAAACAGTGACAAAATTCCCCTGAACATTTTATTTAGCACAATGGGATTATACCAAAGCACATAAAATTGTTTCAGTTATTTGAACATATATTCAGTATATATTTGAATATAAGTTAAAATTCAAAAATAGTATTGATTTAAATTCAAAGTCCCAAAATAATTCCTTAAAATGTTCCTAAATTTTGGTTTGATATATAGCTCTTGCCAAAATTCACAAACATTGCCAAAGGACATCTTGGAACAAAGATTGAGATTTCTAGGGTTCTTTGCCCTTCTTTTAATTAAGTTTTTGAGGCTTTCAAAATTCCTCAATTCAAGTTTATAGAAATTTAGACATGATGCATGGGTGCAAAGCCACTATTTACAAACATTATTCTACGGCTGTGACAACTCACCCCCACTAAACAAGAATCTCGTCCCGAGATTCAAGACGTGAGGTAAGAAGACAGAGGGACACAAGCTAATACAATCTTCACCATCCAGTTTGCATCTCATAAGGACGTTGATTCGATCACCATCTTTGTCTCGACGTCTTGCTCTAAGAACTCCAGCTATCATGACAACGAGAGGAAAGGGAGAACTCTAGAAGGATCGATCTTCTCGAAGATCGGACAACCGACGATCAACTCACGGAATGAGACATTGAACATTTCTCAAGCTGAGACATGAAACATACATCCAGAGGGATGGAGTGTAACAGATGACGAAGGTTCACTATGTAGACACAATTCCACACTTAAGAAGGTGGTGAACGGTTGTCAAAGTAGCGAGGAGTTGAGTTGCCATGATACCATAATGAGACATCTTAAGAAAAGTGACTCGCAGAAATATTCCCTTAAGTGGCAAAAAGAATTACTTTTGATTCGGAGATCATTGAAACTCTTAATATCAGCCTAAGGCAATCACAATCAATCATTTGGCGGAGTTCAAAGGAATGGCATATCTGAATTCGAATGGATGATGTGGACTACCTTGTTGAAGACAACGCGATGGATGATTTTGCTTATCATCGGAAATGGATGGGACCCATGGTAGGACCACTTTTGAAGATGATCCTAAACAACAATTACTGAGAGGGCATCCCATGGGCATTGGCACAATGGCGGTGCGAGCTGGGAACAACATGCAACTGTTGGGAATGTTCCAACCATCATATCTGCCTGAGATTCAGAACCGATTGGTGATAGGATACCTCAGACTCAGCATGTCTGAAAAGAAGGTTTGCAACACAAATCGACGAGATGACGTTGCGAGATTCTCGGGAAATGAACTATGATAGCAAACTCCAAAACATGAGCTGGTTCCGCTACATATATGTGAACACCTTTTCCCGGACAAGCATGACCACATAGTAGTCTTATAACAAAACACTATCGAGTTCCGGAGGGGAATCATTAGCGAGGGTAGCGAAGTCCTAGCATAAGTCATGATTCTTAAGAAGGAACTTCTTCACCTTGAACAAATCAATCACTGGCTTGGTGTGCTAGGGACACATATGGAGTGGAGGTAATTAATCTACCAAACCATAGAATACTTCACACGTATGCATGACTGACTTGGGATGATTCCAAGGGAAACAAAACAAACCTTGCTCAAATTCATGGCGGCAACTTACACCTAAAGCACATGAATTCGAGGAAGTTACTTCTTCCATCCAAGCATAAGCTTCATGAACGAAACACGAAGGCATTGCTTACAAAGTTTCCAACACTAGGTTGATGTTCAACATGAGTCATGGGGGAGACAAAACACTGCTGATGGGCTCAACAACAACTCATCGGAATTTCCATATCACTGGACTTCCACCATCACGTGAACATGGTGATAGCATTGGTCAGACAAAAGGATGTAATGGTGTATGCTCGAGGGATCAACCACGAGTAAGACAACATTATGAACATCTATGGTTCTGATTTGACTTGAAGATAGCCCATACTCAGGTCAAAGTTTTGACAAGGCAATAGATCCAACAACTGATCACGAGGACCAATTGGTGAATATATCATCTTTCTTCTACACACACACAAACACAAAGATATCCCTTTAGAAAGAACCAAATTCGGCAAACCTTTTATCTTCCAACTCCCCAAGTTGTTGTTTAGCTTAGCCAACTAGCTCAGGGTATCCAACACAGATTCTTGGAGAAAGGGTGGTTTACAAGAAAACCAACTTGATCACGAACTCAACATAGCGGTGAGGTGACAACCTGGTTATACTTCCGAGAAGATAATCGGAATATCACGAACCACCGGTATGTTACTAAGCTCGAGAACAACCTTGCTTTGCAGGGCAAGATGATATGATCAAAAGAGTGAGGAATTGCCACAGTCCTAACTCATTGATCGAAGAGTGCACCGGAAATAAAGACTAGGTAGCACGATCAATCTTAGGATGATGATTTAATAACCAACACGCTAAGAATGAGAATATTGTCCATTAACTACCAAGCAACAAGGTTGCTAGGAGTATTGATTTCATACATCACGGTTCACTTATCGGCATTCTGGTTACAATAACGCAGGGACCGAGGAATGAACAATGATGACAAGAAGTATTACTGCGTCAAGAATTCATAAGAGGTGGTGCAATTCTCATGACACTCTTGACATAAAAATGGTAATACTCCAAGGTACAGCAGAGCAAAAGCTGGTTTGGCATAATCCGCGGAATACAACTGCTTTGACCCAATCCTAGAAATGGATGAGGTACATGAGTTCATTTCTCCTAGTCATTCCCGGATAGAATGGCTTGACGGGCCACAAGAGTAGTGGCATCGATGAACACGAATGCATAACTACTCCTGACTATCAATCGATAGACGAGGGCCAGAAAACAACTAAAGAGGAACAACTCAAAGGAACACATGTTTTTCTGAGCTGTGAATGCATGGATTAGTATGCCGAACAAATTCAGCATATTTCTTTCGGATAACCCATGCAGAGAGGTTGAACTGGCAGAGTCGCAAAATAGAACGGAAAACCCATCAAGAGCACTCTTGTCGTGACCTTGGTTCAAGGAACTTCTGCCAAGAATGGCTCATGGTATTTAGAAGAATGATGTACCACGGACCTCGAGAACTAATGCAAAGGTTACTAATATCCTAAAGGAACTAGCAAAACTATCAACATGAGGTAAGTAGGGTGAATCTCGGGTTCAAGAACCCATGAATAGAATGCCTACTAACTAATAGCATCATGGGATGCTTTCAAGAATAATGGCCAGAATCATCACACTGGGGATACAAAACATGGCTAGATTACCAGGTGACTCCCTAAACACCTAGGGTCATAATAATAGCTCCAACATATATGTCAAGGCAATAAATTACCTCAACGCACCGGTTAGTGTGCTTATTCTGACCATAAAGGACATCGGGAATGGAAAGAAAGGATTTACAAATGCATCAGACTATTTAGAGACCTGGGATGACTCAGATAGCATAACGACTGTAAATGCTCAAAGATTTGAGACATGCTACAAAAATGGTGGCATAACCACTCAGAAGCACAATATCAAGGGTTCGAGATCAACAGTTCACATATGGAAGTAGTAGGAACTGAAATGAAGCTTGAAACCAACAATCATATAAGTCTATGGATTAGTAACACGTCATCCTAATAGAGAGATGAGAAGCCTAGTTCTTAATCCCTGTAGAAGAGAAGAGGATGACTCATATCAGAAGGCCATGAGGTATAAGGAGTAAAAAGAGCCTTACGTTCCCTTCCACAATCAATTCCCTTACATAACTAAAGCATTTCTAGACACAACTTCGACTAGTTTGGCTTGGTAATCCTACAGGCAGTCAGGCTCTGATACGAAAGCTGTCAGGACCCCGATTCCAAGTCACATCGATCTAGGCGGTAACACTTCATATCAGTTTGCGGCCTCACGCACGATATTCCCACGGGTGTCGCCTTACCATGGCCCGGGACCGTTTGCGCCTTTTGGCTCACGTATATGATAGTGTCGCTAGCATCCATATGACAGAGAACCCGGGCCGACATGGCTAGTCGTGAACCCAAAGCGGCACTAACCCATGGGGACAGGCATACATGAATCAATTTCGAGCATGTCGGTCAGCAGCGTGTGAATCCGGGCTGTAGCACTGGGCTAACAGGACTCCGGGAACCCGGGCTGTAGCAGGCTATGCAGGACTCCGGATGTCACCGCGTGATATTTCCCAAGGATGACACAGAACAAAGTGACTCACATGCTACCAACTGTCTTGAGCAAGAGTGCTGGGCTAGCGAGACTCCGTGAACTGGCAGAAGCGGACTACTATGGCTCAAGGAAGCACTAGACTACATTTCCCCATAAGAGAGACTGCCAAGGATAAACAACTAGATTGTCGGATCCCACGCATACCAAGCATTACAAACATACACACAATATGCTCGATATGTGTAAATACAACATGGCATCACAACATAACTCTACGACTCAAGTATTTATTCATAGGCTCCGAGGAGCGAGATATTACAAACATGGGTCTCTCGACCCAGCATTCAGAGCATAGAAGTCAAACACATGCGGAAGCTTAACATGTCTGATTACAGACAACTATAAATGAAAAAGGCTGAGAAGCCTCACTATCTACCAGATCCTGCCGAGGGCACAAGATCGTAGCCGAGGTAACAAGCTAAGCGTTGAAGTCCACGCGGAACTACTAGTGAGACTGAAGTCTCTCTGCAAAAACATAAATTAGGCAAACGTGAGTACAAATGTACCCAGCAAGACTTACATCAGAACTATCTACATGTGCATCAGTATCAACAAAGGGGTGGTGGAGTTTGGCGCAGCAAGCCAGCTTTGACTCTGTGGCTATCCTGAACTACGATCGCAAGTAACTCTTTTGAGGTGGCGTACGAGTCCACATATTCACCATATCAATACACTACTATGGATCCGCCCCGCCTTCCCACGAGAACGCCATCCATAGCACTCACGCTTATCTTGCGCATTTTAGAGTATCCACTTCCACTTGTCTATGAACTGCACAGCAACCCGTAAGTCCTTTTCGCGGACATGGCTATTCAATAGATGATGTTAACCCTGCAGGGGTGTACTTCTTCACACTGCGCCTCGCCACTTACCACCATGTACACGTCGTGTATCTCGAAACCTTCAAGCGGAAGCTCTGGCGAGGAGTCGGCCATGACCTGACTAACCACACAAGTCTCTCGTCCAGGTTTATCGCCTATTCGGGTTCCATCCGCAAGGAGATCCGGCCGGGGTGTCGCTCACGGCCCCAAACGATGTGAGCAGGGTTCCCGAGACACCAAACGGGCGCCCGGTACACCGTGCCATGGTGTATCTACCGCAACATAGCCCACCCCTAGGGTCAGCGCTACGCACGGCCCCCAACACATATCCTACAAACACCAGAAACTAGTTGCAACTCCTGGACAGAGATCGAGTTGATTAATAAGTCGAGAGGGGCACTTAAGCATTCCAATGCGTGGTAGTACCTGTTCATGGATCACAAACACAGAACTCAGTTCCTGAGGACGGTTTCAATGAGACAACCCACCATGTACTCCTACATGGCCTCTCACCGCTACCTTTACCAAATCGTGTTCACACACTTAGCTCACACACAGTAGGACATGTTCACACACCATTCCAATTCATTCCCGATGAATCAGACCTGACTCAACTCTAAGCAGTAGCAGGCATGACAAACAAGCATGAATGAGTAGGCACATTAGGGCTCAAACAACTCCTACTCATGCTAGTGGGTTTCATCTATTTACTGTGGCAATGACAGGTCATGCAGAGGAAAGGGGTTCAGCTACCGCAGCAAGTAACAAATATGTCGTTGTTGTCCTAATGCAGTAAAAGAGAGCAGGAGCAAGAGAGTGTGATTGTATCGGAATGAACAAGGGGGTTTTGCTTGCCTGGCACTTTTGAAGATAATATAGTTCTTCATCGGTGTCATCGAACTCATCGTCGGTACATCGTCTACTGAGAGGGGACAAACGCCGACAAACAAAGGAGAAACACAATCAATGCCATGCAACAATATGATGCATGAAGATGACGTGGAAATATGCTGTTGATTGGCCTAATGCATCTAGCAACAAGTTAAATGGGGTTGGTTTGAACACTAGGTTCAAATTCAAACTCCATATGTGAGAGTTTAAATGCCATCTAATTGATTTGACCTGATCAGCAGGTATAAGTTGTTCTAACATGCATGAAAATGGTACAGATGGGTAGATTGGATTTTCTGATAATTTTTCATATATAATTTGTTTGATTTGGAGCTACGGTTGATTTCCTATGAATTTTAGAAGTTTTGTGCATTTTCTGGAATTTCCTGTAAAAGAATAAATCCAGAAAATACATATTGCGTCAGCATGACATTAGCCTGATGTCAGCAGGTCCACTGGGCGCCTCCAGGTCAAACCTAACCAGTGGGGTCCACTGGTCAGTGACTGGGGCTGGTTAATGACACTGCCAGGTGGGTCCGGTGAACGCCCACGTCAGCACGGTCAAAACTGACGCGTGGGGCCACTGTGGTTATGAATTAATCTAAACAGAGATAAAACTGGGTCTGATTAGCGCATGGGCCCATGTGTCAGTGAGCCTGGGGTGGGTTAGTGGCGTCATTAGTCGCTAATGCTGACGCCACCTCAGCTCGCCGGCGTTTAGTCGCCGGCGACCTCAAGTCGCGGCGGAGTCCACTCGGGATTGAGCTACGGGCGATGGTTTCGGGCGAGGTTTGCGGCTATGGGTTGCTGGCACACACGCGCATCCAGTGGTGGCCACGAGAGGGAGTGAAGTGGACTGTAGCGGCGGTGGTGACGACGAGTGCGGTGGTCGGAGTTCGGCCAACAATGGTTTGGGCGATGCGGGGCACGAAAGGAGCCGTGGAGGGTCGTGCTCGATTTGAGGGAGTGCGCTGAGTGCAGCCGTGAGCTCGGACGCGAGTTTGAGCGACCGTAGCCAAGGTGGTGACATGGCCGGCGGCGGGGAGATCTCGACCTTGACGGTGGCCTAGTTACGGCGTGCTACCAAAGAAGGGGACATGGGGGAAGCGACCAGGGGCTCACTGGGGGGCGGAAGACAAGGCCGGCGGGCTCGGGGACGCGTCGGAGCAGAAGCACGGTCGCCGGCGATCTCGGTGGCCCGAGGAGGAAGAAGACGTTGGGGCGGCGCTCCGAGGCTCTTCTCGTCACGTGGCTCGGTGGAGACGGCGTATGGGTCAACGGCGGAGCCCGAGGTCACGTCGGAGAGGCACGGGGACGGCTGTGGTCGCGGTGGTGCTCGTCGGCGGTCTCGGCGCCCACGGATAGAGAGAAGGGAGGAAGCAGAGGAGGGGATGAGGGCGAGGGAGAGTGAGAGGAGGTCGGGGAGAGAGTGGAGGGGTTCCAGGGGGTCGGGGAGGCGACGTGGAGGTCGTCCAGGCATCCAGGGGCGGGGGCGGCAAGCAGGAGGTGGCGTGGCTGGGCGTGCCACGCCTCGATCCTTGGCGAGGAGGAAGACGACAGGGAGGAGGCGGTCGTGGGCTAGGCCGGCCAGCTGCGGTGCTGGGCCGGTTGGTGGCGCCAGGTAAGTTAGGTAGGCCTCTGCTCCTTTTTAATTTTTCTTCTGTTTTGTTTAATTTACTTCCTTTTGCCACTGTTTCTAAATAAAACAAATTCAAAAACAGTTACAAAATTCCCCTGAACATTTTATTTAGCAAAATGGGATTATACCAAAGCACATAAAATTGTTTCAGTTATTTGAACATATATTCAGTATATATTTGAATATAAGTTCAAATTCAAAAATAGTATTGATTTAAATTCAAAGTCCCAAAATAATTCCTTAAAATGTTCCTAAATTTTGGTTTGATATATAGCTCTTGCCAAAATTCACAAACATTGCCAAAGGACATCTTGGAACAAAGAATGAGATTTCTAGGGTTCTTTGCCCTTCTTTTAATTAAGTTTTTGAGGCTTTCAAAATTCCTCAATTCAAGTTTTTAGAAATTTAGACATGATGCATGGGTGCAAAGCCACTATTTACAAACATTATTCTAGGGCTGTGACAAAGGACCATGACCTTGCTGAGGCGCAGAAGGCAGCTTTGGACAAGACGAAGCTTGCGGAAGTAAAGCTGGCTTCTGTCGGAAAACTTGAAGAGGAGAATACCAATCTGAAAGCTGCTCTCGACGCGGCCAACAAGGAGGTCAGTCGTCTGAAGAATGACAAGAGAGCCCTGAGCGACAAGGCTAGCGAACTGGTGGGGAAGAAGAACGATCTGGAGGCTTATCTAGGAGGGCTCGCCACGAAGTTATTCCTCATGCTTGAAGGTAATCTCTTTTATCTGACTGACTCGTTATCACCGACTCTTCATAGATCTGTTGGTTTAACTTCAAACTGTGTTTACAGAATTCTGCCAAAACTTGGAGGAGGAGACCAGTCGACTGGAGACAAACTTGGACCCCATTAACTCTCCTGTGAAGGACGAGGCCGCTATGAACGTGTTCCGACTGGAGTCTCGTGTTGCTGGAGTTGTTGACTATCTTGCCCGACTGAAGGTTGCGGTGTCGCGAATCGACACGACACTCTGGCCTGGAGAGACGCTTCAAAATGACCTCGAGTCTCTGGTGACTCGACTGAATGACGTTCCAGGTCGAGTGCAAGAATGGAAAAAGTCTTCCACCAGGTGTGGTGCTGACGTTGCTCTATCCTTGGTCCGTGTTCACTGCAAGGACGCGCGAGAGGACAAGCTGGCGTCCATCAAAGTGGCCAATACCAAGAAGCATGACTTCCAATCTTTCATGGAAACCTTCATTGCCGCTGCCACTCGGATTGCTGATGGAGTCGACCTGGACCAGTTTGTTGCACCCTCCAGTCCTCCACCTGAGGAGTAAGAAAAACTTCTATGCCTCACCTTAAATTTGCCTCGGAATGCTGAGTGGTTTTGTAACCGATAAACTTTTACAGGCTTGACGCTTGAGCACTTCCGAATCCGTTATCTGAACTTTGCTTGTCGTTGAATATGCTTGCTTTTGCCTTCGATCGAACTTTGTTCTTCACTCGGAATACACTTTAATGCTTGAGACGCAGCTCTGCGATGGAAAGTCTAGTCGACCTGCACTTCATCGCTCTTGCAGGTTGGGATGAAGCACAGATTGCAGTCGACCTCATCGTCCTTGCAGAGCGCATGTTGTATTTGTGGCGTAGCTCAAAAGGAGAAGGTTGCAGTCGACCTGCACCTCGTCGTCCTTGCGGAGCGTACGTTGTACTTGTGGCATAGCTCCGAAGAAGAAGGTAGCAGTCGACCTGCACCTCGTCGTCCTAGCGGATTGGGTTGGAGCACACGTTGTACTTGTGGCGGAGCTCCCAAGGAGAAGGTAGCAGTCGACCTGCACCTCGTCATCCTTGCGGATCGAGGCGATTTCGAACTTAGGCGAGTACTTGGATTGCAGCTAAGCCTCCGAGTAAGAGGATTGCTCTTCACTAGGTAGGATTTTTCAAACTTAGGCGAGTACTGGACTGCAGCTAAGCCCCCGAGTGGGAGGACTGCTCTCCACTCGGTAGGATTTTCAAATACTTAGGCGAGTACTGGACTGCAGCTAAGCCCCCGAGTGGGAGGACTGCTCTCCACTTGGTAGGATTTTCAAATACTTAGGCGAGTACTGGACTGCAGCTAAGCCCCCGAGTGGGAGGACTGCTTTCCACTCGGTAGGATTTTCAAATACTTAGGCAAGTACTGGACTGCAGCTAAGCCCCCGAGTGGGAGGACTGCTCTCCACTCGGTAGGATTTTCAAATACTTAGGCGAGTACTGGACTGCAGCTAAGCCCCTGAATGGGAGGCTGGCTCACCACTCGGTAGGATTTTTTAAACTTAGGCGAGTACTTCGACTGCAACTAAGACCCCGAGTGGGAGGCTGGCTCACCACTCGGTAGGATTTTCAAATACTTAGGCGAGTACTGGACTGCAGCTAAGCCCCCGAGTGGGAGGACTGCTCTCCACTCGGTAGGATTTTTTAAACTTAGGCGAGTACTTGGACTGCAGCTAAGCCCCTGAGTGGGAGGCTGGCTCACCACTCGGTAGGATTTTTTAAACTTAGGCGAGTATTTGGACTGCAGCTAAGCCCCCGAGTGGGAGGCTGGCTCACCACTCGGTAGGATTTTTTAAACTTAGGCGAGTACTTGGACTGCAGCTAAGCCCCCGAGTGGGAGGCTGGCTCACCACTCGGTAGGATTTTTTAAACTTAGGCGAGTATTTGGACTGCAGCTAAGCCCCCGAGTGGGAGGCTTGCTCACCACTTGGTAGGATTTTTTTAACTTAGGCGAAACGGATTCGCAGCTAAGCCTCCGAGTGAGAAGCTTGCTCATCACTCGGTAGGAATTTTTTTTTACAAACTTGGGCGAAACGGATTCGCAACCAAGCCACCCACTGGGGGAGTTCCTCATGTAAACAAAAGCAACAACAATCGCTGGGAAAATTATAACACTCTTGTCTTTGATAAATAAACTACAAAGATATTTCTTATTACATCTCATCCGAATGAGTATTTAAGTATAAAACGGGCGGATCAGCTCCACATTCCAAGCTCAAGGCTCATCGATCTGGCGATCAACATTGTAAAGATGGTACGCTCCATTGTGGAGAACTCTGGTGACGATGAAGGGGCCTTCCCAAGTGGGAGCGAGATTGTGTGGTTTCTGTTGATCCACTCGGAGGACCAAGTCTCCTTCTTGGAAGGCTCGACTCTTCACATTTCTGGCATGGAATCGATGCAAGTCTTGCTGATAGATGGTCGAGCGGACCAGGGCCATCTCTCTTTCTTCTTCTAGAAGGTCGACTGCGTCTTGCCGGGCTTGCTCTGCTTCCTCTTCAGAATAGAGTTCGACTTGGGGTGCATTGTGAAGCAGGTCACTCGGCAGAACTGCTTCAGCTCCGTAGACCAGAAAGAATGGGGTTCTCCCAGTCGACCGATTAGGAGTGGTCCTCAATCCCCAGAGAACTGAAGGAAGTTCGTCGACCCACGCGCCTGCTGCGTGCTTGAGGTCGCGCATCAACCGGGGTTTCAGTCCTTTGAGAATTAAGCCATTTGCTCTTTCTGCTTGTCCATTCGACTGGGGGTGAGCTACTGAAGCGTAGTCGACTCGTGTGCCTTGAGAAGCGCAAAAGGATTTGAATTTGTCGGAATCGAAGTTCGACCCATTGTCACTGATGATGCTATGCGGAACTCCATATCTGAATATCAACTCTCTGACGAAACTGATAGCAGTGGACGCATCGAGATTCTTGATAGGCTTAGCTTCGATCCATTTACTAAACTTGTCGACTGCCACTAACACATGAGTGAAGCCGCTCCTGCCAGTTCTCTGTGGTCCAACCATATCCAACCCCCAAACAGCAAAGGGCCAGACGAGTGGAATGGTCTTCAAGGCTGAGGCTGGTTTGTGTGACATATTGGAATAGAACTGACAGCCTTCACACTTGTCGACTATCTCTTTCGCCATTTCATTTGCTCTTGGCCAGTAAAACCCCACTCAGTATGCTTTAGCCACAATGGTCTGAGAGGACGCATGGTGACCACAGGTCCTCGAGTGGATATCATCAAGAATTATCCGACCTTCCTCCGGTGTTATACATTTCTATCCGACTCCAGTCGCGCTTTCTCTGTTCAGCTGTCCCTTTATCACAGTAAAGGCCTTGGATCGACGGACGATCTGTCGAGCCTCTTCTTCGTTCTCTGGGAGCTCTTTCCTTAGGATGTACGCGATGTATGGCACCGTCCAGTCGGGAGTGATGACCAACACTTCCATGATCAGGTCGACCACCGCTGGAACCTCAACCTCAGTCGGGTCTGTGGCACTTTTTGGTCGCGGAACTTCTTCAGTGAAAGGATCCTCTTGAACTGACGGTGAGTGGATGTGTTCCAAAAACACATTGCTGGGAATGGCTTCTCTCTTGGAACCTATTTTTGCTAAATCATCAGCTGCTTGATTTTTCAGTCGGGGTATATGATGAAGGTCTAACCCCTCGAATTTCTTCTCGAGCTTTCTCACTGCATTGCAGTAACCAGCCATGGCCGGACTTCTGACGTCCCACTCCTTCATCACTTGATTAACCACTAAATCTGAGTCGCCATAGACCATGAGGCGACGGACGCCGAGCGAAATGGCCATACGCAACCCATAAAAAAGTGCTTCATACTCTGCTTCGTTGTTGGAGGAATCAAAGTGAATTTGGAGAACATATTTGAGCTTATCTCCTCGGGGGGTGAGGGAGTCCCGGATTAGGGGGTGTCCGGATAGCCGAACTATCACCGTTGGCCGGACTCCTGGACCATGAAGATACAAGATTGAAGACTTCGTCCCGTGTCCGGATGGGACTTTCCTTGGCGTGGAAGGCAAGCTTGGCGATACGGATATGTAGATCTCCTACCATTGTAACCGACTTTGTGTATCCCTAACCCTATTCGGTGTCTATATAAACCGAAGGGTTTTAGTCCGTAGGACGAACAACAATCATACCATAGGCTAGCTTCTAGGGTTTAGCCTCTCTGATATCGTGGTAGATCTACTCTTGTACTACCCATATCATCAATATTAATCAAGCAGGAGTAGGGTTTTACCTCCATCGAGAGGGCCCGAACCTGGGTAAAAACATCGTGTCCCTTGTCTCCTGTTACCATCCGCCTAGACGCACAGTTCAGGACCCCCTACCCGAGATCCGCCGGTTTTGACACCGACATTGGTGCTTTCATTGAGAGTTCCTCTGTGCCGTCACCGTCAGGAAGGATGCCTCATCCCGTCTTTAAAGACGACATTATCGCCAGAGGAGCCTTGGCCGCCGGCCAGACTCTTCGGCTAGGTGGTTTCCTTATGACCACCAGTTCGGCCGCCGCGCCGACGATGACTTCTCGGGTCATCGAAACCAATCTTCATATTAACTCTGAACTTGCCGAGCAGCTAGATCCGATCGAGCTCTCCTCTGTGAACGACCTCTTGGATCGCATCGCCGCCCTGGGGGTCGCCACTGACTACGATCAGGTCGGGCCTAAAACCGATCTGAGAGAGATTAACTCTCCCCAGGCTACCCACCATGTTACTGTGGTAGAGGAACAATACGGCGACTCTTCTTCTATCTTAAGGACTAGCTACGTCCGGATTCCCGACCCCTCCATGCCGGATTCCCGCGGAGGGACGGATATCGATCAAATCCTGAACTTAAAGTCAGGCGGCGGGTTGGATTCATTGAATAACATCCAAAAACCCAAACTTCCAAGTTCGGAAACTTCTCGGCCCCTGAGTCTTAGATTGGACGGGGTTCCGGATCTAATTCCACCCGCCCACCCAAACATTAGCGATCTATCCCGAATTCACCAAGAGCCCGCTGAAACAGTACATCATTACTGGGCCAGATTCCTCCTGGTTATGGACAGGATAAAGGACTGCCGAGAGGAGGACGCAATCTCACTCTTCTGCAATAATTGCACGGACGAGGGAATCCTAAACGCCATAAGTCGTCGTGAAATTACACGCTTTGCTGACTTGGTGACCATAGTACAAAAGTACTGTGCGATGGAGAGTGCTTCGAAAACCGAAAGTAAATTTTGGGATAATCCGGCCCCGAACACAGCCCTAGTCCGAAATAAAAGGGTGCATCATCACCAACCACCTGGGTTAAATACCAAAAAACAAAAACCCTGTAAAGGGCATGGAACCGTACTGGAGGGATGGCTCAACGGACCCTGCAAAATTCATAGCACAGAGGACGCCACTCCAACTCATAGCCTTCGAGCATGTTGGATACTACGGCAGGTGGCCAAAAGTGGCGAAGAGCTTCTAGCTTCAGAATCCCAGCCCAACAATACCAGTACGGTATTAATAGTCTTCGAGACTTTTGCATCAAATAACATGCGGAAGCGAACACTCCGCAACCTTGCCGAAGTCTACCAAGTAGCAACAATAAATCCATGGAGTGACACGGCTATTACCTTTAATGCTAGTGACGAACCCAAATTCCGAACAGCCTGAGCACCAGCCGCATTGGTCCTCAGTCCGATAGTGGACGGCTTTCGCCTTACTAAGGTACTCATGGATGGCGGCAGCGTATTAAACCTCATCTATGAGGAAACCCTCCGAAAAATGGAAATAGACTGGAGCCGCATTGAGCAAAGCAGCACAACCTTCAGAGGAATAATCCCTAGTCGGGAAGCATGCTGCACAGGAAAAATCACATTGGACGTAGCGTTGGGCTCACCGGACAATTACAGGTCCGAGGAGGTCACATTTCAAGTGGCCCCGTTCAGCAGCGGATATCACGCTCTATTAGGGCGAGAGGCATTCACAATATTTCAAGCTATACCCCATTATGGGTACATGAAGCTTAAAATGCCCGGACCTAACGGAATCATCACTCTCGCTAGTGATCCGAAATAGCACTCCGCGCCGAAAACAAGACAGCCGCACTAGCCCTCGATGCACTATCCGAAGCCCTAGCGGCCGAGGAACTCACTACGATGCGCTCCACGGTGAACAGGGACGATGTGATACTTGATAAAAGATCCAAGTCCACCTCTTTTAAACCAGCGAATGAAATAGTCAAATTCCAAGTCCACCCAACGGACCCTGCAAAGATGGCTTCCATTGGGGCACAATTAAACCCTGATGTAGACGCCGCACTACGAGAATTTCTACGAGAAAACTGGGACATTTTTGCCTGGCACCCTTCAGACTTGCCAGGAATCCCACGTCGGCTGGCCGAGCACAGCCTAAATATCCTAAAAGGATTTAAGCCAGTCAAGCAGGCTCTTCGGCGTTTTTCCGAACCCAAGAGACAGGCCATGGGAGAGGAGCTAGCCAAACTTCTGGAAGCCGGATTCATCAGAGATATAAAACATCCGGACTGGCTAGCAAATCTGGTGATGGTACCAAAGAAGGACAAATCCTGGCGCCTATGTGTTGATTTCAAAGACCTTAATAAGGCTTGCCCAAAGGATCCCTTCCCCCTCTCTCACATTGATCAAATTATTGATGCCGCAGCAGGACACGATTCATTGTGCTTCCTCGACGCATACTACGGCTACCACCAAATTAAGATGGCGGAGTCAGACCAAGCCGCAACGGCATTCATAACTCCATACGGCCCATTCTGCTTTAACACAATGCCCTTTGGGCTCAAAAACGCCGGCGCAACATATAAGCGCATGATTCAGACATGTCTGGCAAACCAGATCGGCAAAACAGTGGAGGCATATGTAGATGACGTGGTCGTCAAATCCAAGCATGTCGTAACTCTAGTAGACGACTTGAGACTCACATTCGACAATCTCCGAAAATATGACATTAAGCTCAATCCGGAAAAATGCTTCTTCGGCGTTCCAGCCGGAAAGCTCTTGTGCTTCATTGTGTCCGGTAGAGGAATTGAAGCAAACCCAGCCAAGATCCGAGGTCTGTCACAATTGGATATTCCAAAAGACCTCAAACAAATACAAAAATTGACTGGATGCGTAGCGGCTCTAAGCCGCTTCATTTCCCATTTGGGAGAAAAGGCGTTACCCCTTTACCGCGTCCTCCGCGCATCAACACTTCGAATGGGCGGATACGCCACGGCCGGACTCAAGAAATAAAGGCCATATTGGCAACAAATCCGGTCCTGGCCGCGCCCACCATGGGCGAACCAATGCTATTATATATCGCCGCAACACATCAAGTTGTTAGCGCGGTGCTCGTCGTCGAACGAGAAACGGATGGACACAGGTTCCCTCTTCAAAAACCAGTTTACTATGTGTCCACTGTCCTAAGTCCATGCAAGTCCAGGTACCCACATTATCAAAAGATAGCATACGCGGTGTTCATGGCATCCCGGAAGCTGCGACACTACTTTGAAGAGTGTTCGATTACAGTAGCCTCCGAAGTACCTCTTAACGACATTATAAACAACCGCGACGCGACGGGCCGGATTGCCAAATGGGCCATCGAGCTCCTCCCATTCGACATAACCTATAAGCCACGACAAGCTATTAAGTCGCAAGTGCTGGCCGATTTCGTTGCCGAATGGACCGAAGCCGAACTCCCTAAAGAGTACGGCGCATATTCCAATTGGATCATGCACTTCGATGGCTCCAAAATGTTGGCTGGCCTGGGGGCTGGCGTCGTCCTAACGTCCCCAACCGGGGACACAGTCCAATACGTCCTTCAGATAATGTACACGGACTCCAACAACGCAGCCGAATACGAGGCCCTTCTGCACGGCCTCCGGATGGCAGTCTCCATGGGCATTAAACGCCTAGAGGTGTGCGGAGATTCAAACCTCGCGATATCTCAAATAAACAGAGACTTTGACGCCAAAGATCCGAAAATGGCAGCGTACCGCAACGCGGTCCTAAAAATGTCAGCACGGTTCGAAGGGCTTGAATTTCATCATATAGCCCGGGATAACAACCAGGCGGCGGACGTATTGGCACGCATCGGCGCAAAACGCGATGCCGTCCCTCCCAACATCTTCCTGGAACGGCTGTTCAAGCCATCCGTACTATGGGAAGGGGAGTCCGGAAATAACAATCCGGACCCAACCGCACTGTCTGACACCAAACACTCTGACACAATCGGAGGCTCTGCCAACGAGATAACACCCTCCGCCCAGGAAATAATGGCAGTCATTGCCCCGTGGACGGAGCCATTCCTAGCCTACCTAACTAGGCAGGAACTCCCCGAAGACCAAAATGAGGCTCGCTGCATAGTACGGCGATACAAAGCCTATAAAGTCCACGAGGGAGAGCTCTATAAGAAAAGTACAACAGGAGTCCTTCAAATGTGTATCTCCGAAGAGGAAGGGCGAAACCTCCTGGCTGAAATTCATGCCGGACTGGGTGGGCACCACGCCGCAGCCTGGGCCCTTGTAGGCAAGGCCTTCCGTACAGGATTTTATTGGCCGACGGCCCGGGCAGATGTGCAGGATTTAGTACAACGATGCGTCGGTTGCCAGCTTTTTGCTTACCAAAGCCACATGCCACCCACCGCCCTCAAAACTATACCCATCACCTGGCCGTTTGCGGTCTGGGGGCTTGACATGGTTGGACCCCTTAAGGGAGGAACCCACAAGCAAAAATACCTATTGGTCATGGTGGATAAATTCACCAAATGGATCGCGGCCAAGCCTGTTAAAACGGCCGAATCCAGACCGGTGATAGACTTCATATCAGGGGTAGTACACCATTACGGCGTCCCCCACAGTATCATCACTGATAACGGCACCAACTTCATAGCCGATGAGGTCAAACTATGGTGCAAAAACATGGGCATCAAGCTCGATTACGCCTCAGTCTATCACCCTCAAACTAATGGTCAAGTCGAGCGGGCAAACGGTCTAATCATGAGCGACATTAAACCCAGACTAGTGCGGTCCCTTAAGGAATCTAACACGCACTGGGTAGAGGAGCTCGACTCCGTACACTGGGGGCTGCGGACCACGCCGAATCGCACTACCGGATTCACACCATTTTTTATGGTGTACGGCGCAGAGGCAGTCTTGCCCTGCGACATAATTCATGGCTCACCTCGCGTGCGCATGTATGAAGAAAGAGAAGCCGAACTCGATCGGCAGGACAGTCTGGACGCCTTGGAGGAGGAGCGCGACGTGGCAAAAGCTCGTTCCGCATTCTATCAACAGCAGGCTCGAAGATATCAAAGCAAAGAAGTACGGGCCAAAGCTTACAACGTTGGCGAACTAGTTCTACGCCTGCCGGACAAGAAAAAGGACAAACTCAAGCCCAAATGGGAAGGTCCCTTCATCATCGACCAGGTCCTGAGCGGCGGAGCATACCGTCTGCGAAACACAGCCCGTCTACGAAGATTCTACGCCTATCGCCGAACTCTGGGTTCGTCTCCTTCCTCCGTCCAAAATTTATACTTTATCTGTCTTTTATTTCTCTCCTTCCTCCTCCTTCTTCTTGAAGCATGTAGAGGCTCGCTTGCGCTTTGTTCACACATACTTGACGCGCCACCCGCGCTCATTATACCTGGGGGCTTCTTTAACAGAAGCTTATTTATACGGGCCTTATGCCCAACACATGTGTCAAACTTCCGCATGTACCTTTTACTCACTATTATATGCATAGATATGACTTAAGTTTTAGCCAAGCTGGGTTGCCTGGCTCCTGTGCTTATCGGTACGTTCCCGATTGTTCGGCTAGGCGGTAAAGGGAGCACCTCTGCGATTGTTACTGCCGGGTCAGCCGGATGTGTACCTCAGACTGGGTGAAGCCGAAAGCTAGCGTTCTTAAGGGAATATTCGGTCGGTGAACTGAAAGATGATTTTTAAACTATTTATCCATCTGCCCCCAGATGATTTCCTGCTTTCTTAGCAGTTTGGACATGCACTTTAGGGCATGCCTCCCAGGGAAAGGAACTCTTAACGGAACTATTCTCCCTGGAAGATGTTTATTACTAGCCATGTAATATAACATAACTAGTTGGGCACTTATCTGATACAGTAATAATGACCCCTACACCTTGTCTCCATGCATGCCCCGGTTCTTACATAACCGCGAGGGTATTCGGACACAATCCGGACTATTGGGTCTCGAGGTCGAAGCGAAAAGGTCCGCTATGACAAACGATCTACAATCCGGCTAGAAGACATATTTCATGTCATATTAAAATTACATAGTCAAATCGACTGATTGTATTCCTCCTCAATGCCATCTAATAGGCTGTCTAATTTACAATCTTGCTGGGAATACTTGGCGGCAAATTCTACTTGGCCGTACACTAAGCTTATAGGGATCTCCTTCCCATCAGGCCCCACAGGTCCGACCTCGGCCATGTGGTTTGGGTCAGCCTTCGTGTACCGCGTCTTTACCATGGCCCAGGCCTCCCTGGCGCCTTGACGGCAGGCCGATATCTTCCATAGTCGGAAGTGCCGCCGTGCTCCTTGAAGCCGCTCTGCCAGCTCCCCAATGCCTTCGGGCAGGGAGATAGATGGCCACAAGGCATGGGCGACGCCTTTCATCACCTGCCGAACTCGTTAGTGCCGTGACTGTTCGGGAAGAAGATCACCAAGAACTGGGCATCTCCTCCTCGGGGCGACCTATGAGCAAACCTACATACATGTTTATGTTAGTCGCCTTCCTCGCCGAACTCTTTCAAAGTTCGTTTAAGCACTTACTGAAAATGCCGCGACGAAGCCGTCGATTCTCCGTTACGGAGTCAGACAACTGGGCACGAACATCCTTTAGTTCCTCACCCAGTTGGGTGTTGGCATCTTGGAGGTTATTTTTCTCCTGCCGCACCCTCGTAAGCACGCTCTCGCCATCCTTTAGCTGGTGCAGGAGCTGTTGCTTGTCCGTATCCATCCCGGCGCTATCTGCACTGCTAATGTCAGATTTATGCACACGCCGCACTTTGCGAAACTACATCTACTTTGAAGGGCATATATTACCAGAGGGAGTCTTCATGGCTTCCCCGGTCGTGGCTAGTGCAGCCTCAAGTTGGGCCTTGCACTCTTCAAGCTCCTGGAACAGTCGGGTATTCTTTCTTTTCCGTAAGATCCTGCATAACAAATGATCCTTAAATCAGTTCTTCTAACTATTTTAAGTCTCGGGGGCTACTGGCATATACATATGTCAAATTTCCTCACCCGTATGTCCTTTACATACTGCTCCGTGGCTATGGCTAGACCATCTTGAGCGGCACGGAGGTGCACATCTCCCGAATTAAAGGCATTCGATGCCTCCTGGGAGAAACATGCGTCACGAAGAACTGTCCGGCGGCGCCTGTGATTCATGGCAATCTCCACCTCGGAGTTGGTGGCGGACAATCTCTCGGCATCCTCTGTCGGAGGAGCATCCGACGCACGCCTCGTGTTTACCTCCGCTTCCGAACCCGGCGTTGGAGCCTGGCAGGCGGAGGCTCGATTGGCAATCTCCCCGGACACAGTCCGGCAAGCGCTCTTTTTCCTGAAAAGAACACTGGTGTTAGAACGCCTTCCAGGAATCAATCCTGGGGATATGGTGGCACGCCTTACCGTTGCGGCGGCGTTTCAATCCGAACCGCACTTCTTTTTAGCCTGCGTGGCCGCGCTGCCCCTTGTTGGTTAGCCGCCGCGGGCTCGGCCTCCTGCCTCGAAGGCACCCCCTGCAAAACACCATCAAATACGCGGTGATTAGAAGTAAAGCACAGGTGGGTCATGGTATCCGGACTTCGGTCACGGTTACCTGGGAGGCCGGAAATAGTCCGGGGTAGTCGGCCGTAATGGCAACCAAAGCATTGTCAATGCTAAGTTGATGGAACACCCCGTCGATCAGCTCCATCTTTATATCCGAGTCCTCTACGGAGGCTGGATCGAGGGACCGTTCCGGATCCTCTGGTTGTGGAGGCGGGCTGTGTATCTTCTCCATGGCCCGGCGCAGTTCCTGCGCAGAAACCATGAAATGAGATATTTAACCACGGGAACATGGATCGGACAGGCCACAAAGATATTCGCTTACCCAACTTCGAGGATTATTCGAAGAAAACCCGTTCAGTGGATTGACGCGGAGAAAATCCTCCTCTTCTCCTTTGTACATGGCGGACAAGGTCTTCACCAGTTCGGCGACCGATCCCGGCCCTTTGCGGCCATGACGGGTGGCATCATCCTCCCCGTTTAAATCCCACATGGGGTGGCCCCTATACTCGAGTGGCTGCACCCCCCGCATAATGCATGTGGCCATGACACCAATCATGGTCAGTCCGGAATGAGCCAACAATCTTATTCGGCTCATTAGGTAAAGGACGTCCCTGCGGGCGCCAACTCAGGCGTTTCTTCAAAGGAGCATTGCTGAACTCCGGGAGACCGATCCGAACAGGATCCGGCAGCGGGACATCTTCTATATAAAACCATTCCGAAGGCCAGTCTTCGGACGCCTTCTTTGGGGTTCCGGATAGGTATCCGGTACCGGCGATGCGCCATAATTCGGCTCCGCCCACTTGATATATTGACCCCTTGTGAGAACGAGGCATAAGGCAGAACAATCTCCTCCACAGAGTGAAATGGGCCTCAACGCCTAGAAACAGCTCGCAAAGGGCCGCAAAGCCCGCTATATGCAAGATGGAGGCAGGCGTAAGGTTGTGCAGCTGGAGGCCGTAGAACTCCAGAAGCCCCCGGAGAAACGGATGGATTGGAAATCCAAGTCCTCTCATTAAGTAAGAGACGAAGCATACCCGCTCTCCCTTAGAGGGATCGGGGACGCTCTCCGCCTGCTTCCCGCCCTTATAAGTGGCGAGCCCGGAACGCACCGGAACCAAGAAGGCAGGGGGAAGGAATCCCTTCGTTTGGAGCACCACCAATTCGCCGTGCGGGACTGAGCATCTCCCCCAATCTCCGGGCTGAGGGCTGGGAGCGCGAGAGGAGGAGCCGCGTCGACTGTCCATGATGGAGTGGATTTTTTGTCAAAGGCGCTCTGATGAAGGCTCGCGAAGGGAAGATGGTGCGATCCGGATCTGGATCCCCGTCTCTTTTATAGACAGCTCGTTTGCACGGCAAGGGGGGTAAATGTAAAGATACTCTGACTTTTCACATTCATTCTACACATGGAAGATGGCCATTATCGGGCGTAGAAGCCAAGGAGCGCAACATTTATTAGAAGCCAGACACTATTCGACAAGTATATGGAATTTGGAGAAGAACCCGCCTCGCAATGCCGAAGACAATCTACGCGCCGCACTCATCGTCATTGAAGCCTGGTTTGGGGGCTACTGAGGGAGTCCCGGATTAGGGGGTGCCGGATAGCCGAACTATCACCGTTGGCCGGACTCCTGGACCATGAAGATACAAGATTGAAGACTTCGTCCCGTGTCCGGATGGGACTTTCCTTGGCATGGAAGGCAAGCTTGGCGATACGGATATGTAGATCTCCTACCATTGTAACCGACTCTGTGTAACCCTAACCCTATTCGGTGTCTATATAAATCAAAGGGTTTTAGTCCGTAGGACGAACAACAATCATACCATAGGCTAGCTTCTAGGGTTTAGCCTCTCTGATCTCGTGGTAGATCTACTCTTGTACTACCCATATTCATCAATATTAATCAAGCAGGAGTGGCGTTTTACCTCCATCGAGAGGGCCCGAACCTGGGTAAAAACATCGTGTCCCTTGTCTCCTGTTACCATCCGCCGAGACGCACACTTCGGGACCCCCTACCCGAGATCCGCCGGTTTTGACACCGACAGGGGGAAACTAACATAACCCCAACACCGGAACCATTCAGCATCTTGGAGCCGTCAAAGAACATGGTCCAGTGCTCCGAGTGAACTTGAGTCGGCAGTTGTTGTTCAATCCATTCGGCGACGCAATCTGCAATTGCTTGGGACTTGATAGCTTTCTTTGCCACAAACTTGATATCTAGGGGAAGGAGTTCAATCGCCCATTTTGCCACTCGACCAGTTGCATCTCTCACAGCGTAGAATCTCGACAATGGGGCGTCACGACGACTGTAATGGAATGGTCAGAGAAGTAATGTGCAACCTTCTTTGTGGTCATATAAATCCCATATACAAGCTTCTGATAATGAGGATATCTTTGCTTCGACGGAGTTAAAACTTCAGAAACATAATATATTCGGCGCTGAACTTTGAAGGCTTTCCCTTCTTCTTCCCGCTCGACCGTAAGTACTGTACAGACAACTTGTCCCGTGGCTGCAATGTAAAGCAGCAAAGGCTCTTCGCTGATTGGGGCAGCAAGCACCGGCTGGGTGGAGAGCAGAGTTTTTAACTCTGCAAACGCTGCATCAGCTTCAGGAGTCCACTCGAACTTGTCTGACTTCTTCATCAGTCGGTAAAGAGGCAATGCCTTTTCACCGAGTCGAGAGATGAATCGACTTAAAGCGGCCAACCAACCAGTAAGCTTCTGGACATCGTGCACTCGCACATGACGTTTCATTCGGAGTATAGTACCAACTTTTTCCAGATTGGCGTCGATTCCTCGTTGGGAAACGAGAAAACCGAGTAACTTTCCGCCAGGAACTCCGAATGTGCACTTTGATGGATTAAGCTTGATATCATACCTCCTGAGGTTGGCAAATGTCTCAGCAAGGTCAGTCAGCAGGTCGGAACCCTTCCGTGACTTGACCACAATATCATCCATATATGCTTCCACATTCCGACTGATTTGAGTGAGTAAACAATTATGAATCATCCTCATGAATGTGGCTCCGTCATTCTTGAGGCCGAATGGCATGGTGACATAGCAGAAGCACCCGAATGGAGTGATGAAAGCTGTTTTGATCTCGTCGGGTCCATACAGACGGATCTGATGGTAACCGGAATAGGCGTCTAAAAAAGACAACCGCTCACATCCCGCAGTCGAGTCGACTATTTGGTCGATGCGGGGGGAGAGGAAAATGATCTTTCGGGCAGGCCCGATTGATATGTTTGAAGTCAATGCACATGCGAAGTGACTTGTCCTTCTTGGGGACCATGACAACATTAGCGAGCCACTCGGAGTGGTAAATTTCTCGGATAAACTCCGCTGCAAGGAGTCGAGCCACTTCCTCGCCAATGGCCTTTCTCTTCTAGACGGCGGACCATCAAAGATGTTCTTTGACAGGTTTAAATTTTGGGTCGACTCATAGACGGTGCGCAGCCAGCCCCCTGGGAACACCCGGCATGTCAGAAGGCTTCCATGCGAAGATGTCCCAGTTCTCACGGAGGAACTGGGTGAGCGCTTCTTCCTATTTAGAGTCGAGTGTTGTTGAGATATGAGTCAGAGCAGCATCAGGGTCTGTCGGGTGAATGTGAATCGGCTTTGTTTCACCGGACGACGGAAACGCTGATTCTGTAGCGGGCTTCTTGGCTCGCAACAAATCACTCGGGTCTGCAGTTTTCTAGTATTCCTGCAGCTCTACCACTGCCATCTGAGCATCGGCGATCTTTGAGCCTTTCTGCAAACACTCCTCTGCTTTTCTCCGATTGCCGGTGACAGTGATCACACCTTTGGGGCCTGGCATCTTCAGTTTAAGGCATACATAACATGGTCGAGCCATGAAACGTGCATACGTTGGCCTTCCCAAAATGGCGTGATAAGCACTCTGGAAATCCACGACTTCAAACGTCAATTTTTCTTTGCGGAAATTCTTGGAGTCTCCGAAAACCACATCAAGAGCAATTTGGCCGACTGACTCAGCCTTCTTTCCAGGAATGACTCCATGGAAGCTCATGTTCTTTGGTCATCGAGTCGGACATCGGAATGCCCATCCCTTTCAACGTCTCTGCATATAGTATATTCAGGCTACTGCCACCATCCATCAAAACCTTAGACAGTCGAGTGCCTTCGACAACTGGGTCGACCACCAAAGCTTGCCTCCCAGGGGTGGCTATGTGCGTCGGGCGATCAGACTGGTCGAATGTGATGGCAGTCTGAGACCATTTCAAATAATTGGGTGTCGCCGGAGCGACCATGTTCACCTCTCGGTTGATAACTTTCAATCGACTTTTGCTTTCCACGTCGGCAAAAATCATCAGGGTGGAATTGACCTGAGGGTATCCGTCATCACTATCTTCCTTGTTCTCAACTTTGTCTGACTCCTTTTCCTTATCCTTGGGCTGCTTCCCTTGGAACTGCTGGATCAAGAGCCGACACTGTTGAGTGGTATGCTTTGGGTAAATGAGCTTACCCTCTTCGTCTTTCTTCATGTGAATGTGGCATGGCAAGTCCAGTACTTCATTTCCATCCTGATCCTTCACCTTTTTGGGGTTCCAAGGCCCCTTGGGCTTCCCCTTAAACTTTCCTTGAGTCACAGCCAAGGCTTCCCCCGGAGCAGCTGACTCGGCTTTCCTCTTCTGCTTCCGACTGGAATTCCCTCCTCCGGTTTCATGGGCAGCTGACTTGTACTTGCCACTCCGGGGTCGTTCCTCTTTTTCACCATTAGCATACTTGGTGGCAATCTCCATCATTCGACTCAGGGTCATGTCATCGGTTCGACCGAATTTCAGACTCAGCTCTCTTTCTTAACGCCTTCCTTGAAGGCATAGACTGCCTGCTGATCAGATATGTTCTCTACTGTGTGATGCAATGTGATCCATGTCTGGATGTAATCCCTCAAAGTTTCATTTGTCTTCTGCACACAGGTTTGCAATTCTGTCAACCCTGCTGGTCGCTTGCTAGTTCCTTCAAATGTTCTGACAAACACTCGGGAAAGATCTTCCCAAGTGTAAATGCTGCTGGGTGCTAACTGGTTCAGCCATGCTCTGGTTGAGCCCTCCAACATAAGAGGCAGGTGTTTCATGGCCACTTCATCATTGCCGCCGCCAATCTGAACAGCCACTCGGTAGTCCTCAAGCCAAGTATCAGGTTTGGACTCACCAGTGAACTTACTGACTCCAGTCGCCAACCTGAAGTTGGGAGGAATCACTGCGGCCCTGATGGCTCTGCTGAAGCACTCTGGTCCTGAGACGTGTACTCTGCTGTTGGTGGGAGCATCTCTGTCATGACCTCCTCGGTGAGCTCTGTTCCTGTTGACCAAACCCTGAACGAGAATGGACCTCGCATCAAAGCCAGGTTCTCTGGGGTCGACTGGAATCCTTCGTCCAGCACTGTGAGGGCGTCTGTCATCCTGTTGTCGAGGCACGTATGACCCACTCCTTGGGGGAGGGGTGGGCACTTGATGTCGATCGTCGCGATCGAATCGGTGATCATACTG
Organism: Aegilops longissima; assembly: GCA_021605205.1. Classification (NCBI taxonomy): domain Eukaryota; kingdom Viridiplantae; phylum Streptophyta; class Magnoliopsida; order Poales; family Poaceae; genus Aegilops; species Aegilops longissima. The sequence goes on along the minus strand of CM038676.1, from coordinate 3,177,225 downwards.
CTCAAGGTTCCTATACTGATCTCGTCGGTGTCTCTCACGCCTCGGAGGCGATCTTGGGCTGTGAGCCGACTGAACTGTATCCGCAACAACGGATTTGCTGTGGATCCTGTTCCGCGACTGCGAAACAGCTGAATTCTGGTTTCCTGCTGCCCGAAGTAAATCTCTGATCTGCAACAAACCTCTGACGGCCTCAGACTGGGAAGGCTGAATCGACTCTGCTATTCGGACCGCAGCTACTAAATTTTGAATCGGAGTTCGATATACCTGAGTCGGTGGTTGAAGGAGCTGACGTCGACTAGATGATGGGACCCGTTGTCGCGCTTGCTCGTCGAGTGCTCGCTGGAAATTCTCGGTCGAAAGCGCTCAGCCAAGTTAATGGCTGCTGCGTCTTCAAAACACGAGCCTCGGCGGTTTCTCCAACGATAGGAGTGTGAAGTGCATCCATGTTCCGGCGGCGAAGTTCCTCCCTCTGCAGCGAAGTGAGGGGCTCGGGGAGATACTCCTCATGGGCGTGCGACGGATCGCCTCCGCCGACGCCTCCGTCGGTGCGGGGAAAACCAGGAGGACTGCGTGGTCCATCGACCATCAGAACTTCCGCCGCTGGATCACTGCTATCGCACTCGGATGCAGTCTCTGCGGAGCCAGTCGACAGATCGAACAGGCTGTAGAGAGATTTGTCGGGCTAGATCGCCGCAACTTGAGGAGTGGCCGACTGGCGGGCCACCGCGTGCCTCACCCACCGCTGAAGCCTCGACCGACCGGAGCGCTTGCGCCGGCGGGAGACTGGGAGGGAGGACGGTGCAGGAGCCGACCAATACTGGGTCGACGGTTGCCGCAGGAGGACGCCGCGGACGCACGCGCGAAAGTGCGTTGCCCCGCAGATGGGGAGCGTGTCGACGTCGAGTGGAGCCTCCTGAAGCTAAGCGGAGTCGTCGGCGATGAACGTGAGCGCGCCGAGACGGATCTCGCGGCCCTCGACCAAAACTCCACCTGAAACCATGATGAAGGAGATAGGAACAATTGCAACTTCTTCAATAAGTCGCTAAGACACCTGCCCCACGGTGGGCGCCAACTGTCGTGGTTCTAAGTCTGACAGTAGAATAGGGGGGTAGGAATGGAGAGGCAAGATCCTAGCTATGGAGTAGTTGTATACGCAAGAGATTTACGAGTTCAGGCCCTTCTCGGTGGAAGTAATAGCCCTACGTCTCAGAGCCCGGAGGCGGTCGACTGGATTATATGCGTATGAGTTACAGGGGTGCGAACCCTTTTTTCCAGAGGAGGGGGGTGGCTTATATAGAGTGCGCCAGGACCCCAGCTCCCCTCCGTTACACAGGGTTAAATGTACATCAAGAGGGGGTCGTTACTGGTAAAGCCAGTAATAAAGATACATAATGACCATAAATCTATGACTTAATTCCCGACCGTTGCAGTGCAGAGTGACTCTAGATCTTCTGGTAGTCGAGTGATAGCCTTCACGGTCGAGTGACTTCGAGTCTGTCGAGTGGAATGCTTCTAGGTCGACTGGCAGGTGGTTTATTCTAGAGATAAATCCCAAAAATATAATATGGGTGAACGGATGAAAAAATTAACGAAACGCACCTTGCTTTATTAGTAGGTATATAGATATATAGATATAGATATAGATATAGATATAGATATAGATATAGATATAGATATAGATTAACTAATAGTGTGAGGCCACTGTCATTGGCTAGTAGTTAATCAAACAAAAATTAGCCCCCAAGCTAATTTGCCAGGGCCGGCCAGTGATGGTTGTGCACGCACAAAACACATAGCAGTGGCTGTGCACGCACAAAACACATCACGATGATTGATCCATAAGCTAATCTGTCATTAGTAGCTGCGGACAACGACTTGAACCATCAACTAGCAGCGGCAGTAGGAGGAAGTGGTAGCGGCAAACAACAGCATCTAGGAGCAGACGGCAAGCAGCAACGAAGGAAGCAGAGCAGCAGCGGCAAGTAGCAGCACATCACGCAACCGCTGGCGAGCAGGAGCAACAACGCAAGCAGCAGCGATAGCACTAGCAGCAAGCAACGGGCATGCATGCGGGCGGCTACGGCGGCGCGCCTGGGGACGGCCAGGGAGTGGCGGGCGTGAGCGGGCGAGGCCGAACGTGGCCAGAGACGCGCGAGCTCCGACGACGAGTGCACGGCGGAGACGGCGGCCTACGGCGGTGGTTCGAGGGGGCGTCTACTGCGATGGACCCGAAGGGGAAGCATGGGGAATCGACGCGGTGCTCACCGGGGAGGATATAGGCGAGTTCGAGGGGGGTTGGGGACGGCCGGAGTGGCGGGATCTGGCGACGGACGACGGCGACCGTGGCGAAGAAGACCGACGATGGCAAGGCGTAGGGGGCGTCTCCGTTCCAATCGACGCATGGGACGGACGAAGACGGCCAAGCTGGACCTCCTGGATGTGCTCCCGAGCGCCAACGTCGACCGTGGCCGCGGTAGCAATGGCGAGAAGCTCAGTCGCCGCGGAGCTCTTGAGCCCAAAATCGAGCAGAAGAGGGAGGGGGGCGACGGGGAAACAAAGGGGAATGAAGGCGGGCGATCTTGAATTCGCAGGGGCGCAGTTGTAGGGGGGTTTGGGTGCCTGGATGGCCTCCACGCATCCATGGCTGCCATGGTTGGCTGCCACGCCTCCCCTGTCTCCTGTAGCGAGGATGAAGGAGATGGGAGGTGGGCAGGGCCAGCCATTTGGCTAGATGGGCCAAAGGTTCAGTAGTTTAGGTCCCCTTCTTACTTTCCCTTTTATGTTCTTTTCTTTTTGTTTTACAAATAGTTGGACCAAAAACAAATTTTTTTATAAATAAAACTTGGCACATAATTCACGCAAAACATTTGTGGTGTTGAACAAAAAGTTTGGATTCAAGTGGAGCAATTCAAGTTTATATTTGAATTTAAACGTGCTCATTTAATCCCGCTGATGCACTAAAATATTCCTAGGGGAAAATTAAAACTCCATTTAATGTTGGTTCCTACATGTTAATTATTTGGTGAACATTTTCAACCCATCAAACATTTTAGTGCTGCAGTTTTAAGAAATATTAATTTTGATTTTATTGTAAATTTTGAATTGAACTTGATTTGGATCAAAGTGAGGTTTATCAAATTTTTAATTATGATGACCTGGCATCATTAACAGGGTTTTACTGTAGCATAACTATCGGGGCGTTACAGTAGGCTCGCTGGTCGGTGAGGAGTTGGATGAGATTCATCATGTAATTGAGTTAGTTTTGTCAGGGCTTGATCCGTAGTATCCACTATGTTCTTAGATTGATGTTGCTATGACTTTTCCATGCTTATTGCTTGTCACTTTGGGCTCGGGTGCCATGATTCCAGATATGAACTGTGTATGTTATCACCATTATATCTATGTTCTAGATTCGATCTTGCAAGTTATAGTCACTATCTAGGTGTTATGATCGGTAAACCCCAAAGTGACAGTACTTGGGATACTTTCCGGTGATGACTATAGTTTGAGGAGTTCATTTGCTTTGTTCCGGTTCTCTATTAAAAGGAGACCTTAATATCCCTTAGTTTCCTTATGGACCCCGCTGCCACGGGAGGGTAGGACAAAATATGTCATGCAAGCTTCTTCCATAAGCATGCATGACTATTTACGGAGTACATGCCTACATTACATTGATGAAGTGGAGCTAGTCCTGTATCGCCCTAGGTTATAACTGATATATGATGAATATCATCCAACGAATCCATAGATCCAATGCCTACAATTTTCCACGATATTGTTTTTGCTAAGTTACCACTGTCGCTGCTACTGTTACAACTGCTACAAATTACTGCTATCATTGTTACCATTACTGGTACTGTTATCACTACTATCAAAACTATCATATTATTGTGGTACTGATCCTATTGCTGTAGATAATTAATCTCCAGGTGTGGTTGAACTGACAACTCAATTGCTAATACTTGCAAATATTCTTTGACTCCCCTTGTGTCGAATCTATAAATTTGGGTTGAATACACTACCCACAAAAATGTTACGATCCCTATACTTGTGGGTTATCAAGACTTTTTTCTAGCGCCATTGCTGGGGAGCGTAGCTATATTTATTGAGTCACTTGGGATTATTATCAATTTATCAATATGAAAAATCTGCAGGACGATCACACCAAGATCTTTCCCTCGAAGATGAGGGGGGTAAGGAATTGTCGTCTAGCTCTGCACTCGATTCTCCTTCGGTTATAGGTAAACTTGCAACACCACTATCTGCTACAAATCCTGATACGTCGCAAGTTATTGATGATGCTGCTTCTGCTATGAATGATGCTCATTATACTTATGATGATGCTAGTACCATGCTTGATAAGACTGAGCCATTAGGTGAACTACTTGATGAACAACTTGATAAACTTAAAAATATTGAGAATGTTGAAACTAATGAAATTGTTGAAACTGATGAAGTGCTTGAAGTTGAAAAGCTGGAAACCCCTGCTATATCTAGTTCTCTTAGATATGAATTGCTTAAGGTGCCTAAAGGTTATGTTATGGATGCGCACATATCTAGAGACATTCTTGCTTGCAAAGATAGAGATGATGTAAGGAAATTATTATGCGTACTGAAAGAAAAATCTTTAAATGCTAGAATGAAATGTGATCCTCAGTTTGCTAATTCACCTACTGTGTTACCGATATGGATTATGAATTCTCTGTCGACTCAGAGTTAATTACTTTGGTTTAATCAAATCCTTTCCATGGCTATGAAACTGGAACCGTAGTGGCATCTTACTAAACTAAATGAGATAGCTACCCTTTTTGCTCATGCTGAGAAGATTCAACACTATTATATTCTCAAGTTATTTCCGTTCTCATTAAAGGGTGATGCTAAAGCTTGGTACAATACTCTTGTTCCTTGTTGTGTGCGTAGTCCCCAGGATATGATTTATTACGTCTCTGAAAAATATATTCCTACTCATAAGAAACAAGCTGCCTTACAGGAAATATTTAACTTTGTGCAAATTGAAGAAGAGAGTATCCCACAAGCTTGGGGGAGGCTTCTCCAATGGCTTAATGCTTTGACTGATCATCCACTTAAGAAAAATGAACTACTTGATATCTTCTATAATGTACTAACATGCTTCTAGGGATTTCCTAGATAGTTGTGCTGGTTGTGTTTTTAGGGAATGAACGGTTGAACAACCTAAGGAACTATTGAATAATATACTGAATTTTTTTGATGATTGGACACTTCCTGAAGCACCGCCTAAACCCAGTCCGAAAAAGCGGGGTATTTTATATCTGAGTCTCGAAGATATGCGGGAGGCAAAGAAATCTATGAAGGAAAAAGGTATTAAAGCGGAGGATGTTGAAAATTTACCACCTATTGACGAAATACATGGACTTGATGCACCACCTCCACAGGTGGTAGAGGTAAACTCTTTATTAAAATTTAGTGAGAAAGATATCCCCTATGATAAACATCCTAGCCAATGCTTATATGAGTTTGATAACTACATGATGAAACATAACTCCGATATGATTGCTCGCTTGAGTGGCTTGTTATTTAGAATCACCAATGATGTTAGAGGTATAGGAGAACATGCCTATATGGTTCAAACTTAGTTAGAACAAGTTGCTAAATCTCAAAGAGAATTGCTTAATGAAATGAAAGTCAATATGAATGATCATGCTATTAGAGTAGTAACTAGAGGAGGTACAATGACTCAGGAACCACTTTATCTAGATGGACATCCCGAAAAGAGCTGAACAAGATTCACAAAGAGTCAACACTAATGCACCTAATCCTTCTAAAAAGAGAAACAAAAAGAATAATGGTAGGACTTTGCATACCTCTAGTGAACTTGAAATAGATAAACCTCCTGATAATGACAATGATAATGATACCTCTATCTCTGATGCTGAAACTCAATCTGGTAATGAACATTCATCTAGTTATAATGAGAAAGATAATGAAGATGTTCATGATAATACTAAACCAGACAAAGATAAAGAACAAGATAATGATGTTGAGATACAACCAGCTGTTGATCTTGATAACCCACAACCCAAAAATAAATGATATGATAAAAGTGACTTTGTTGCTAGAAAACATGGAAGGGAAAGAGAGCCATGGGTTAAAAAACCTATGCCTTTTCCACCTAAGTCTTCTAAGAAAATGGATGATGATGAATTTGAACACTTCACTGAAATGATTAGGCCAGTCTTTCTGGGCACCCGCTTAACTGATATATTGAAGATGCCCCTTATGAAAAATATATGAAATACATCATCACAAATAAGAGGAAAATACTGGAAGCTAAAATCTCCACTATGCTTCCTAATTACACTTTGAGATCCGGGAATACCAACTAACCGTTCTCCATCAAAAGAAATTATGTGAAAACTTCTTTGTGTGATTTAGGAGCAAGTGTTAGTGTTATGCCTTTCTCTTTATATAATAGACTTGATTCGAATAAACTCACACCTACTGAAATATCTTTGCAAATGGATGATAAATCAAGTGCCATAACTATCAGTATTTGTGACGATGTGCCCGTTGTTGTTATTAATGTTACTATCTTGGCTAAATTTGTTATACTTGAGATGCCCGAGGACGACAACATGTCTATTATCCTTAGTAGACCATTCTTGAACACTGTAGGGGCTGTTATTGATTGCAATAAAAGCAAGGTCACTTTCCATATCAATGGTAATGAGCATATGGTGCACTTTCCAAAGAAACAATTCCAAGCAAATGGTATAAATGTTATTGAAAAATCTCCGACACTCACTATTGGAACTTTTCATCTACCTCTACCTACTACCAAAAAGAAATATGAAATGCGTATTGTTGGGGACATGCATATCCTCATTGAGATAACTTAGTCTTTCACGAAAGTTCTTCGGTTTCATGCTAATCGAAAGTGGTTGTTAATAAGACTTGATCAACCTTATTAATTGATCATTTTTGAGAGAGTATGAAGTTGATGAATTTAGTGAGCACAAACTTTCTTTCCTAAGTTTATTTTCTATTTTCCTTAGTTAAATAAAATAAAATGCCTTGTTTTGTCTGTTTTCTGTTTTTCCCGTGCAATAAAAAGATGACCCAAAAATAGAAGTGCTCAAAATGTCATGAAAATTTGATACGATTTTCTTATGAAAATTTCTGAATTTCTAGTGCAAATAACTTCAGAGGGAGCTGCACCAGGTGGGCACCACCCACCTGGGCACGCCAGCACCCCCAGGCACGACCTGGTGGATGGTGGTCCCCATGTGGGCCGTCTCACTTATCTCTTTAGCCCTAGTCATCACCTACCTGTGGGAAAGAATCACCATTGCTTTCTCTCTCATGTTCTTGCTCACAAACATGCGGATTTCGATCTGTTTGCTCGAAGCTCCGTTTCCGAAACTGTTTCGGGGGATTGTTGCTTGGTATGTGACTCCTCCGTTCATCCAATTAGTTTCTGTTATAGTGGTTTATATTTTGAATAATTAGCGGCTCTTGGTGCTGCTGTAGATGAGCGTGCATGTTGAATTCTTAGAGTTCTAAGTAGTTTGAATGCTTAATATAGCCTCTATGCATCCCTATGAGTAGTTGCTATCAATCTTGCAAAGTTTTGTTGACAAAATTTTGTGGACCAAAAATTTCAGAAATTGTACGCAAATAAAATGTATCTTTTTGGGAGGAGATCTTCGAGGAGGAGTTCCTTGGAGGCATCATCCAGTAATGGTTTGGTACGCCGGTCCTACTTGAAACCAAGTGCAAGCTCAATACGAGAGGCTGCCACCAAATCCTGCTTATGGCCGTGCAACGAGTTCATTGTAATGGCAGGTATTAAAGAAGAGTTCGAGTGCTATACTCATAACACTGAGCTTGGTCCTTACATCACAGATAAATGCAAACAACGTCTCAGTCTCACTGAATCATTTACTAAGGAATTTAAATTTTATCCTCGAGAGTCTAGAGTTTTGGTCAATCTCTATGAATAACCTTTGACGTTACCTCTAGATTCGTTCTCTAACATATGCAAATTTCCATTTTGGGGTTTTCTTGAGGAACCACCAATAGCTGAGTAAGAGGCATTCTTATCCGGTCTTTCCCTTGGTGAAGACAGGGGGTGACACGTGGGAGAATGAAAAGCACTCATTTCCCATGAATCCAATACTTTGCACTATTCAATGGCAAATTCATTGTAGGTAAACAAGACTATAGTACACTTTGTGCTCCAGACTTGAGCTTTATTTAGACTGCCCTCACTGGTATTAAGAATTATAACCTTGGAGCGATTTTTGCACGCAGATTGCAGCATAACGCTGGTAGTGGGTTCTTCTATGGTGGGATTTATGCTTCACATTTATCCAAGGAATTAGGTGTGTGACCTTGGCCATATAACACCATCTTACCCACTCAGTATTTAGAATTTGAGGCCATGAAGAGCCTTAAGTTCCTTAAGGGCAAGATCACTGATTACACTTATAACCTGATGTTCAATAAATAAACCATTGTGACTACCTATTTGCCTGCACCTGCTCTCTTTGATTTTCACAGCAAATGAAGATATTTTATTTTTGAGAATGAGGCCCGTGAGCACAACGCGGCGGTTGTGGCTGCTCGACAAGCTGAGGAGGCTGCACAACAAGCTTCAATGACCCACCACTCCGACTTCTATACAGGTCATAGATGGTGATTGCCAAGCTTGGCCAAAAGCCTAAGCTTGTGGGAGTACATATACCCACTGACATTACATTCATGTTTCCACATTTCATTCCAGTTGTCGGTGTTCACACTTTTTAATTGTATCATCCATGTTAGATTTAATTTCTCGTCTTCTTCTTATGCTGTTAAAAAACTTTGAGAAAATCCAAAAAAATATTCCTTGCTTCTTTTCGGTTTCTCATTCTAAGTTTAATTTAGTTTTATTGTTAAAAGAAACCCAAAAAGATTTCCTTGTTCTTCTTTTGCTTGCTGGGAGCTCCGTCGTTTAAATAGTTTTCTCATTTTTGTTTTCCTTTCCTTCTTTAAATTGTTTTAGTTAAGAAAATCTAAAAACCCCAAAAATATTTTAGTGTGTTTCTTTAATATTCTTTTTCTTTTGTTGATTTGTAACAAGGAGAAGACCATGAGCAAAATGTTGAGTGGCCCTCATATGCACTATTGTTTATCTAACACAGAGCTCAATTTACCTTGTCTTCTCCTTTCGAATAAAATGCTTGCGGATTCCAGCTTAGTCCACAACATCTTGTACTATTATTATTTTCATGCCATCCGGTTGTGCAAGTGAAAGGCAATAATGACGATACTTGGTGAACTGACTGTGGCAGAGAGAAATGGGTATGAACTCGACTTGTTCTGCTTTGGTACATATGTTTAGCCTAGTATCCATGATTCAACATACTATGATCAAACATGTTTGCAATGACCCTTAGAGATTATAGTTTCTCATGCCATTCTTAAGTAGCTAGGAGTGAACAATGATTTATCTTGGATATTAACATGTATTAAAATGGCTGTGATGTAGTATGATGGTATGGTATCCTCCTCCGAATGTTTCCGAATGGCTTGAATTGGCACATCTTCATGCATGTTGTTGGATCAAAAACCAACATACCCTCTATGATATTTATGTTCATGGGGATCATATCCTACACATGATAGTATTCAATGTTACTTATGCATACTGCATGTTCATGACCGTATTTGCTCCGTCGCCGGCCGCTTCCCAACCTATTTGCTAGCCTTCGCCTGTACTAAGCTGGGATACTGCTTGTGCATCAGAATCCTAAAACCCAAGTTATTCGAGATGAGTCCACCATACCTACCTATATGCGGTATTAAACTTCCGTCCTAAGTAAATTTGCAAGTGCCACCTCTAAAAACTTCAAATAAATATCCGCTTCTGTATACCCAGATAGTTTATAGAGTGACATGAGGTAGTTGATATCTTCCATGCTAAGCGGGTTATTCTCGAGTGTTTATTCACTTGTCCTTGCACGAGAGGGGCGGTAATAAGGGATTCCCGGTCCCGAAATCAAAAGAAAATTACAGATAATTAAATAAACTCCCCCAGGATTGATGTTGGTATGGACGGTACCCATGGATTTGGCTAGCCGTGTAGTGTGATCGTGGGTGGAGGGATTGTAAACCTTTACTTTATCGCTTGGGAACCGCCAGTAAGGTGTTTACTATGGAAGATATTGATAACTGATAGTCGCGAAGTAAACAAGAATGGTGTACTTCTGAAAATTACATTTACCTCTATTTTAAAAGTCTGAGCACTGGCACCGCTACAAATAACTGCTTCCTCTGTGAAGGGACTATGTATTTACTTTTACGTTGTGTTATCACCTTCTCGAACAAGCGCCAGATCTGAGAGCACTATTGTCATCCTCATGCATTGTGTATAAATAAAGTTGGATGCATCATGATTGGATCTTTTCTACCATGAATTACAATGTCTAGTCGCTTCTTGAACTTTGAAGGTTTTTGCGGTCTCTAGCGAGATACCACTATTGTCATACTATATCATGATCGTTCTTACTAAGTGTTGTTGTTTGAGATATTTTAATATTACTCGCTAGTTGCTTGTGCTATTGATATGAGTTAATATAGTTTCTGAGAGTTATTGTTGACATGGTTAGTCGTAATCTTTGCAGAAAATCTGGGTGTTACCTAAGCTTATTTATGTAAACAAGAGCAGAAGAGTTCGTAAAAGTTTTTCTTTCTCACTTTCAGTTTATCAACTGAATTGCTTGAGGTCAAGCAAAGGTTTAAGCTTGGGGGAGTTGATACGTCTCTGTCGTATCTACTTTTCCTAATGCTTTTGCCCTTGTTTTGGACTCTACACTAGTAGAAAACAGGGCTTTCGTCCAGGCCAGTTTAGCCCATTAGTCCCGGTTCAATCCAGAACCGGGACCAATGGAGCTATTTGCCCCGGTTCGTGAGCCCAGGGGGCCGGCCGGGCCACGTGGGCCATTGGTCCCGGTTCGTCCGGACCTTTTGGTCCCGGTTGGTGGGACGAACCGGGACCAATGGTCCTGGCTCCTGCCCACCACTATTGTTCCGGTTGGTGGCTTGAACCGGGACCAAAGGCTTCCCTTTAGTCCGGCTCATGCCACCAACCGGTCTAATGGTGCTGCCTATATATAGCCCCTCGGCAAGAGAAGCGAGCACACTGCTCTGTTTTTTTCCGCCGAGGGGAGAGGGCTTGGTGGTGCTCTAGCTCACCTCCTATGCACACAAGGTGTCCGATGGAATGCCCGAGCCACACTACTTAAGGTTTCTCCTCTCCAAGCTCGACCGCCAAGCTCCATTTTCCTCAATATTTATCTAGGTTTAGCGGTCCGTCACGCCCCGTCCCCATCTTCATCGCCGTCGATCACCCGCGCCGATCTCATCGCCGGCACCACCGTGATGAGCCTCTTGTTCTTATCTTCTTTCTGAAAGGAAAAATATTATTACTTGTTTGTTTAGATAGATACTTGTATTATTTTCTTACTTTTATTATTGCATCTTATATGGTGCGATGGTTTTGGTATCCGCCCCCGTCGGCCCTTGTCCTGTCTATGATTCAGATGTGGTATATATTATCTTTTCATAACTATTGGTTCATTTATTGTTTATGAAAATTATGCCGACCAACATGACATAGATTTTATTTATCTAGGAGGTTGTTGAACCGGAAATTCCAACCGACCCTATTGTCGAGAGGTTAAATTTAGTTCAAGAAGAAAACAATTTCTTGAAGGAAAAAAAAAACTTGAGGAGGAGAAGATGATATTGGAGTTGCATGTTGCGGATGTCGTCGATGATCACAAGATCAAGATGGATGCAATGCGCTTGAAGATGAGAAAGATTAGAAAATATGCCATTCATACCGAGGCTTGGTATCATTATGCCGTTGGATCAGTTGTTACCTTGGTTGCGGTTATGATCGTATTTGATTTCGCATTGAAATGTTTTACATAGTTTCAATGTATGGTTTAATTAATTTAGATGCTCTGCAGAGCTTTATGTTGTTAGATGAGAACTATGTATGTACTTTGGTTTTTATGTGATGATGAACTTCTATTAATTTGGTCACTTAATTATCTATTCATGATGTTCTGTAATGATTTTGACACTTAATTATATATAATGCACAGATGAACCGACAATGGATGTACGGTGATGACACACCTCCGAGTACATTAAGGCGTGCATGATTTTATTGAAGTGGCTGAGGCAAACAAGCAGAATGGTTTTATGTGTTTTCCATGCCCTATATGTGGGAATCGAAGTCTTACTCGACGGAAAATCCTTCACACCCACCTGCTTTACAAGGGTTTCATGCCACACTATAATGTTTGGACGAGGCACGGAGAAATAGGGGTTATGATGGAAGGCGGCGAGGAAGAAGAGTACGATGACAACTATGTGCCCCTGAATACGGTGATGCTACTGAACATCAAGATGCACTGACGATGTGCACGATGGTGCTGGAACGAGCGAAGCTGCTGAAGATCAAGAGGAACCAGACGATGTGCCCGATGATGATGATCTCCGCCAGGTCATTGTCGATGCAAGGACACAATGCGAAAGTCAAAAAGGAGAAGCTGAAGTTCGATCGCATGTTAGAGGATCGCAAAAAAGGGTTGTACCCCAATTGCGAAGATGGCAACACAAAGCTCGGTACCGTACTCGAATTTCTGCAGTGGAAGGCAGAGAATGCTGTGCCTGATAAAGGATTTGAGAAGCTACTGAAAATAATGAAGAAGAAGCTTCCAAAGGATAACGAATTGCCCGACAGTACATACGCAGCAAAGAAGGTCGTATGCCCTCTAGGATTGGAGGTGGAGAAGATACATGCATGCCCTAATGACTGCATCCTCTACCGTGGTGCCTACAAGGATCTGAACGCATGCCCGGTATGCGGTGCATTACGGTATAAGATCGACGAGATGACCACAGTGATGTTGTGGCGAGCCTCCCGGAAGAGGGTTCTGCGAAGGTGATGTGGTATGCTCCTATAATACCACGGTTGAAGCGTCTGTTCGAAAGCGGAGAGCATGCCAAGTTGATGCGATGGCACAGTGAGGACCGTAAGAAAGGCGGAAGTTGAGAGCACCCGCTGATGGGTCGATGGAGAAAAATCGAGAGAAAGTCTTGGGATGAGTTTGCAAAGGACCCAAGGAACGTATGGTTTGCTTTAAGCGCGGATGGCATTAATCCTTTCGGGGAGCAGAGCAGCAATCACAGCACCTAGCCCGTGACTCTATGTATGTATAACCTTCCTCCTTGGATGTGCATGAAGCGGAAGTTCATTATGATGCCAGTTCTCATCAAAGGCCCTAAGCAACCCGGCAACGACATTGATGTGTACCTAAGGCCATTAGTTGAAGAACTTTTATAGCTGTGGAATGGAAATGGTGTACGTACGTGGGATGAGCACAAAAAGGAGGAATTTGACCTAAAGGCGTTGCTGTTCGTGACCATCAACGATTGGCCCGCTCTCAGTAACATTTCAGGACAGACAAACAAGGGATACCACGCATGCACGCACTGTTTACTTGACACCGATAGTATATACCGGGAAGCTGCAGGAAGAATGTGTACAGGCCATCGTCGATTTCTTCCGACCAACCATCAATGTCGAAAGAAAGGCAAGCATTTCAAAGGCGAGGCAGATCACCGGAAGAAGCCCGCCATGCATACCGGTGATCACGTACTTGCTATGGTCAATTATTTACACGTAATCTTTGGAAAGGGTCCCGGCGGACTAGCTGTTCCGAATGACGCTGAGAATCACGCACCCATGTGGAAGAAGAAATCTATATTTTGGGACCTACCCTACTGGAAAGACCAAGAGGTCCGCTCTTCGATCGACGTGATGCACGTGATGAAGAACCTTTGCATGAACCTGCTAGGATTATTGGGCGTGAATGGGAAGACAAAAGATACACCTGAGGCACGAGAGGACCTGCAACGCTTGCACGAAAAAGAGGGCATGCCTCCGAAGCAGTATGAAGGTCCTGCCAGCTACGCTCTTCGAAAGAAGAGAAAGAAATATTCTTTCAATGCCTGCTCAATATGAAGTTCCCGGTGGCTTCTCGTCGAATATAAAGGGAATAATAAATATGCCGAGAAAAAGTTCCGAACCTAAAGTCTCATGATCGGCACGTGATTATGACGCAACTTCTTCCGGTTGCATTGAGGGGCTTCTACCGAAAACGTCCGATTAGCCATTGTGAAGCTATGTGCATTCCTCAATGCAATATCTCGAAGGTGATCGATCCAGAAATCGTACCAACGCTAAGGAGTGATGTGGCGCAATGTCTTGTCGGTTTCGACCTAGTGTTCCCACCATCCTTCTTCAATATCATGACGCACGTCCTAGTTCATCTAGTCGTGAGATTGTCATTCGGGGCCCGTATTTCTACACAATATGTATCCCTTTGAGAGGTTCATGGAGTCCTAAAGAAATATGTTCAGTAACGCGCTAGGCCAGAAGGAAGCATCTCCATGGGCCATCAAACAGAGGATGTCATCGGGTTTTGTGTTGACTTCATTCCTGGCCTTAAGAAGATAGGTCTCCCTAAATCGCGGTATGAGGGGAGATATTTGGAAAAGGCACGCTTGGAAGAGACTCAATAATATGCAGGGACGGATATTCTTGGTCTCAAGCACACTACACAGTTCTGAGAACTCTACCTTGGTGACCCCATATGTCGATGAACACAAGAACAGTCTGCGCTCCAAACACCGGAGCGGTCGACGGATGGATTACATGTGAACACATCGGGACTTTCAGCAGTTGGTTGGAAACACGTCTCGAGAGGTGACAGCACTGTTTGTGATGAGCTATACTTGTTGTCCAGGGACCATCTTCGACTGTAATGATTTGGAAAGGATCTGAGATAAATGGGAATACATTTTACATGATTGACCAAGATGAAAAGAGCACCAACCAAAACAGCGGTGTCCGCTTTGATGCAACAACCGACAAGGAAATGACACATATTATGGTTACATAGTAGACATATGGGAACTTGACTACGGAGTAGATTTTAAGGTCCCTTTGTTTAAGTGCAAGTGGGTCAATCTGTCAGAGGCGGGTACAAGTAGACCCACGATGCGGAATGACAACAAGGATCTGAAAAATCTTGGGTACACCGACGAACCGTTAAGTCCTAGCCAATGATGTGGCACAGGTTATGTATGTGAAGGACATGTCTACCAGACGGAGGAAAAGAAAAGATAAGGAAGCAAATACATCATACAATGAGCCAAAGCGCCACATAGTTCTTCGGGAAAAAGGGACATCCCGGGAGTGGAGGGCAAGCAGACATGTCGAAGAGTATGAAAAGTTTCATGAAATTCCCCTTCAAAGTCAAGGTTGACCCAAGCATCTGATAAGCGATGAAGATTATCCATGGTTACGGCGCAATAAGCAAAGCGACACAAGCGAAGAAAAAGTGAAGACTTTCTCCGCAACTATTATGATGATACCATGCCAACTTTGTAATGCATTGAGTATGATACCATTGTCCGTTTTGTACATGCACATGCTATGCCTACTTTTTCAGAGTTCATTTGAAAACTATGAATTTGAAAACCTCGCCAACCGAAGGGCGCTCACACTGGTTTATAAGCCCGTCCCTCTACACACCGTTTTGTTGTAAGCAGAAACAAAATAAAATAAATAAAGCAACAAAGAAAACAAAAAAGTGTTTTCAAATTTGAAAATTAATGGCACTAACAGAAAGTTTATAATTTTTCTAAAACTAAAAGCAAAAAGAATTAAAAAATAAAGAAAAAAACAACAAAAAATAAATAATGCAGAAAACAGAACAAAAAACTGAAAAAAATAAAAATAGCAACAATAAGTATTTTGTTGTAAGTAGAAACAAAATAAAATAAATAAAGCAACAAAGAAAACAAAAAAGAGTTTCCAAATTTGAAAACTAATGGCACTAACAGAAAGTTTATAATTTTCTAAAACTAAAAGAAAAAGAATTAAAAATAAAGCAAAAACAACAAAAACTAAATAATGCAGAAAATGTAACAGAAAACTGAAAAAAATAAAAATAGCAACAATAAGTATTTTGTTGTAAGTAGAAACAAAATAAAATAAATAAAGCAACAAAGAAAACAAAAAAAGAGTTTTCAAATTTGAAAACTAATGGCACTAACAGAAAGTTTATAATTTTTCTAAAACTAAAAGCAAAAAGAATTAAAAAATAAAGCAGAAAACAACAAAAAATAAATAATTATGCAGAAAACAAAACAAAAAAACTGGAAAAAAATAGTGCCGCCTACTGGGCCCCCACGGCCTGAATATGACTAGAAACCCTACATGGGCCAGGATTCAGGCCCGCAGGAGGCAAAGTAGGCCCACAAGCACATAGCTAGTGACAGATTAGGCCCGAAAGCCTGCAGTTGAGAGGAGCTCGAGAGGGTTGGCGCAGCAGCGCTTATAAACCACTCTCGAGCTCTCTCAACTAGCGAGGTGGGACTAAACTTTTGGGCACGGGGCAGCACAAGGCCTTTGGTCCCGGTTGGTGGCACCAACCGGGACTAGCATTAGTCGGTTAGTGGAACCAACGGGACCAATGCCCCTTTAGTCGATTGGTGCCACCAACCGACCAAACCGCTTCCCGCCCTTTGGGCTGCTGAAAAGGCCTTTGGTCCCGGTTGGTGGCACCAACCGGGATTAAAGGGGCATTAGTCCCGTTGGTGCCACGAACCGGGACTAGTGCCTACTATATAAGAAAACACTTAGGAAATTTCAGATTTCCTCGCCAGATTCCCCGACGACACCGAGCACATCGACGCCGCCAGCTGCCCCAGCGCCGCCCGTCGCCCCCGTCGCCGTCGCCGTCGCCTCGCCGTGCCCGTCGTCGCCGTCGCCCGCGCCCTCGCCGTCGCTCGCGCCCCGCCCTGACGCGCCGCCCTACCGCCCCTGCCTCGACGCTCCGCCCGGCCCACCACTGTCGCCATCGCCCTGCCCTGCCCGGCGTCGCCGCCCAGCCCGCCCTCGCCGTCATCCGCGCCTCTGCCCGACCCGCCATCCTCGCCCGCAGCTTGGTCCGCCATGGCGCCTCCTTTTCAATTTTTTTCATATATATATGCTTGTTTTATATTTTTTATGAATGTATGTATTTTTCAATTGTAATATGCATGGTGTTTTAAAATACATTAATTTTAGTATATTAATGTTCTCTGATTTAGTACATTAATTTTAGGTTAGTTTCATTTTTAGAGAAGTTTTGTATATTTAGGAAGAAGGAAGAGAAGGAAGAAGGAAGAAGAAGAAAAGTTTTATATATGCAAAAGTTACATTTTTGAAAAGTTTTATATATCTAGCTAGAAAGAAGGAAGAAGAAGAAAAGAAGGAGAGGAAAAGGAAAATAATAAGAGGAAGAAAGGAGAAGAAGAGGAGAGGAAGGCGAGGAGAAATAAATAAGAAGAGGAAAAAGAAGAAAAGAAGAGGAGAAGAAGAAAGAAAAGAGGAGAAGAAGAAAAATAGAAAATATTCTCTTTTTATTCTTCTTCTTCTCTCTTTTTTTTCTTTTTTTCTTCTCTTCTCTCTGTCATCGCCGATATACCCTCCCGATAACTTCAACACGAGGGGGGTCCATATACCCCTCCCGATAACTTCAATACGTGGGGGGGTCGATATACCCCTCCCGATAACGTTAATTTCCGTGTATGTATCTCGTCGTTGTCGATATTACCCCTTGAAGCGTTGTCGAGGATCAAGGGTTCTAGGGTCGAGGATCGAGGTTCGAGGGTCGTCTAGGGTCGAGGTTCGGGGTCGTCGAGGTTCAAGGGTCGAGGATCGCCGAGGTCGAGAGGTTCCTAGTGTCAAAGTATTGAAGAAATCCATGGCTTCATCATTAGCCGGAAGTAACCATGGCATGATGGTACGAAGTCCTCCAAAGTTACTCTGGAATGGAGTCCCGGATAGGATAATTTGCCTTTTTGTACGAATTTCAGCAAAGGCCTTTCAAATAACGATATACGGAAGGTTCTTGCTGAACTTTGTACCTAAAAGTGAATTATCCTATCTGGGACTCCGTTCCAAAATAACTTTGGAGAGCTTCGTACCATCATGCACCTGTTACTTCCGCCTATTGATGAAGACATGGTTTTGTTGAATCCTTTGACACTAGGCAATCTCCCGACCCCTCGGTGATCCTCGACCCCTTGACCCTCGACCGCTCAGCAATCCACGACCCTCTACCCTACCGCGGGCGTCGATGCCCACGTCACTTGTGGGACATAGATGTAGTGTTCAACGCCGACCCCTCCCGATAGCTTCAACACGTGGGGGGTCGATATTACCCTCCTTGAAGCGTTCTCGAGGCCACCCCTAACCCTTGAAGCGTTGTCGAGGCCACCCCAAACCCTAGAGAAGCAGCGTCGAGGCCACTAATATGATTCCTTATTGTGATTAGCTAGCTAGTTCTCGTTTGCCACTAATATATCCATATCTGTCATGTTTGAATAATAATTGCCATGTTGTAAATATTTGTAGAAAGTATGGACACCCCGAGACGAAGCACAAGAAGCGTTGTTGAGGGACATGATCGCACAAGGAAGTGATGCCGTCTGCTCGTTGATGTTTCTCAACGACAACGATGGTCTGGAAGGAGAAGGTGAAGAAGCAGCTGTCTATGATTTACATGGCTCCGATGACCCAATGCGGTGCAAGAAGGAGAGGGTGAAGAAGTAGACCGTGAGGGCGGCTCGGTGATCACCAAACCGAGTCCGGCCAGGTATATATATTAGTTAAGCTGTGCTGACTAGCTAATTGATGCATTCATTGTTTTGGTATGTACACATATTAATTAACTCTCGTCTTTGTTCTTTTTTCTAGCCCTCCGGATCGAGCACAACTTCGGTAAAGAGACGAGGCCCGAAGAAAAAGTTAAGCTCGGATGAAAAGTTTGAGATCATACAAATCGCGCGGGATGGCCAACCGATTGAACCCTACCGGACAAAGAAGGCATTTGTTGCTCAGTGCGGGGTTCTGGTTAGGGAAAAGATCCCGATCAGCATCAACCAATGGTATAAGCCTAAGAACGAAGACCCTGAGGTGTCTTATGTCAATGATATGCAGAAAAATGATCTTTGGACTGAGCTGAAGTCAAATTTCACCCTACCGCCAGAGGATGATCCGGAGAAGCCAGTTATCGAGCCATTAATCAAGTCTTTTGCTCTGAAGAAGATGGCAGACCTATTCAGGAATTGGAAGAAAGACCTCAATAGGTATGTCGAAAAAAATGAGACACCAGAATTCAAGGGCAAATATGAGAAGATCAGAGATGGTCGGCCGCATTTGTGGCCCACAAGACATCGGAAAAGAGTAAAAAGATGTCGGCGACAAACAAGAGAAATGCTGCGGTGAAGAAGCTTCACCATCGCACGGGGTCAGGTGGCTACCTCGTAGCCCGGCCTAAGTGGGCCAAGGTTGAGAATGATCTGCTTGATAAAGGGATTGAACCAGAGACAATGAACTGGCCAGACCGTTGCCGGACTTGGTTCTTCGGGGCCGGCGGATCCTTGGACCCTATAACAGGGAAGTGCATTTGGACGGACGAACAATTGGACATACCAGTCAAGAGGCTTCAGCAATATATCGAAGCAGCGCAGCAAGGGACATTCCTTCCAGACAGGGAGAAGGACGAGCTCACAATGGCCCTCGGCAATCCTGAGCACCCTGGACGGACACGAGGCACGCCAGGCTCCGTTTCGTGGAAGCCTGGATTTTCGGACGCAGGGGGTTACAAAACCCAGGAGAGGAGGAAGAAACTGGAGCAGAGCGAACTGCAGGCGCTGCACGAAAGGGTAATGGGGCTAGAGGAACGAGAAGCAGATCGCAGCAAACGACCTGCCGAAGCTTCCCCCGAAGCTACCCCGCCATCTCAGCGGAGAATGGCGTGGCTTCCACCGAGCTGCTTCAGCCGAGCATGCCTTGGCGGCTCCTGCCAGCTATCCGTGGATGCTATCATGGATGCTGAAAATTGCCACCTTATGGCGCAATGGAGCAATTCGAAGGTCAAAGCGGCTGTTGGCTCTGTTTATCCTACTAAACCCGACTCAACTTTTCACTTTGCCGCCGATTCCGAAGGATATGCTAAGGTGATAGTCGATGAAATAACGAAGGATTTGAGGACCTCGGCTTGACCACCCTACCGGTGAAGGGAGTATCGGCTGGGTTCTGCTCTGAAGACTCCATGCCTATGGCGGAAGGATCTCATCAACCTTCCGAACTGGACGCCTCCGCCTCCTCCTCCTCCTCCGGCGAGTCAGGGAACTCCGCCTCCTCCACCGTCTCCTCCTCCGGCGAGTCAGGGCACTCTGCCTCCTCCACCACCTCCTCCTCCGGCGAGTGACGATCAGGGCACTCGGCCAGCTCCTTCTCCGGCGCGTGGCAGCACTCCGCCTCCTTCTCCGCCTGCGCCGGCGCGCCCGAGCAGCCAGCCTCCTCCTTCTCCGCCTCGTCAACAAGGGCGGAAGAGACCCGCCGCTGCTCCGGCTGCTCCGGCGCGTTGTAGTCCTTCTCCTCCGCCTCGTAAGCAAGGAAAGAAGACATCCGCTCCGTCTGCTCTGCCGGCGTCTAGCAGTACAGCCAAAGGCGGGAGGAGATCTAGATCGGTCCTTCTCTGAAGACACGGAGAAGTTACCGTCTGAGAGGAGCGAGGAGGAAAACGCGAAGATCGCGCAGACGAAGTGGATGACTGGTTTCAAGGGTTGAAAGCAAAGAGACATCCACCTCCGGAGGAGAAGGTAGATCCGGTGAAAGCGAAGCGCTCTGGCTGCCCCGACAAAACCACCCAAGTCTCCGCCAAAGGCAACTATGAGCGCATTATTGGAAAGGCATTTGCCGAAGCGGAGAGGTCGGGAAGTACTAAAAGTGATCAAAGGATGAAAGAACGACGAGCTGGGAAACAAATTGCCCAGCTCGGCGAACAAACAAAGCAATCGTGCCCCTCGCTCAAGGTGCCTGCTAGCGACATCGTCGATCCGAGGATGGTGCCCGGTTATGGCAATCCTGCAGATTACCTGCCGGACGATGTACATTATGATTTCTTGGAGGTGCAGATACAAAGATACGAGTACGGGAAGCCTCTCGTCAAAGATGAAAGTTCTCTATCAACGATGATCACGAAGATTGCATGATTGGTACATGAAAACCTGCAAAGAGTGCGAGGGAGGAGTACTTTGTATGTGAGAGTTAAAAAGGAGCATGACCTCCTTGGAATTGAACTGTTGCCTATTCCATTTGAGGAGTTCTATCAGTTTTTCAATCAATTGGCCATCGATAAAGCAACGGTCACCTGCTACTGTCTGTAAGTAGTACTACTTCTGTCATTATGTCTCTCTATATAACTCAGCCCTTTCATTGCATTTATTTATAATTATCCTCACTATATTATGCAGATTGAAGATCGCCGAATTGAAGAAAAGACAAGTGGGTGATATTGGGTTCATTAACACATATCTCATAGATAAAACTGAGGTTGAATTTCGTAAAGAAAATACGTAGGCCAACTTGGTACAATCGTTGGTAATAAATGAACACAAAGATATAATACTCTTTCCTTACAACTTCAAGTGAGTGTTACTGTCTTGTGGCATATTCGGTTTCCTTATTAGTCCAGGTTATAGTAATGTAATATTGATGAGTTATGCATGTGTGCGCAGCTACCACTATATTCTCCTAGAGATTAAGTTTGAGAAGGGAGTAGTAATTGTCTTAGAATCCAAGCGAAAAGATCCCAAGGAGTATGCGGACATGACTGAAATGCTCGAGAAGTAAGTTAAATCGATCATTATCCACCATATCAGCAACTTTGTTCATTTCTGATATCAAGTAATTGTTTTATTTGTATGGCAGGGCTTGGAGAAAATTCACCAAAAAAGCTCTGGGACTACCGAAGAAGCTGGAATTTAGGCACCCGAAAGTAAGTACTATATAGTAGCATATTCCACACATCTCCTAGTGATTCAAGCGCTAGTTTCATCAATACCATTTAGCATGCTTGCTAATTATCAGTTTGATTGACCTCTATTTCTTGTAAAGTGGTTGTGGCAGGAACAAGGGAATGATTTCTGTGGATAATACATTTGCGAGTCCATCCGCCACACGACCTGTGAGCGGGGCTACTCCGACAAACAATATGAAGTGCGTAAATAAAAATATTCACAATTTTATTTTATTACCATCATTTGTGTTGAGTTTCGTTCATTCATATATATATATATATATATATATATATATATATATATATATATATATATATATATATATATATATATATATATATATATGTATTGACCTTCTTAAAATTAGATGTTTGGATGCGGGATGAACTCCTAGAACCAGATCGCATGCGAGCAATTCAAGAGGAATTGGCGGCATTCTTTCTTGACCACGTGATCGCTGAAGACGGAGAATACTATGTGGACCATGCGTCCGTATGTTAGGAGATTATATACTTGTAAAGATAATTATTGTATATATGTAGCGGTAGTGTCGGATAGATATACGAGAACTTGTTGTTCGACCAATCTCTCGGAGAAGGAGAGGTGGTCGATATCACTTCTCTCTGTATGCATATATGTTCATGGCGATCTTCTTTTTGCTTAATTACTAGCTAGCTAGCGTGTCTAGCTAGTCCTCTCTATCGTATGTATAGTAATGCGTGGCGTCGACCAAGCACGGACAAAAGAGAGGACACTTTTCTCTATTAATTAGCTAGCTATAGCACAATATATGAAACACCTAAATTAACCCCCAAAACCCCCAAACCCCCCGCCTTTTCAAAAAAAAACAAAACCCCAGCCATAGAAATGCTGATGCGTGGATGCCTATTGGTCCCGGTTGGTGCCACCAACCGGGACCAAAGGCCCTCCTGCCTGGGCTCAGCGGACAGGCCACGTGGAGGCCCATCTGTCCCGATTCTGGATTGAACCGGGACTAAAGGGTTAGGGCATTAGTACCGACCCTTTAGTCCCGGTTCATGAACCGGGACTAAAGGCCCTCACCAACCGGGACTATTGGCCCTTTTTCTACTAGTGCTAATTTGCATGATTTGGATGAAACTAACTCGGACTAACGTTGTTTTCTGCAGAACTACCATGGTGTTGTTTTTGTGCAGAAATAAAATTTCTCAGAATGGAATGAAACTTTCTGGAGAATTAGTTTGGAATAAAAGAAAATTACTGGAGCCAAGAACCACGGGAGGGGGACACCTGGGAGGGCACCAACCACCAGGGCGCGCCCCCTCCTGGCGCGCCCTTGTGGGTGGTCCTCACCTGGTTGCCCTATCAACTTATCTCTGACGCTATAAAATCCTATTTTCTGAGAGAAAAATCAAGCAGAAAGAATTATCGCATCTCACTAGACTGAGCTACCGCAACCTCCTGTTCTTCATCGGGAGGCCAGATCTGGAGTCCGTTTGGGACTCTGGAGAGGGGATTCTCCAATCTTCGTCGTCACCAACCCTTCTCCATCGCCAATTTCATGATGCTCCCCACTGGGAGTGAGTAATTCCTTCATAGGATCGCTGGTCGGTGAGGAGTTGGATGAGATTCAACATGTAATTGAGTTAGTTTCGTTAGGGCTTGATCCCTAGTATCCACTATGTTCTTATATTGATGTTGCAATGACTTTTCCATGCTTAATACTTGTCACTTTGGGCCCGGGTGCGATGATTCCATATCTGAACTGTTTATGTTATCACCATTATATCGATGTTCAAGATTAGGCCTTGCAAGTTATAGTCACATGTTATGTGTTATGATCCGTAAACCCCAGATTGACAGTATTCAGGATACTTTCCGGTGATGACCGTAGTTTGAGGAGTTCGTGTATTCACTATGTGTTAATGCTTTGTTCCAGTTCTCTATTAAAAGGAGGCTTTAATATCCCTTAGTTTCCTTATGGACCTCGCTGCCACGGGAGGGTAGGACAAAAGATGGCATGCAAGTTCTTTCCGTAAGCACGTATGACTATTTACGGAATACATGCCTACGTTAAATTGATGAACTGGAACTAGTCCTATATTGCCCTAGGTTATAACTGTTATATGATGAATTTAATCCAACGAATCCACCGATCCAATGCCTACGATTTTCCACTATATTGTTCTTCCTGAGTTACTAATGTCGTTGCTACTGTTACAACTGCTACAAATTACAGCTATCACTGTTACCATTACTGCTACTGTTATTACTACTATCAAAACTACCATATTACTGTGTTATGGACCCTATTGCTGCAGATAATTAATCTCCACGTGTGGTTGAATTGACAACTCAATTTCTAATACTTGCAAATATCCTTTGGCTCCCCTTGTGTCGAATCTATAATTTCGGTTGAATACTCACTAATAGGGAAAACCCTAGCAGTAGCGCGGGTGTTTTGCCTATCAGTAGCACGGGACGACGCGCTACGGATAAGGCGCTATAGCTAACGTGTAGCAGTAGCGCCTGTCATCCCACGCTACTGCTATACATGGCTAGCAGTAGCGCGCTTTAGTGTAGAGCACTGCTGCTAATATCGGCAATGCTTTTTAGCAGGAAGCGCTACTGGTAAGGGAGCGCTACTGCTAACTTTGTTCCCCTCGCTACTGCTAGTTTTATTAGTTTCTGTTTTTTTTCTGCATATTTGTTTTGTATTTGAATAGGATTTATACAATAATCTTTAGCATATCATACACATACAAATGTAATCATAGCATATGCGTAGAAATAGTCTCATCAAATAATGTCATCATCATAATCATCATCCAACACAAAGTGGTCACTCATCATCATCTCGAAAATAGTGATACAAGTCTCGATTACTTGCAACTACATCGCCATCCATCTAAACAATGATATACGCGAGAAGAGCTATCAATATGAGTGAGAGCGGAAATATGCAGTACATGAGTTCGCATCCCTCTCTCGCATTAGCGTGAACCAAAAGTAACTACTGGCTATCGCTCGGAAACCGAAAACTGGTACACCTGGGCCTGACACTCCAGCCACTCGTCGTATACTCCTGGCGTAGCACTTCTTCGCCACCGATGATCTATGCACCTGCATCATCACATGAGTGAATGATATGCACCATATATAGTTGAGCAATAGAAAGAGATAGACTTGGCAAAAATAGAAGCAACCTATCATAAGCATAAATAACAAAGTTCATCGTACCCAAAATGCCCTAACTAGAGTGATCTTCGCTAGTCGAGGAGGATGGTTTAATTACGTCACAAATAAAGTTTCATCGTGCATAACTCAATGTTTTGTCATACAAAAAGTATGGACTAAACGGACACGTTGTCATATATTGACAATCACTACATGTTGTGCCATCCTTCCATGTCAGGGAGATAGTCCCCGAGCTTAGTGAAAGGCTTCAGGTCGAGACGCTAAGAGGCTACATGTGTTCGGACGTCTTCCCGTGACATTTGTGCTTCTTCGTAGAACATCCCTATTTCTCGACGACCTCCCTCATGATGATTTCGGCAAGTTCACGCTGGATGTGATAGAAATCAGCTCGAAGTTGATGATCCTCGATATCTCCTAAGTCCTTTGCCCATTGTAGAATATGGGCATCACCGGATCTAGGTGACATGCGAAGGTTCTGGTGATCCCTTCTGTACTCCAGCATGTGGTGTAGGACATAGAATCCGTCATTAAGAGAATCGCTCGGTTGCTGGATGCAGCAAAAGTCGGTCTTATGGCTGAAGGTGGGCCTGCCGTCCCGTGTCTTCTTGTCGTTGACCTCTCCACCTCGTGTGCCGTAGTAAAAGATAGCACTACCAAGAATAGACTTGATGTGGCACTACTAGAAAAAGGGCTATAGATGGGATTGACACTAATGGCGCACCAGAAAGATGGTGCGCCATTAGTATATACTAATGGCGCACCACCTTCTGATGCGCCATTAGAGTTTAAACTACTAATGGCGCACCTTGCAAAGGGTGCGCCATTAGTATCAAAAAAATTTTTTTAACTAGTGCGCCTGTCCAAACATACTAATGGCGCATCCTGCCCAAGTGCGCCATTAGTAGTTGTAACTACTAATGGCGCACTGATCAATGGTGCGCCATTAGTATAGAATTTTTTTGAACTAGTGCGCCTATCCAAACATACTAATGGCGCATCCTGCTTAAGTGCGCCATTAGTAGTTGTAACTACTAATGGCGCACCATGCAAGAGGTGCGCCATTAGTAAGTGGGCAGCAACAAGATATTTGGGACAGCCTCTCCTACCCACACACTCACTTTCTCCCCACTTCATTCTCTCCACCTCCTCCTTGTCTCGGGTGCCTCCTCTTTTTCACCTCATTTCCACCATAGATTCATTCAAATTAAGTGGTTAAATTACCTTGTTTTAATAGGTAAGTAAGGGGGGAAGCTATATTTAGGTTGTTCTCCCTACAACAATATGCACATGCACTTTTACGGCCTAGCTAGATCTATGTATGTTCGTGGTGTTGCATATGTTTGTGGTGTTGCATATGTGTTTGTGTTTGGAGGTGTACGGTATTTGAAATGCGATAGTTGCCAATATTTTGCCGAATGTTGATTCATTTCCGTTTCGGCGAGAATTTTGGCATTAAGCATTCTTTTTGGTCCTATTTTTAGGAAAGCCATGCCAAATTTTTGTTTGGTTCTAAAATATCGTTTTGCTCTACCCATGGCGACCATAGTCCGCACGATGACGAAGGCATCGTGAATAGGTTTTTGAGGTCATGAAGGCGAGATGCTTCAAAAGAACGAGACGGAGATAAGATGTCCGTGTCGAAGATGCAAGCTGAAGAGCCTTTTTGCGGACCCGGATTCCGGCAGGTGCGGGACCACCTGCTGTTGCGTGGTTTCATGG
This sequence comes from Aegilops longissima, assembly GCA_021605205.1. NCBI lineage: Eukaryota > Viridiplantae > Streptophyta > Magnoliopsida > Poales > Poaceae > Aegilops > Aegilops longissima. Next base: position 3,150,366 of record CM038676.1, on the reverse strand, counting down.
ATGGCTATCGGTGGCAAGGTGATGAAGATGACTACTGAAGTCGTCCATGCGGGCGGGCAAGAAATGAGGAAGGGCAGAAAGACAACCACCGCGGCTCGGGCGGGCGAGAAGACGAAGAATCCCAGGAGATGATCACGGCGTGATGTTGTACACGATCATCATGTAGAAGATGCAGGACATGATGATGAGGAAGATGCGGAGCAGGCGACGGGCATGATCATGAAGATGATGATGCCGGCGGAGCGATTTACGCTGGACCATCGATGGGCTGGGTGCAGGACCCTCATATTCAAGAGCTGCTTCTCAAGCACGGATAACGCAAGAGCTGCCGCCGAGAGAAAGCCAAGATGGATCAACTTGGTTAGACGCGTTACTCCATTGTATGAAGGATGCAGGCCGAGGATACCCGCCTGAAAGTGCGCTCATGGCTCGGAGATGAAGGTAAAACACAAAATGACCGGCGCGTGCCGGCGAGAACATGTCATTTCGCACGAACGTCTTCCCAAAGGGAACAAGTGCCCGACCAGTTTGGAGGAGGCGAAGAAAATCGTGTGTCCTCTCGATTTACCGCGACGTGAAATACCATGTGTGCATGACCAATTGCATCATTTATCGGGACGAGCACGCGGAGTCTACCATATGTCCGGTGTCTTGGCGTCACTCGATACAAGAAGAGGAAGAAAGCTCCTCGAAAAGTGGTGTGGTACTTTTCGATCACTCCTCGTCTGCAGCGCTATTTCGCGGACCCTAAGGTAGCAAAACTCCTGCGTTGGCACGCGGATAGGGAGGAGAAGAAGAGAAGATGACGCAAATGATCCGGAGATAGATAAAAAGACAAGATGCTGAATCACCCTAAGGATGCGAGCGGTGGCAAGCGTTGAACGAAGACTCGGAATTTGGGAGCGATCCAAGGAACATCGTGCTGGGCGCGAGCACCGATGGAGTCAATCCGTTTGGCAGCCATAGAAGCACACATAGCACCTGGCCTGTGTTTGTGTGGATGTACAACCTTCCCCTGGTTGTGCATGAAGAGGAAGTACATTCACATGAGTATGCTAATTGAAGGGCCGAAACAACCAGGAGCGACATCAATCTGTATCAGGGGCTGCTGAAAGAGGAGCTTGACACGCTGTGGAAAACGCCAGCCAATCGTGGGACGCCGCAGAGAAAGAATATTTCCCTATGAGAGCCGTGACTGCTCACGACGGTGCACGACTATCTCGATTACGGATATCTCGCGGGCAGGTAGTCCACGGATTTTCTGGATGCGTAAGGTGCATGGATGACACTGGCGTATCGCCACCTAGATAGAGATCCGGGTCTTGAAAACCGTGTTCATGGGACATCAAGGTGGCCGTGACGATGACCCATGGAGAAATGCAAGGATCTGTTCGATGGTGAAACCGATCCCAAAACGCCTGTACGAGGAGCGGCGAGAAATAGACAAGCTGCTGAAAAATTGGAAAGACTGCCCACCGCGGAAAGAAGCAAAAGGCGCCGAGCCGGAAAGAAGCGAAAGGCGCCGAGCCGCTGCTGAAGGTATGGAAAACGAGGTCTGTTTTACGGGACTTGCCGTCTTGGAAGATCCACCGTGTGCCTCACAGCCTTGATGTCATGCATATCACGAAGAGCGTGTGCGAGAGTGCTTGGTACCCTGCTCAACATGCCAGAGAGGACCAAAGATGGGCCTAAAGCAAGGGCAGACTTGAAATCAATGTGCATCAGGCAGGAGCTTCACGCTACATATGATGATGATGATGATGATGATAATGATGATGATGATGATGAGGCGAAGCAGGACACAAAAAGTCGTCGCAAAGGCAAAAGGCCAAGAAGACGGAAATGACTACCCTCCGCGTGCTTCACTCTAAGTCAGGAGGAGATCGAGCAGTTTTCACCTGCCTCCTAGGAGTAAAACTTCCTTCTGATTCTGCTGGGAAGATAAGCAGATACCTAGACCCAGCGAAGCAGAAGTTCAGCGGGATGAAGTCTCACGACTGTCACGTGCTGATGACGCAGATACTTCCAGTTGCAATCCGTGGGATCATGGACGCGCACGTCCGTGAAACGCTATTTGGCCTATGCAACTTCTTGACGTCATCTCGGAAGTCGATTGGCGTGAGGCAACTCGAAGGCTACAGGAAGAGATCGTGGTGATACTATGCGAGCTTGAGATGTACTTCCCGCCCGCATTCTTCGACGTTATGGTGCATCTGCTGGTCCATATAGTGGAGGATATCATCCAACTCGGGCCGACATTCCTGCACAGCATGATGCCGTTCGAAAGGATGAATGGTGTCATCAAAGGATACGTTCGCAACATGTCACGTCCAGAAGGAAGCATAGCCAGGGGCTTTCTGACCGAAGAGTGCATCTCCTACTGCACGAATTATCTAGGCATCGAGAACCCCGTTGGTCTGCCCGTCAACAGGCACCTCGGCAGGCTCGCTGGATGGGGTCACCGTGAGGGTCGCCGCGAAATGCATGTCGACTTCGAGGGTCAACTCGCCGACTTTGAAAGAGCAAACCTAGTCGCGCTACAACACATAGACGTGGTCGATCCTTGGGTGGTAGAGCACAAAACCTTTATTAAAAAGACGTACAATGACCGAGGCCAACAGAGGACGGACGGAGATACACTCAAAGAGCACAACTCATGTTTCACGCGTTGGTTCAAGCATAAGCTTCTATCGTACCCTTTACATGAGGATTCTTCCGCGGAAGAACAACTCATATTCGCCTTGTCACAGGGCGCCGAGCACAACCTGATGACCTATGAGGCGTACGATATCAACGGCTACACATTCTACACCGAGGCGAAGGACATGAAGAGTGATGGTTATCAGAACTCCGGGGTAACGATGGAATCCTACACCGGTAACGACAAGAACAGATACTACGGAAGGATCGAGGAGATCTGGGAGCTGAGCTACGCTGGAGAGAAGGTCCCGATGTTCCGTGTCAGATGGGCCAAGAACGTCATAAAAGAAGACCGGTATTTCATCACCATGGTTATACCCGAAGCCAAATCAAGACCATGGGTATAAGCGTCACCATGAAAAATGAGCCATGGGTACTGGCTTCCCAAGTGGACCAATGCTTCTTCATTACCGACCCGCCAAAGCCCGGTCGTGTTGTCGTGAGGAGAGGCAAAGGAAGATCATCGGAATGGATGGAGTAGCCAATGAGCAAGACTTGACAAATACGGCGACCGAGGATCGAACATGGCGGCGATGATGAAGTAGCAGCATACACCACAAGAAGAAGCAGGACCACCCTACCTAAGGGCGTCCGTTCCACGGAAGAACTCCATTTGCAAAAAGAAGGGCAAGAAGATTGTGAATAGATAGCTAGCTAAGATCGATTGTATTTAAATCGTAGCCTTCATTTCTCGATTGTATTTCATGGGTACTTTTGAACTATCATGAATATTTTAAATTTCATGGACACTCGATCTCGATCCCCTCCATCTCGATCGCTATCCCACCTCGCCAGATCCGGTCCCCCCGCTTGAGCACCCCCAGTCCACCGGCCGCCGCCATGAACCCCCGCACCCTCGATTCCCTACTCAACCGCCGCCGACCCCGCACCTCCAGCACCGTCTTATAAAAAAATAAGTATCAAACATCTCTTTAAATGCTCTGTCTTATAAAAAATATTACTGTTATTATTTAAACAAGTTTGAACATATTTAAACACAAATAAGTATCAAACAGCTTTTAAATGCTAAAAAAATTTGTGGAGCCCACCTCGATCCCCCTCCATCTCGATCGCTATCCCACCTCGCCAGATCCGGTCCCCTCGCCGAGCACCCCCAGTCCACCGCCCCGCCACGACCCCCGCACCTCGATTCCCCTACTCAACCGCCATGGCCGACCCCCGCACCCTGCGCACCGTCTTATAAAAAAATAAGTATCAAACAGCTTTTTAAATGCTACTGTCTTATAAAAAATATTACTGTTATTATTTAAACAAGTTTGAACATATTTAAACATAAATAAGTATCAAACAACTTTTTAAATGCTAAAAAAAATTTGTGGAGCTTGGGAGTCGAACCCAGGACCTCCTGGTGTGAGAACTGGCTGCTGACCAGTCGAGCTAGTAGAGTGGGCTTGATGTGGATAAGTTCTGGTAGTACATAACCTGTTGGCTCGAGCTGAAATAAAAAAAAATACTAATGGCGCACCACGGTGAGGTGCGCCATTAGTATGGACATGCTAATGGCGCACCACGGTGAGGTGCGAAATTAGTATTGTGCCCGATCCCCCCTGCCCTCTCCCCCTTCGCCCGATCCCCCCTTCCCTCTCCCCCTCGCCAGTTCCCTCTCCTCTCGATCCACCGCCGCCGCCGCTGCTCGACCCACTGCTCGCCCTCGCCTCGCCCTCTCCTCCCTCGCCCTCTCCTCGCCTTCCCTCTCCCTCGCCCGCCTCCCTCGACACCACCGTCCCGCCACCTCGACGCTGCCCGCCGCCTCGGCGACCCCCTTGGATCGCCGCCGCCCAGCGCCGCCTCGGCGACCCCCGCCGGACGCCGCCCGACTGACGCCTCGGCGCTGCCCGCCGCCCGCGCCGCCTCGACCCGCCCACGCCGCTGCCCCACCTCGGCGCTGCCCGCCGCCTCGACCCGCCTGACGCCGCTGCCCACCTCGACCCCGCCCAGACGCCGCCTCTACACGACCCGCCGCCGGGACGCCGCCCGTCCACACCACCGTCGCCGAGCACCACCACCCCGTGAGCTCCCCTCCTCCTCCCCTCCTCCTCCCCCTCCTCTCATTTTCTTGTTAACCTGAGAAAGACAGTGAGGATGCTCTTGTGGGCCACAGAAACCTTGTTAATCCTAGGCAATTTTCCTAGTGGACCATAATTAACATACACATTTGTCCCTTGACACATCAATCAGGTAGAAAAAATAGGAAGTTCAATTTACCCATCTCATTTACACAACATACTCTCATTTTTAGTCAAACTATCATTCTCCGACCCACTAGGAAAAAAATGATCGCAACCAATTTATAACTGATTTTCATGTCAATTTTATTGTGCATATTAGTAGCAAATATAATTTAGTTAGTTTGAAAAAGAACTAGAAAAAGACAGAGATGATCAATGACAGGCACAACCAATCTAGTATCCTTGTCAGCTTTGTTATTTGTTGGGTTTGTAGGAAGAAAAGTCGATACTGCAACCTTTATTCAGTTAAAGCCTTTATGTCACCATGGTGTGACTATATATCCCGTATTGAATGACTTGGTAGAGTGTGAATCTTACCTTACCTGTTGCAAACGTTGATATTTTTGTGTAAATAAAGGCTGGAGTGCTGGACTTAAGCATCTGCATGGTGTAGTTAGTAAGGCCGCATTTTCTGTTTTTCGGTTATGATCGATGCCTTGTTGTGTAGCAACTCTGAAGGATGCTCTAGCTAGCTACCTTCATAATGAGAGGATCTTATTGGCCGATTTGGCATTTGCTGTCGCTGTAGGTACCAATTCTATTTAGGTGCCACACCGTGCCTCTGATAGCTCTTAAGCTATTTAGGTGCCTTAACTCACTTTCTCACTTTTGTGCATTCATTTCTCCTGTCTACATGTAAGCATATGATTTACTTTTCATCAGATGTCTTTGTGAATCTTTCCCCAAAATTCAGAGCTGTTTCAGTGTATCTTTGCTTGCTACTCAAATTCTTAAGCTCACACATAGATCGTTGTTCTTTTTTAGACAGTTTCATCGTGTATGTGTCGAGAGAAGTTATAGTGCTATTGATATATAAAATGAACTAGAAACTTATATTTAGCAAAAAACAGCAGCAATATTCTCCTTTGTGTAATACAGTTTGGTCAGTATATATGCTGAGACAAATAGGGAAAATAGAGAAGAACGGCGATGTTTGTTGCTACCTCGTGAAAAACTGCACTTGACAGGTGTGTTCACCAAATATAAGTATCACTTGATTGATAATACCATATGTTCCATTTTATTCCCTAGCAACTCATGGCACCTAACTAGTCTCTACAATGTATAGAACTAACTATCAATTTAGTAACTACTCCCTCTGTCGGGATATATGAAGCATATTTTGATTACCCAGGACTATGCTTTTACTATGCTATATATCTTATGTGATGAGGAGATCACACCAAAAATAAGTACTCCTCCGTAAACTATGGCTTAGGAGCTACAAAATCACAATGAAAAGCAAGTACTTCTGAATCTGAATTCACCATGTGAGGTGCAGGTTAATTTCAGATATGACACTGTTTGGACATTAATTTGAGTAGATGAACATTTTGTGGTTCTGCTAGGACTTGCTCCAGATTTTTTAACCCAAGGATTTCTTTTCTTTTAGTTCTTTTCTTACAGAAAATTTACTGAAAATTCAAAAACTTGGAGTAACCTGTGGACTGTACTTTTGTGATCTCCTACTCCTGAATTTTCATGTCACTTGTGCTATTGCCAAGCATGACATGGCCATTTTTTATTCTGTTTTTGATGGAGCTTGGTGTGTGTTGTTTCGTACTACTAAGCAACCTATTTTGAAGTGATGATCTTATCTTAGTTGTATTTCTGAACTGGTAGCTAAGTGTATTACTTGTGATGATGATGCTGCTGCTGCTGTACTACTTGTGATGATGTTGCTGCTGTACTACTTGTGATGCTGCTGCTAGTTGTGATTTTGTCAAGTGATGACCCCTTTCTCCTGAAACGTTGATTAATTTCCATTTCGGTTGAGAAATGGGGCACTCCTAGGTCAAGAAAATTAGCAAAGGTCATGCCCAATTTTCTTGACCTAGAAGGTGCCCGATTCTCAACCGAAATAAAAATTAATTTGCTTTAGTGGTTGGATTAGTTTAGTATTTTATTCACACACTCAGACACCCTTGCTTGACATGTGTTTGAACACCCTACGGTGTAGTAAAAAGTAATTACAGATACACTCACCCACATAAGTATTCAGCACAATGAAAAAATAGTACAAATTAAGGAAAGGCAATACCATTTCAGACGCTTGTCTTCTAAAAAGAAGAGTGAACTTTCTAGACACACCCCTCAAGAACTAGGTTACCTTGAGAACGTGGACTTGGACCTTAGCAACAACACACTAACAGGTTCTATCCCAAAACACCTAGGCAATATCACAAACATCTCTCAATTGTTCCTTGACAATAACCAACTTTTTGGCGACATTCCTCGAGAATTAGGTTATTTGGTCAACTTAGAGATCTTGTTCCTTGACAATAACCAACTTTTGACCAAACTTTGTTTCTATTTAGAGAGAAACATGGCCCTACGATGAGGCCGGGGTTGGCGGCAAGGCATTCAGGAGCTGTCCCGGAGATGGAGGAACAACCTCACTTGTATGAGGCCGCCGCCTTCCCCACCGATCCCGAGACCACGGATGGTGCCGCCGAGGATGACCACAATGATGCCACCACCGATGGTGCCGCCGAGGATGCCACCATCGATGATGGCGGCGCACGCACGGATGGCAGCCAACCGAAGAGGCAGCGGAAGGACGGCGCGATCGTGCTTCGCACCCTCAAGGAGGAAGTTATGAAGTGGACTCCAGCGGAATCCAACGCGCCCGAGCGAATAGTCAAGGGTACTCGCTTCAGCTCGGGTGCATTGTCCGAGCACCATCTCGATCAACACCGAGAACCCGAGGCATCTGACCGAGGGAATTTGCGCAACCTCCTCTTCACGAAGCTGCACGAGCGATACAAGTTCCCGCTGAATTTGAAAACACAAGCCTCAAAGGGAATAAAGTGAACAATGCTGCCCTCACGAAGATGAGCAAGGCCCTGTCTACTTGGAAAAGCAATGTGAAGAGAATGATCGAGAAAGGTGAGAGTTATCGAGAAGATCAAGGAGAAAAATCCTTCGATCACCGAAGATGACTACAACGACTTCAAGATCAATTGCTCGAGCACCGCAAGCTCCCAATCAAGTGAGTGGGGAAACAAATGCGGAGCTGAACATAGGGGAACACACACTCGGTCCCGGCGGTTCTGAGTGGCGGAGCCTATATGGGACAAGGAGGAGGCGGACCGTGCCGAGCAAGGCCTACCGCCCTCTTGATACATACGGTGACAAGCAGACCAGGAACTTTGTGGGGCCGGTACAAGAAGGACCGAAAACAAAGGAGCTTACCACGGATCCGAAGACCAGGCAGCTTGAGCTTGTTCAGTAAGGAATACACCCCGTAATTAGCTCCATATGGTTGCATTCTAATTAATGAAGCGAATTTCTAAATGGTTCACATTCCTTTCGCAGCGTATCGAAAGCGATGGCGGGGTTGACTCAGAGCAACCCTTGGGACACCACTCTAAATAGGGGTTGAATGTAATGAAGAACAAGGATAAGCTCGATGAAGTCGGCGTCGGCTGGTCGTGTGGCGGCAAAGGCTTGTCGACAAAATGGGGTCATACTATACGCTGGTGTGCGGAAGGAGAAAAGACCAGCTCGGAAAGCGGTAGCGAGAGGTTCAAGAACTCAAGGCACAGGTGGCGCGGATTCGGAGATTGTCCAAGAGCAAGTGGAACAACGACTCGGGCGGCGATCACCGCCCTTGTGCCTACCTTGATCTCGGGGTTGAGTCGTGGATTGCGGGCGGCCAATAGGGCCGCCCGATTCCTAGCTTCACGGCCAGCAACTCGCATAATGCGATGGCGGGGCCATTGGTGCCTCGGCGGGCGGCATTGGTGTCTCCGACGCCGCACGGGAGCTTAATGCACCGGGTGTACGCCGCCGGCACCTCTGCAGCAAGCGGCCCTCCGTCAGCTGCACGCCCGCCGTTGGCGGTGCCTCTACATTAGCCGAGCTCGGCGCCATCATCACGGTAACTAATTAAGCCTCTCTCGCCGAGGACTTCATCTCCTTGCCTTTGGTCGGGCATCCTCGACGCCCTACATGTTTTCGCAGGGCGCCGCCGACGTTCCGTGCACTCTCCTCCACTTCGTGAACAACGAGTTGGTCGATGTCGCCAAGGGCAAAATCGTTCAACGGGCAACCCTTGTTCCACGGTACCGGATGCCACCCAACTTGTTTAGGGTTCAACTGGTTGGTGCTGCCAGGCTGCGACGACTTGTTACCTCGAATCGACCCGTCGGGGCCGACGATGATGACGTGATGACCCTCGGCGCCTGCTGAGCTGGCCCTGCTTTGGCGAAGAGCAGATTCGTTTGGGGCGGGGACACCACCCCAAAGACAACACCGCCGGTCGTGCGGCGCCAAGTCGGCCCCATGGCAAGACCGCCGAACGGTGCGGACATCCCTATGCCATGGATCCAAACATGCATATGGCACAGGATCGAACGACGACGACGGCGACTATGATACATTTGGCAGCGTCGATCAGTACTTTGCCGAGCATGGGTGCGATGGCGACTTCATGGGGCCTCCTTCTCAAGAACCAAACCCAACAAAAGGCGTGTGCGATCTAGCTCGTGCAGCGGAGAAGCCAAGTTGCAACAGGCGCCGTCTGGCGTTCAGCTCTCAGGAGACGCCTCCAGCTGCCAACTTCACCGAGCCTCAGATAGGCGAGGTGCGAAATATTATCAGCCCCAACACACTCAAGAAGGCGGTCTGTGAGCAAAACTCCGTCCCATTACAGTAGAAGAAGAAGGCACGCAAAAGAAAGACTAAGAAGGGTGCGAGCCAGCCGGCACCGAGTACGATCCGTGCTCAGGACGGGCCACCTTCACCGCAGGATATCTCGAGGAGGGTGCATGTGGCGGGTAGGGCGATGCTACCGACAAATATGCTCAATGCTGCAACCGGTGCTATGCGGAGTCTGCATGAGAGTGTTCTTTCTTTGGAGAAGCGGCGTCTCAGGGAGAAGGATGTGGCATACCCGGTTTTCGCGGCCAAGGTGCCAGAGGGCAAGGGCTTTGTGGATAACTCCATCGGCGCGACGATCGTCCTGCGTTTGATGACATCCACGCTATGTTGAACCTTCATCCGCTGCACTACACCTTCGTTCGCTATTTTCGTGAGTATGGAATGCGGATCATTCGCGACAAGACCCGGACATCGTGATAGTTGACCCCTTCTACATGCGTGCCAAGATCTTGGGCAGCGCTGGGGACCGCAAGTCGCGAGTTCTTACCTCAAGGCGTCATTACGGCAAACCAAGATAAGGATAACTTCCTCGCCTTACTTTCCGAGTAAGTCCTCCCTCAACCGCCCGTAACATATGAATTCTTACATTTCGATCGTTTTCTTTTAACATTCCGTGTTTTCTGCAGTGACACACGTTGCACGCTCATCCTCCTAAGCCCCAAATATTCCATGGCCACGTATTTCGACCGGACCGTCGATCGAGCGTAGACTACACAAATGTCAAGAAGGTTCTTGATGATGTTCTCCCAGCACGCCAAATCTGGAGGCACCTTCACCAGGCCTATTCGTAAGCACGGCAAGCACATGTTCTCCCACAATACGACGTTCGCTGCGTCAAGCAGCCGCCTGGCGGTCGAAGGGTGCCTACTCGCCATCCATCACATGCAGGCGATCGTGCGGGACCATCATCAACTTCGCTACCGAGTAAACTCCAAGATTGGGCGCGGCGTGTCGGCAATCCAGGACGCGGACCTCCGACAAGAATTCTTTCGCATCCGATCGGAGTTTGCGGAAATCATCCATCAAGATGTCGCCGTACCTCGGGGCAGTTCTACCTCAGAAATCAACCGTCCAACGGTGACATCGACACAATGCTACAAATGCAGGATGACAACGCCCGTTCTTTCATGACTCCCACGATGACGGCGGCTTCATCCACGCCCGTCCCTTGAGTCGAGTTGTCTAGTTCTGAAACATCGATTGGCTCATGTTGTAATTAAACTTTAATGAACTTGTAGTATGTCTCTTTGGTTTGAGAGTCGTTCAACTTAGATGTAATCGATGCTATTAATGTCTTGCTTTTCTCTTCCGATCGTTCATTGCATACTTATATATTGCTTATGTATTGTCGTGAATTGGTACTAACGTTTCGTTTGGCTAGTGCATAGCGATGCCGGCGTATGTCGTGTACAAGGGTAAGGTTCCGGAGTCTCGATGACTGGGAGGAGTGTCGGAGACAGGTTCACCGATTCAGCGGTAACAGTTACAAAGGTACACCACTAGGGCGAGGCCGAATCTAGATACGCCCGCTATCTAGCGGGAGAGGGAGGGGCGTTGGAGGAACCGGATGAAGACGAGTTTCATCGTGATGATGCTCATCGTGATGACCGCAGCTCTCTTCTATGTGATGGTAGTTTAGATGATCGATATCGACTTGTAATGTGAAGACAAACTCACTACTCGCGGTCTCGAGACTTGTAATATAATGTTCTATCTTTGTTCGGTCTTTACAATTCGGAGACTAATATGATGAATTGTATTCGGAGACTAATATGATGAATTGTATTCAAAGACTAATCTTCTATTGTATTTGATGAATCTATTGTTGATGTGTGATGTCTATATTTTGTCAAATTATACATTTTGTAACCTGTGCAAAAAAAAAAAAAAAAAAAAAACCTAATATTCATACTAATGGCGCATGACATGACAGTGCGCCATTAGTATGAAAGTGCATACTAATGGCGCATCACTGGGTAGTGCGCCATTAGTATCTGTGTTACTAATGGCGATCCAGAGGTGGTGCGCCATTAGTATCAAAGCACCTAGGTATACATGCCCACAGGAGGCATACTAATGGCGCACCCTGGCATATACTAATGGCGCACCAGGTGGTGCGCCATTAGTATACCAGATACTAATGGCGCACCAGGTGGTGCGCCATTAGTAAAAATTACTAATGGTGTGCTATTAATGGCGCACGAGTGATGCGCCATTAATGGCCAAATTAGGTGCGCCATTAGTAGTGGTTTTTCTAGTAGTGTGGGTGTAATCCTTTTTGGTAATGTTCTTCGACGATTCCAAGTAAAGAGCGTGGGAGTATCAGAGGTAGAAGATGATGAGGACGGCGCGCCCGCCGCTGCACAAAATAAGTACAGCTCAAATTAATTAGCCTCCACCGTGCAAATGAATGATTAAAATCGAAGGAAGGATATCCGCGCGGATGATTTACAGGGGATGATAAGGCACGAGAATCGCCTCCTTGTCCTTATTGGCGAGCATGAAATTGACGAGGTAGTCCCTCGATTATTCAAAGTGCTTTTCCTAGACTGCCAAGAAGCCCTCGTGCATGAAGTACGGGTCAGCGACACAGATAAAAGGTTTTTGCTCAACCCCGATGAGGTAGTTCATGTGCCAGGCATAAAGGCGGACAAACGTAAAATCCAGCTTCTTCAAGTGAAACATCGCCGAATCGAAGGAAGAACTTCTCCGCGGGGAATGTGTCGACGTACGACAATTGCCGCGGGACGTTAACCACGTAGAGTGGGTATCCTGGAATTTTCAAGGCAAGGAGGCATTTCTCTATCCACAACACTTCATCATGAAGTCTCCTTACATCGTTGAATCTGGCCCCTATCGCTGCTTTAGGTAGGACTGGTTCACCGGCGATATGCCATTTCGCCGCACCGGGGATATCTATACGGTCTTGAACCCGAGGCTGCTTAGGCGGCTGGATCATAGAAGTAGCTTTGTTGCCTTTCCTCGGTCTCTTCTTGGACTTCTTTGCTACTGGAAGGTTTTCCATAATACGTTTAGACTCCGGAGGCGGCAATTCGGGCACCAACTCCGGACGCTCAAACCCTAAGTAGGCACCAGTATTGACATACTGTTGAGTGTCATCGTCATCCTCATCCTCATCTATGGCGACTGAGGGAGTCCCGGACTAGGGGGTGTCCGGATAGCCAGACTATCGTCACGGCCGGACTCCAAGACTATGAAGATACAAGATTGAAGACTTCGTCCCGTGTCCGGATGGGACTTTCCTTGGCGTGGAAGGCAAGCTTGGCAATACGGATATGTAGATATCCTACCATTGTAACCGACTCTGTGTAACCCTAACCTATCCGGTGTCTATATAAACCGAAGGGTTTTAGTCCGTAGGACGAACAACAATCATACCATAGGCTAGCTTCTTGGGTTTAGCCTCCTTGATCTCGTGGTAGATCTACTATTGTACTACCCATATCATCAATATTAATCAAGCAGGAGTAGGGTATTACCTCCATCGAGAGGGCCCGAACCTGGTAAAACATCGTGCCCCTTGTCTCCTATTACCATCCGCCTAGACGCACAGTTCGGGACCCCTACGAGATCCACCGGTTTGACACCGACATTGGTACTTTCATTGAGAGTTCCTGCGTGTCGTCACCGATAGGCCCGATGGCTCCTTCCGATCATCAACAACGACGCGGTCCAGGGTGAGACTTTTCTCCCGGACAGATCTTCGTGTTCGCGGCTTTGCCTGTGGGCCAATTAAGCAGCGTCTGGAGCAGATCAAAAGCTACGCCCTGGCCATCAGGTCAGATTTGGAAGTTTGAACTATACGGCCGATATCTGTGGAGACTTGATCTTCGACGGATTCGAGCCGCAGCCAAAGTGTGCCGTGACTTGTCTCGATGGGCATGATCTAGCTCTGCAGCGAGCAAAGTGCCACGGAGGCCGCACGGTATCCGCTCCGACCCTTAATCGAGCGGATTCCCGATCGAGGATGAGTGGTTGGACACCGCCTCGGGGCTACAATCTCTACCGCGATCGGGCGAACTCCATCCCTGTCGCTGCGAAGACCTGGACTCGGTGTCGGACTCCTCTCCGGACTCGAACCCTCGCGCCCTGCCAATCGAATCCGATTGGGCGCCGGTCACGGAGTTCACTGCCGCGGACATCTTTTAGCACTCGCCCTTTGGTGACATCCTGAATTCACTAAAGTCTCTTTCTTTATCTGGAGAGCCCTGGCCGGACTACGGACAGGAAGGTTGGGATGCGGACGACGAAGAAATTCAACGCCCACCCACCACCCACTTTGTAGCCACTGTCGATGATTTAACCGACATGCTAGACTACGACTCGAAGACATCGGCGGTATGGACGACGACGCCGGAGCGACCAAGACCCAGCGCCTACATGAGGGCCTTTGGAAGGCCACCTCGTCATATGACATATACATGGTGGACATCCCAAAAGATGGGAACAGCGATGGAACAACGGAGGATGACCCTCCAAGAAACAACTAAAGCGCCGGCGTCGGCGGCGCCGCTCTAAATCCGCCACAATAAAAGCGGTGATTCCGCACGGAGATAATAACACCGGACAGTGCGAAGAGAACCCCTCCAGCAGGACTCAACGCGGGAGGAGGAGAAGAAGTCCGCACGACAAGGCGCAGAAAGAGAGGTCGCGGAAGATAATTATCGCCTCCCTCGAGAAGATGAGGCAAGCCTCGGCGGCGGCAATTTGTCGTGCACGAGGATCCCGCCGAACAGGAGCGTTTCAAACGCAGGCTTATAGCCACGGCAAGCAGCCTCAAGAAAAAGCAGCAACAACTTAGAGCTGATCAAGACCTGCTAGCTGACAGATGGACTGAAGTCCTTGCAGCTGAAGAGTATGAACTCGAATGCCCCTCCAAAAGCTACCCCAAACGCAGGGCGTTGCCTCGACTAGAGGAGGAAGCACCCAAGTCGCCAGCGCACGACATGGCAGACCGGCCACCCCGTGGCCGCGGCAGAGAAGCCTCTCGGCCCTCCGCTCAAGCCACACCCCGACGCCGCTCAAGTACCAAGGCCGGGCCAAACACATTAGACAAAGCTCATATGAGCTACGTCGTGATATAGCCCAATACAGAGGCGCCGCACACCCACTATGCTTCACAGATGAAATAATGGATCAACAAATCCCCGAGGGCTTCAAGCACGTAAACGTCGAATCATACGATGGTACCACAGATCCTGCGGTCTGTATCGAGGATTATCTCCTCCATATCCACATGGCCCGCGGTGATGATCTACATGCCATCAAATACCTCCCACTCAAGCTTAAAGGACCAGCTCGACATTGGCTCAATAGCTTGCCAGCAGAATCAATTGGTTGTTGGGAGGACCTGGAAGCCGCATTCCTTGATAACTTCCAGGGCACATATGTCCGACCACCAGACGCCGATGACCTTAGCCACATAATTCAGCAGCCAGAAGAATCGGCCAGACAATTCTGGACTCGGTTCCTAACAAAGAAAAATCACATCGTTGACTGTCCGGATGCAAAGGCCCTTGCAGCCTTCAAACATAACATCCGCGACGAGTGGCTTGCCCGGCACCTAGGACAGGAAAAGCCGAAATCTATGGCAGCCCTCACAACCCTCATGACTCGCTTTTGTGCGGGAGAGGACAGCTAGCTAGCTCGAAGCAAAAACTTGGCCAAACATCCTGATAGTCCGGATAGCAAGGACAGCAAGGGCAGGTCGCGTCGCAACAAGAACAAGCGCCGCATTAACGGCGACAATACTGAAGATACGGCCGTCAATGCCGGATTCAGAGGCTCTAAACCCGGTCAACGGAAGAAGCCATTCAAAAGAAATACCCAGGGCCCGTCCAACTTGTACCGAATACTCGATCGCTTGTGCCAGATACATGGCACCCCCGAAAAACCAGCCAATCACACCAAGAGGGAATGTTGGGTGTTCAAGCAAGCAGGCAAGTTAAGTGCCGAACTCAGTGACAAGGGGCTGCATAGCGATGACGAGGAAGAGCCCCGGCCGCCGAACAATAAAGGACAGAAGGGTTTTCCTACACAAGTGCGGACGGTGAACATGATATACGCAACCCACATACCCAAAAGGGAGCGGAAGCGTGCACTAAGGGACGTATATGCGATGGAGCCAGTCGCCCCGAAGTTCAACCCATGGTCTTCCTGCCCGATCACCTTCGATCGAAGGGACCACGCCACTAGCATCTGTCACGGCGGCTTCGCCGCATTGGTTCTTGACCCAATTATCGACGGATTTCACCTCACCAGAGTCCTGATGGACGGCGGCAACAGCCTGAACCTGCTTTATCAGGATACAGTGCGCAAAATGGGCATTGACCCCTCAAGGATTAAACCTACAAAGACGACCTTTAAAGGCGTCATACCGGTGTAGAGGCCAGTTATGCGGGCTCAGTTACACTCGAAGTGGTCTTGGATCCCGGATAACTTCCGGGCGAAGAGTTAATCTTCGACATCGTCCCATTCCGCCGCGGCTATCATGCACTGCTCGGACGAACCGCATTTTCAAAGTTCAATGCGGTGCCGCACTACGCATACCTCAAGCTCAAGATGCCAGGCCCTCGAGGAGTAATCACGGTCAATGGAAACACTGAACGCTCTCTCCGAACGGAGGAGCACACGGCGGCCCTCGCGGCGGAGGTACAAAGCAGCCTCTCACAGCAATTCTTGAGTCCGGCCACTAAGCGTCCGGACACTGTCAAGCGCGCCCGGAGAAACCTACAACAAGACCACCTGGCACGATTCAAGCACGAGTAGCAATCCGGCCTCAACCCCAGCCCTCGCGAAATTGAGAAGCTAGTATTACGCGTACATAATTACGCTCTGGAGATACCATGGGCATATGGGGAGGGGCAAGACAACGGCACGCCAAGAATGCGGCTCGACCGCACCAGGGGCTCCCGTTTGTGTCATTTTTTTTCCTTTTTTCTTCCTTTTTTTTTACTTTCAGGACTCCGTCTTTGAGAAGTCCTGTCCGGCACTTGAATCGCCGAACTGACGATGCAACAGCCAGGGAAGCGGAAAGCCACGTCGAGTGTTCAGGTGGTCTCTGTTACGAGCATTATACCTCTTTTACATACCATCCCGCAGCTTACCTCTAGAGGGGGACATGTTAGATAGTCCCATCCCTTGCTTATCGCACTATTTGTATCGTTCTGCTTCCATTGCAGTACCTTTTTGAATAAACAATACATAGCTTTTGCTTATTATTGCTCTACTTCCTTTATATATACATATGTTCATTTCACGACATGTTGCAACCGTACACTTTGGTACGGCCAATACACCAGGGGCTTAAGTATCGCAAAATTATGGTGTGATAAGTCCGAACACTTTGACAAGTGCGGCACCCCGAACTTATAGGATTATATGAATTGGCTCCAAATCATGTCTTGGGTCAATAGTTGAGTTTGCCCGGCTCCCGTGTTTTGGTACCTTACGTTCTTCTATATCGGCTAAGGTAGCACCGGGAGAACCACTGCGATTGTGCCCCAGTTATGCTGGGTCGAGCACCTCAGTGGAGAAAGCTAAAACTGACCGTCATGATAAGGCGAGAGCCGGTCGCTGTTCGAGAGGTTTTTTCGGGTCCCTAAAGACTTATGCCGCTTAGAGCGAGGAACCGGAATTGTCCGGCCAAGGCGTGGATAGCGCCCCGAACTCGGTCTTCCGAATACTAGGGGCTTCGCCGAAATTTAAAATTATAGAATTCTATGGCTAAGTGAGAGTGTTCAAGAATTATAAGTCCGGTTGCCTTGTTCGTTGTGTTGAGCGCCTCCCTAGACGGACCCAAGAATGGGAACAAGAGTGCTCAAGTTTATCCCGAACACCCCAGCACTCGTGGCATGGGGGCTGAAGCCAACGACTTGCCATCTCTCAAATTTGATAAACGGCCGCACAGAAGGTAATATTTTAAATTAATAAGCGTTGCTTAGCGCATATGAACAAGTTTTCAGCGTACACGATAACAAATGCGAGCCTATTCAAAAATTACATCTCTGGAGCATTCATCCGCTATTCGGCGGGCACCCTTCAGGAGGCCCTCATAGTACATCTCGGGCGTGCGATGCTCATGGCCCTTGGTGGCCCGTCGTCACAAGCTTCTCCAAGATCCAGCTTGCCCCGATGCACTTTAGCACGGGCAAGGGCCCGACGGACCACTTCAATGCAGACGGAGCACTTGATGACTTTAAGCCGCGGACAGGCATCCACCAGCCGCTGCACCAAGCCGAAGTAGCTCCCGGGCATGGCCTCCAATGGCCACAACCGCACTATAAGGCCCTTCATGGCCTGTTCGGCGACCTTGTGGAGCTCAACCAGCTGCTTCAGTTGGTCGCTTAGGGGCACCGGATGTCCGGCCTCAGCATGTTGAGACCAGAACACCTTCTCCGTGGAGCTCCCCTCCTGGGCGCGGTAGAATGTGGCAGCATCAGACGCACTACGGGGCAAATCTGCGAATGCTCCTGGAAAGCTCCGAATCCAGGTAAGTAATAGGTAATTGACTTTTACATTCTTGCTCTGCGTAAAGAATGCCTTACCCGCCGCTATCTTCTTTAGTGCTTCAATTTCTTGGAGGGCTTTTTGGGCCTCGGCCTTAGCAGCTTTGGCACTCTCAAGAGCCGAGGCGAGCTCGGACTTTCGAGTCCTCGAGTCACGCTCCAAACCCTCGTGTTTTTTCACGAGAGCTTGGAGCTCTTGCCGTACCTTGGCCAGCTGCGCCTCTCCCTTCTCTCGCTCGGTGCGTTCCGCAGCCGCTTTGTTTTCGGCCACGGACACCGCTTCCTTCAGGGTCGCCACCTCATTCGTGGCCCCTGCGGTACCCATGTTATTCTTGTTATTTTTTGCAACCAAAACCTTTTCTATAAGGTATTTCTTTAATAAGGTATTACTTACCTTCCTTGTCCTCGAGCTGCTTCTTGGCTTGTCCGAGCTCGTTCTCGGACCGCTCGAGGTTCTGCTTCAATACATTGACCTCCAGCACATCGGTCTTGGCAGAGGTCAGCAGCGCAGCCTGCATTCCCATATTGACATACTTATGTTAGACTCCTGCGTATATCTTTTTAGATCCTTAGTCCGGCTTTTCTTTCCGAACACCGAACTAAGCATCAGGGGCTACTGTCTATGCGGTAATATTTATATATGTTTTAAACTTACCTCAAAGGCTGTTAGAAGGCAGGTACAGGCTTCGGTCAGTCCACTCTTGGTGGACTGAACCCTCCGGATCACCGCACTCATAACAGTACGGTGCTCCTCCTCGATGGAGGCGCCGTTGAGCGCCTCCGATAAGCTATCCGGTGCCTCCGGTTGGACGGAGGACACCGGCGTCTTACCCTTCTTGCGAAGGATCCGCTGTCCGAACTTCGGAACCGCTGATGGTTCTGGCATGGAGTCCGGACGAGGGTCGGGCTTAGAACCCCTGGGGGTCTTGCCCCCCGCGCGCCTGGAGACCGGGAGGTCGCCTTGTGGCACCTCCTGCGGTACCTCCTCTTGACAAAGCCCCCCTTGGGGCCCCACCGCGGCGTCGTCCGTAGCGTGAGGCGAGGAGGCGGTCGGAAGCGAAGTACTCTCCATTTCCGACGAGCCCAGGGACCCGCTCGATGAATCGGCGAACTCGCCCTTGGGCGGGCTGCATGATTGTTCGGCATTAGAGAACAATATGCAATTATGAAAAAGTCTGGAGGAAGGGTTCTTCCCTTCTTGGACCCTCGGGCCTCCCCCGTTGGGGCGGTCTTCCTTTTCTTCTCCTCCCCCTCTGGGGGAGGAGCTTCTTCTTCTTCCTCCTCATCCTCAGGAGAAGATTCTGCTTTAGAATCTTACAGCACCTGGCGTCGGGAGCTCCTTCGAGTTCCCGTGGCCTCCTTCTTGGCCTTCTTCTCCGGCACCACATGGGGCACCGGAGCCAGCAGCCCCGTTAATCGGGCGTCCTCCGGGTCTTCCGGCAAAGGAGCATGACAGTTAATCTGTCCGGACGTCTTCAGCCAGTCCTATCAAAGATTAGGGAGTTTTAGATCCCGCATAGAGTCAATCTATGAAAAAAGAGTCCCGTAAAGGGTAAAATAACTTACCTCGCCGGCTGGACGCCGCGAGCGATACCCGCGATCTTTGGTAGTGGATGGTGGGGCTTCAGCGCCCTTGAACAGCACCTTCCAGGCATCTTCGTACGTAGTGTCGAAGAGCCGGCTCAAGGCTCGGTACTGTGCCGGATCGAACTCCCACAAATTGAAGGCCCGTTGTTGGCATGGGAGAATCCGGCGGATGAGCATCACCTGGATTACGTCGACAAGCCTGAGATTCTTGTCCACCAGGTTTTGGACGCATGTTTGGAGTACGGATAGCTCTTTCGAATTCCCCCACGCCAGGCCCATCTCTTTCCATGACGAGAGCCGTGTGGGGAAGCCAGATCTGAATTTGGGGGCCGCCACCCATTCGGGGTCGCGCGGCTCGGTGATGTAGAACCACCCCGATTGCCACCACTTTATTGTCTCCACAAAGGCGCCCTCGAGCCATAGGACCTTGGCCATCTTGCCAACCATGGCACCTCCGCACTCCGCTTGACGGCCGCCCACTACCTTCGGCCGGACGTTGAAAATCTTCAGCCATAAGCCGAAGTGGGGCAGGATGCAGAGGAAGGCCTCACACACGACGATAAACGCCGAGATGTTGATGATGAAATTCGGGGCCAGATCATGGAATTCCAGGCCATAGTAGAACATGAGCCCCCGGACAAATGGGTGAAGTGGAAAACCTAGTCCGCGGAGGAAGTGGGGTAGAAACACTACCCTCTTATGGGGCCCGGGGGTTGGAATAAGCTGCCCCGCATCGGGCAGCCTGTACGCGATGTCGCCTGACAAGTATCCGGCCTCCCGCAGTCTTGAGATGTGCCCCTCCGTGACGGAGGAGACCATCAACCTACCTCCCGCTCCTGACATGGTTGGAGAAAAGGTCGAGGTGGGATGTGCGGTCTTGGGCGCTGGAGCTCGAGTGTGCGGAAATGGATAAGCAAAGGAGGAAGAAGGCATAGGTGAAAGGGTGGATCATTATCCCCTTATATGGATGGACGAAGCTATGCGTCCCCCACCAGCCTGGTAAAACTCGCTTATTTCCCAAGCGCCGTAATCAATGGCGCGGATGGGTTACCCACGTCCGTATTGATGAGAATCCCGGAATAAGGGGGCATGATCTATGCTTTGATAAGACATGCCAAGGAAACCGCCTCGCTAAACACGCTGAGGTGAAACAGTAAAAACGATTCATATAAAGGCCTGGCCATGGTGTGATGTCACGCCGCAGAATACGTCAGCAGATCTGTGCAAAAATTATTCTCTCTACGGTGTTATGTGGAACTTGTTTTGCAGAGCCGGACACTATCCTTGTGTTCAAAACCTTCTATGAAGTATTCGGAGGAGGAACCCGCCTTGCAATGCTGAAGACAATATGCACGCCGGACTCGTTGTCATTGAAGCCTGGTTCAGGGGCTACTGAGGGAGTCCCGGACTAGGGGGTGTCCGGATAGCCGGACTATCGTCACGGCGGACTCCAAGACTATGAAGATACAAGATTGAAGACTTCGTCCTGTGTCCGGATGGGACTTTCCTTGGCGTGGAAGGCAAGCTTGGCGATACGGATATGTAGATCTCCTACCATTGTAACCGACTCTGTGTAACCCTAACCTATCCGGTGTCTATATAAACCGGAGCGTTTTAGTCTGTAGGACGAACAACAATCATACCATAGGCTAGCTTCTAGGGTTTAGCCTCCTTGATCTCGTGGTAGATCTACTATTGTACTACCCATATCATCAATATTAATCAAGCAGGAGTAGGGTATTACCTCCATCGAGAGGGCCCGAACCTGGGTAAAAACATCGTGCCCCTTGTCTCCTATTACCATCTGCCTAGACGCACAGTTCGGGACCCCCGTACCCGAGAGCCGCCGGTTTTGACATCGACAGCGACGTCACCAGCGACTGATGGAGCCTCTTCCTCACACCCTCCTCTATCACCCAACACGACAGCCGGCGCTAATTGAGTAGGTTAGGTGTTGATGTTCATACCTAACTGCGTGCTCGTGGGTATGCTCCCGGCTGCCTCCAGACGAAGCAGACTCTTTGGCCAAAACAGGACCCACCCATTTCAACAATCACCAAGCCGCCGCGGAGTCTCGTCGTCATCCCCCACTAGTACTAGAGGAGCCAAATTCTCGTGGCCCGGTTTGACACTGGCCACGGAAACGTTGAAGATGTCTGGGGGGATCGTCCGGCTATGGAACAATGGTTCCTTCCGCTCCATTATCGTCGCCTTCCCCACATCCACCTTCTGGTCGCCGATGGTGTACAATATTGTGCACGGGGTTTCGTCGGCCTGCAAAGAAAAGTCTACGACGTGAGACATCCGAAAGGCAACAAAAACGGGAGATTATACATTTATTGAAGAGGGCCGGTGTTACAGATACCGCGAGGGCGTCGAGCTCAGCCAAAGATGAAGCACCGCCGAGAACGTCCGGTGCGGGAGCCGGTGCGGGAGCAGGTCCGGGAGGAGGTGCAGGAGCCGGTGCGGGAGCAGGTGCAGCTGCAGGTGCTGATCCAACGCTGGTCGAGCTGCTCCCGAAGAAGTCAGCAAGGGGAAAGTCCGCTGCATTTTTTCTGGATTTTGCCTGCTCCAATTGATAACGGCCGGAACCAAGGTAGTAGACATATCTACAAGCACCTGTTTTGTGGCAGCTACCACTATTGCGACTATCTCAGATGATTTCTTCTCAAACGCAATCTCAACCTTCTTGTCGATGTTTTCTTCAGTTAACCTCCGTCTTTCCTTTCTCTCCTCTGTGGTCTCATGGAAGTACTTCTTCCATGTGGCAACGTCTTCGACACTGTGCACGCGTCCATGCGACGGTCGAGTATCCACCGGGAGTCCTTTCAATATGTTCAACGCCCGGTTGAATGGAGTGTACCACTTGGGCGTCGCCAATGCCTTAGATGGCGAGTCGCTTTCGACCGCAATCCTGTGCTGCTCTCTCTGCAAAAGGCACAAGGACTACAAATATGACTAACGTGCAGTCGAATTGATTAGAAACTAAAATTACCAGCAGTCTCATGAACTCCGTCATGAACGCGTTCTTCTCGAAAACCTTCTTCACTGGGTCCCAATGGTGCCGGGCCCTAAGGACGTCACGCTCTTGCGGGACGGTGAACTCCGCCAGGGGTCTGGGATGCCCAGACTCTCAGCTTCCGCGTCCTCCTTGGCCCATATGGACCTCTTCCCGCCGTAACCATGGCTTCTGAGGTGGTGGCACCCAATGTTCCTCTGTTGAAGCCCCTTCATGTACTTCGACTTTTTTTGGCAGTTTCGGCCTCGCAAGCTGCCTTGAATATTTGAAAGTGCTCTTCCGTGATTGTCGGATTATCCTTTACAATCTCGGAGTAGGATTCCTTTTTTTTGACGATTCGATATTTTGCCCTTGCTTTCCAGGCGGCCAACGCGTCACTAAACATGATCATGGCATGTTTGTTTATCTTCTTCATTGCCGGGTCCCTATATGGATCTTTATAATCCTTTTCATTTCGTCCCGGGAAAAAGAATATCTGGTGCAGCTTCTTTAGGAGGGAGGGCCTCATATTATCTATCTTCTTTAGTTTCTCATTATTGATGGTGGCGGTTGTCCGTATGATGCAGCCTATTTGATTGTCGTAGCACGCGCACGCTTCCTCGGGCACGTTTGGCTCAAAATTGCCGTCGTCCACCTCCGTGACCACCTGTCTAGTAGTCCTGAGCTTGTTAGGAAGTCGTTGCCTCTTTGCTTTCTGTTCTAGACCGGCTTCGCGAGTCTCGGCGCCGGTCTCAGTCTCAGCGCCGGTCTCGATGCCGGTCTCAATCTCAGCGTCGGTCTCAATCTCAGTGTCGGACTCGACGTCGGTCTCAATCTCCAATATGACAGGTGGACCTAGCAACATCAACTATTGATCGTCGGCTTCCCTCAAAAATTCTTCTGCGGCCAGGTAGACGTTGTCGCAGTCAGTAGAACCTTGTCCTTCATCGTTGCTAGCCATGTTTCCTATGATTAAATCTAGTCAATTAATTCTAGACCTAATAAAATGAATAATGACATAAGAAAGGCCTATGCTTTGCAGGAACGTTGACTCCTTCCCGGTGCGGCAAATCCCGGGCACTCAATATGTCCTAGTTTGTAGCGAAAGTCATGCCGAAATTCACGGAAAATTTCAGCATGAGTTTTGCTAAATAGTGGACAAATCGAGAACCTAAAATTTGCCGGAACGGAAATGAATCAACATTCCAGCAAAACATAGGCCACTCGGCTTCATTCCCTGGAAACAACAAAGCCACTTGGGCACAATCGAAACATGTGCAAACACAATTGAGGAATTTGCATATATCCTGACCACTTCAAATTTGCATGTCCTAGCGTTTGACACTTCAAGAAAATCTACACAAATCTCATGCTCTCTCAAACTCAATTCAAAAACCAAATATAGATTATATTTAGTTAACTGCTGAACTAAACTTTACTCTAAACTATACCCTACTGCCTAATTAACATCTAGGTAAACAAACTCAATTCAAAAACTAAACCCTACTGAACTAATTAACATCTACATTATCTACTATTTAACATCTATTATTAACCTACCTAAAAAACATCTACTATTAACCGTACTTCCCTAGTTAACTAGTACCATCACTACTACTAATTAACATCTACTACTACTACTAAAAATCCTTATGTATGAACACTAGTACTAATTAACATCTACTACTACTGCTAATCAACATGGCAGAGGAAGAAAAAGCAGAGAGAGAGGGGGTGGGGGGGGCTTACAGAGAGGGGAGAGACGGTGGCGGGGAGGTGCTCGGCGATGGAGGTAGGGGCGGCGAGGGCTCGGGATCGGGAGGCGGCGGTCCTGGGCGGACTCGGGGGCGGTGAGGTCGAGGGCGGCGACAGTGAGGTCGAGGGCAGCCCTAGAGGCGACGGCTGTGAGGCTGGGCGGCCTCGGGCGGCGGCGGTGAGGATGAGGGCAGCGTCGACGCCGGCAGGAGATGGTGGCGAAGTGGGGGCGACGGCGAAGTGGGGGAGACGGCGGCGAAGTGGGGCGGGGGATTTGTGGTAGAAGTGGTGGCCGGGGGGAAACCGTTTTTGGGTTATGTCAAAAATAACGTAGCACGTTACAAAAAATGCGGTATAGCTAAGTTAGCAATAGCGCGTTTTAGAAAACGCGCTACTGCTAGGCCTTCATCCTTTTTTCCCTTTTTCGTTTATTTTTCTTTACATTATATATTTTTCCTTTCTCCTTTTCCTATTTCTTTCATTTTCATTTATTTTTCTATTTAATTTTCATTTTATTTTATTTTCGTTAGCAGTAGCGCTTGACACATAAACGCGCTACTATAAGAATATCAGCGGTAGCACGGTTTTTAAAAGATCGCTACTACAATGGGTAGCCCATCGGCTTAGTAGTTGACATTTTAGTACTAGCGAGTTTTCAGCGAGACGCGCTACTTATATATATGCATCTGCAATGCACTTATTTTGCACGCAGTACTGTTGTCTAGCACTAGCGGGCTTTTTTAACAAGCGCTACTGCTAAATTTCTGTGTATAACGTTTTCCCTAGTAGTGACTCTACCCTCGAAAACTGTTAGGATCCCCTATACTTTTGGGTTATAATCAGTGAGCTCCAAAAATTTCTATGAACAAATAAAACATTGACCATGCAGTGGCGGTGGCAACTAGAGCACTGATCACACACAAGTCAATACATGAAACACCAACACTGGAAACAACAGCCTGCATTAGTTTGACATGAACCATGAAAACTTTGTAAGCACGCATGCATGCTGGGTTGGCAAAAAAAGAACAGATCTTTCTCATTAGATCCAGCAGGAGCATTAGATGTGAAAGGAAACATAGCTAAACCATCAACATTTGCAAATAGTTCATCTTGGAAATATGTAATACAACTAAATACACTCCATACAAGCATGGGTAATGAAATGCATCTAGCAAGTACAAATGTTTCGTTTATTTTGAGCAACCTATATTTACTCATGTTTTTTATTTTCAGATGTGCTTCCTATCAATGACTTGCTCCTCCGCACAAGATTCCCAATGATCCACTCTTTGGTTGGTCATCACATTCAGGTTAATATTTTTCCTTATTCATCTACTCTTTTGCTAACTTATCGATGACTCGCAAACTAGTAAAATCAGTGTCTACATATATGTCAGTAAGTCATACCATTTGTTGGTTTGTTCAAGGACAGTAGAAAAGATATGTTAGTTTTTCATTTCTCCAACAATAATTTGTAAAAGAACAATGTTATATTCTTAGGTCAGGTTAGATTATGCTCAAGGACATCTAGAACATCTAGAACTAATTCAGATTATGTTAGAGGACATCTAGAAGATCTAGAAAACATATGTTCAAGAACCTCTAAAACACATTCAGATCATCGTCAGAGGGCAGAGCTCGAGAGGAGGGGGGAGCTCACTTGGGGGCGCGGGGGGTGCGGTGATGGACTTGACACCGGCTGCGAGTGTAACAGCCTGGCTTTTGGCCCTTTTCTTTTTCTTTTGATTTATTTGGTTTATGCTCTGTTTTTCTTTTTGGAGTTGTTCTGTGGCCTTGCCACCTGGGAAATCATCCTCATTCCACCTCCCAAGTGGCTCATCATTCTCAAAACCTTGCCAAGATCATGCCACTTCACTCCTTGACCAAACCCTAAACTCTTTTTCTATGGAATATTCATTTTCTATTAAAGGAATAACCCTATCTTCCCTAGGTTGTGAAGCAACCTATATTTCTGTCCATCCAAAAATTACCAAATAATTCTCATAATTCCTTTGGGTCATATATAGCACAAACATTTCCTTGGCCAGTTCAAAAATAATTCCCCAATATTCCATTTTCTATTCTGCCCTGAATGGGACTTTTTGAAGGAAGTGTCATTTATATTTTCCTAGTGGCTCCCAAGATTTTCGGGCATGCTAATATGTTCAAATAATTGCCTCATGCACCAATTCAACTTTATTTGCCTAGCCAATCTTCCTCAGTGATTTTCCAATGTTTTTGTCAGACAGAAGGCTTTGTGAAGGAAGTACTAGCTAGGAGTACCCAAATGAGTTGAACTTTTGCACACTCCTTCATGTGCTCATATTAACCCCCTCCACCCATTTGCAGCCCCATCCAATCATATATGTGAGCACGTGACCAAATCTTTGATTCTGGCAATGTTTTTAGGTTGTGAAGCGAGTGTATTTTATTTTGCTTTAAAAATGCTGATAAATTAGCAGATCATGTTCCTACCCATAAAACATCTCTCCACCCAATTTGGCATCATTTCATTGAGCCATTTGATCACCAAAATTATTCCAAGTTTCTGGACAGAAATGATGTTTGTGAAGCAAGTACCATTTTGGCTTGTCCATTTGGTATGAGCTTTTTACAGCATCTTTATATGTCCATATCATGAGGATTTGCCAAGTTGCATCCCATTTCATCACTCCATGTGAGTGCATCATGTTGATCAAGTTTCTGGACCAAAAGTGCAGTTGCAAAGCAACCCTATTAATTATGGGTCCATTTCTTCTCTAAACCTACAGGACTGTAGTCCTTCCATAGGTAAACACCCCAGACAAACTATTTTGCCCCAATGAAGTTTCTGTGGACCACTAGTGCATGGCCAAGTTTACTACAACAAACTTCAGAGCTCCATTCCAACCCTACCACAGTGCCTCAGGTCAAGCCAATGCTTTATTAACGATCCACCTTGGAAGGACATAACACTAGACACCATTTCCCTGCCTCTCGTGACCTCCCTATGCATTGTCCCGTGGTGACCGCGCAGCTGGCATGCACATTTACCCACTTTGTGCACTGTGGCATGTCGAGAGCACTGTTTGTGCTTCGGCACCGCTCCTCCTCGTCGTCTTCGCGCGCGTGACCTTGTGCATTGTCTTGCTCTCGTCATCGTCGTTCCTCTGGACACCTCTCCTCCTCCGACAACTTCCTCACCGACGCAAACCACCGCGCGCCCACGTGCGAACAGTGGCGATTTGGCTCGGTTCGTCGCTGTCGTCATCCTCCCCGTGCTCCCTTGGCCGGCTCTGCACCCTTGAGCTCTCCCCTGTGCATCCTCCGTCACCTAAGCCCGAGCTCATGCACGCGCACACTCGTCCGCGGCGCCGGACACGCGTCAGCGCGACGTCCTATCGGCCTCCTCGCGCCGCGCCTATTTAAGCCCTCCCTCGAGACCCCCGAGCTCACAAACCTCTTCCTATCCTTCCCAGAGTAGCGTGCAGCCTCTTCTTTGAACTCTAGAAGCTCTCCTTGCCGCAAACCATCGCCATGGCCGCCGCTCGGTTCCGGCAAAATTCCGGCACTGCCGAGCTCGTCCACCCCCCTCACCACCACCATTAGCCTCCTCCACCACCTAGGCGTCGCCCCCGTACTTCACCTCCTCCTCCGGTGGCTTTCTTCCATGAGCTCGCCGCCGCCCGAAGACCCTCTCTGTCGTAGCCAAGGTTCTGCCATCTCCAACGCTCTTTGGCGTGCGTGAGGCATCCAGGCGGTTGCGCCTCCTCGTGCTGATGTCTCCGGTAGCCGGGGCGTCGCCTGAGACGGCCCGAGCTGCAGGAACGACCACTGGAGTCGGCCCAGTCCTCTGCTCCGTCGGGCGAGCTACGAGAAGAAGAAGAAGGCGTAGGAGGAGAGAGATTCAGCGAAGGGCCCCACTAGTCAGCGAGACAGCAGCCGGCCCCGCCTTTGCTACGCTGGATAAGTGGAGGCGTAATCCTCTGGATTACGTCTTCGCTTATCGAAAGCGTATTACCCATCTACTTCGGGCAGAAATGCGTTTTCACTTTCGTGACAGCTTATTCTGCTAAAGGCGCGGTCTGTTTTTCCAGCAAAGGGCTTGTTTGTGATGATTTTATTATAGATAAGTCCCTGCCAGAAAAACTATCACAACTTTTCACCCGTAGCTCCAAATTAGGTGATTCTAAAGCCCACTTCTTTGTTTCGTCGAGCCAGTTCTGTTGGTCACACTTTCACCATGTTTTGACATTCTGAAAATGACCATTATGCCCTTGCCCTCATTCAGCCCCCTCCAAGAGAGAAAGATTTCCGGTGATTCATTCCGCGAGCTTCTCGCACTTTCTCCCGGTGATTTCTTACACCCCAGGTATGCCACACCCTCCATTTGCATGATTGCAATGCAGTGACATGGTTTAATTTATTTGAACTTGATTAAAACATTGTTTTAGCTACATATGACCTGTGCATGGCATTTGAGTATTATTTTGATCTTGCTGTTGCCATGCTATTGTTTGGATTACTAGGAATTATGCTTACGGTTGATGAGTGACATGTTGCCTCTGGATTATTAGTGGTTAGTATGATTATCTTTATGATGATAGTTGATGTTCTGTTGCTTGGAGTATTATTTTCGGAGATGATATTTGCATGTGGATCTTAGCTGGATAGCCTGTTCTTGCATATTGGAGTACTAGTATTATTGTTTTCAGATTCATCATGATAGTAGTGTTATGCTATCCTCGGAGTATTTTGGTATGATGATATTTTTCTTGGATTATTTGTAGGATATTGCTATGACTTGGATTACAGCTTGATAGTTGATGTCAGAGTATCAGTTATCACTAATATATTTTGGGTATAAATTCCGTCATTAAGTTGGTGAGGTGCCACCGAACTGGACTTTTAAGTGCAACCACATTTGCCTGTATGGGAAGGCCCTAGCTGGGTCTGTTGTCATGCCTCTCGCCGGTGCCTCCAACAAGGGAAGGTTATGCATGGGTGCTACCTGATCAGGTTGGATGGCATAAGCTTTTTTTGACTAGGTTTGGTTTTGAGCTCATGTCCCTCTTTGGGACCGTTTTTGCCACGACGGTGGCCGTTGGTGCCTTTGGTAGGCACGGGGCCACCCAGGACTGAACCCAAAGGGGTTGTTGGTCGGAGTGGCCGGGAGAGTTCCATGGCAGTAGATCGGTTTTGTCCGAACGCCGTTGGTCCACCCGAATGGGAGTGCGAGGCCATGGGTTCCGTGGTGTGGGTACAGTGCGCTACCTCTACAGAGTGTGTGTGTTTAATCTATCGATAGTCGCGTCCTCGGTCATGGGCACAAGTTCATCCTAGGTTACACCGTTCGATCAACATGCAAATTACGGAATGACTTATAGCTGGTTTATATGATATATGTGAGCAGTAACAGTTTGGCAGGATGTTGATCATGATATTGAGATGATCTTGAGGATGATCTTTCAGTTTGTGATGTGGTCACAAGGTGACCGTGTGGATATGTTGATCACGAGGTGATCACATGGATGTTTCGATCACGAGGTGATCATATGGACCACGAGGTGGTCGAGATAGTATATTGCTTGGCCGGTTAACCAAGCATGAGATGGTTATTGAGATCTGAGATTGTGGTGTATCAGTTTTGTAGTAGTTTCATATCATGCTTAGTAGTTGCTTTTGCATCATAGTAGTTGTTAATTAATCTGTTAATGCTATGTTGTTGTCTTGCCTTGATGTTTTTTCTTGTACTGAGCTTGCAAGTACATTCAATGTACTAACCTGGCGTGTCATGCCAGATTACAGGTGATGCCGTGATTTCTTGTCATGGTTTCCGTTAAATGCGAGCTATATCGTGTCCCAGCCGAGTCCTCGGAGTGGAGTTCACCACCTTCGTCGTTGTTCCGCTGCTAGAAGATTTCCGTTGCTACGAGTTGTTCCGCTGCTAGTATAGAGCAAGTGTAGTATCGCAGGTGTCGTGTCGTCGTGCTGATGTGAACCTCTGTAACATCAGACCTTTGTATTTATCCTTTGTAATAAGAGCTTATTTCTTCTATGTCAAGCAGGGTCGTATTCCAGAAGACTTCATCTCGATCTCTGGGTTGGAATACGGGGCGTTCTGGTTTCTCTGAGCCGGTGTGCCACAACGAGGAAAGGGCCCGGGGGCGCGCGACGACGGTAGGAGGGCGCGCGAGGAGGTCCGCATGAGCGAGTGACGTTGGGGCAGGGGCGCGACGACGTCGGGGCAGGGCGCGGCAACGGTGTCAGGGCAGGGCGCAATGAGGGGGACGCCTCGGGGCAGGGCTCGGTGAGGGGACGATGCAGTCCGGCAGCCTGGCAGCGTCGAGGTGGTTGTAGCTGTCTTCGGTGAAGAGGAGGAGATGTCGACGAACTGGATGGGGAGTTGGAGAATTTTTCTAGTTCCAGTTTAAATAGCCCCCCTTTAGTCCCGGTTGGTGGCTGCAATCGTGACTAAAGGCCCCCTTTTAGTCCCGGTGCGAGCCACCAGCCAGCACTAAAGGTCATGTTCAGCAGCTCAAAGGGCGGGAAGGGCAGGCCTTCAGTCCGGAGGTCACGAGGAGTTCCGGAATGGTCCGGAGGTAAAGATTTATATATAGGAAGTCTTATTTTGGTCGCCGGAAAAGTTTCGGGCATTATCGGTATTGTACCGGGAGTGTAGAAAGGGGTCCGGGGGTCCACCGGCGGGGTCCACCTGCCCCGGGGGGCCACATGGGCTGTAGGGGGTGCGCCTTGGCCTATATGGGCCAAGGGCACCAGCCCCAAAAGGCCCCTGCGCCAAGGAGACTTGGGAGGGAAGAGTTCTAAAGGGGGAAGGCACCTCCGAGGTGCCTTGGGGAGGATGGACTCCTCCCCCCCTCTTGGCCGCACCCCTTCCTTGGAGGAAGGGGCAAGGCTGCGCCCTCCCCCCTCTCTTGCACCTATATAAAGGGAGGGGAGGGAGGGGTGGCCGCACCCATAAGCCCTGGCGCCTCCCTCCTCCCTGCAACACTTCCTCCTCCTCCCGTCGTGCTGCTGGAGTTCTGCTGCATCCACCACCACGCCGTCGTGCTGCTGGATCATCATCAAACTCTCCTTCCCCCTTGCTGGATCAAGAAGGAGGAGACGTCATCCGCTCCGTACGTGTGTTGAACGCGGAGGTGCTGTCCGTTCGGCACTAGGTCATCGGTGATCTGAATCACGGCGAGTACGACTCCATCAACCCCGTTCCATTGAACGCTTCCGCACAAGATCTACAAGTGGTATGTAGATGCAATCACTCTCCCATGACTCGTTGCTAGATGAACTCATAGATGGATCTTGGCGAAACCGTAGGAAAAATTTTAATTTTCTGCAACGTTCCCCAACACCAACACCTCATCGGTGAAACATAGGGGGTGTCCGGCGCCCCTATATTTGGGTGTGCCGTAATGTCTGGATATTTAGCGTGTTGCATTGCTTAGAAGAGCTTGCTTTCTTGGCCCGTAGATGGACCTAACTGGGCCATCCTTTTGATGCGAATCCTTATGCGGATAGCGTGCCGGATTTTGTGCGGCACCGCTTGCCGATCTATGCTTGTCATGTGGTCGTCTATCCGACCGGGCGGCCTCTTTGTTCTTTGATTGCGGGGGCTCTAAGGCCTCCTCATCGAATTCGGGCAGTAGTTTGCGCCTCGGGTAGCTCTTTGTTTGGCGACTGTCGCCGTATTTGTCTGCGGTTTTGAGTACCTTGCTCCATCTGATTCTGAGTGCATCTTTCGCTGTTTTGAGCTTCCGCTTCTGCTTTTTTAGGCTACGCGCAGTGGCAACGAGCCTTTTGTGGAGGTTCTTCTGCTCCAACAACTTGTCCGGTGTGAGATCGTCCGGACTGTTATCTTCGCCGGGACGGGTTGTTTATCCAAGTTGTCCTGTTCGAACGGTTGTTCAGTGGCGTATTCATCATCCACCGGTTCTACCTGCTTGATGGCTGGGTCTGTGTGGCTGCCGTTTTTGTCGAGGTGGGACTTGGTGCGGCGTTTACGTTGCCGTTTAGACTGCTTTTCCAGGGATTTATCCTTCGTAGCTTCCCGTTGTTCCTCGTCGTCACTTCCTTTAGGAGTATCCACCATGTATACATCGTGAGATGAGGTGGCTGTCCAGTATCCTGTAGGTGCTGGTTCGTGATTATCTCCTACATCGTCGTCCATACCGTCGATGTCTTCGTAGTCGAAATTGAGCACGTCGTTTAAAATTTCGATAGTGGCTACAAAGTGGGTGGTGGGTGGGCGTCGAATTTCTTTGTCTTCCGCATCCCAACCTTCCTGACCATAGTCCGGCCAGGGCTCTCCTGATAAAGAGAGAGACTTTAGTGAATTCAGGATGTCGCCAAAGGGCGATTGCTGAAAGATGTCCGCGGCAGTGAACTCCTTAACCGGTGCCCGATCGGATTCGACTGGCAGGGGCGCGGGAGGTTTGGAGTCCGGAGAGGAGTCCGGCACCTCGGAGTCATGGGCCTTGTAAAGGACAGGGATGGTGTTCGGCTCGATCGCCGTAGAGATCGTAGCCGCCGAGGCGGTGTCCAGCCACTCATCCTCGATCGACGAAGTTGGCTCCGAGCTAAGGGTCGGAGCGGACGCTGGTGCGGCCTCCAGGACACTGTTCGGCGGCAGAGCTAGATCATACCCATCGAGACAGTGCGGCGCGCTTGGCTGTGGCTCGAATCCGTCGAAGATCAAGTCTCCGCGGATGTCAGCCGTGTAGTTCAAACTCCCAAATCTGACCTGATGGCCAGGGGCGTAGCTTTCGATCTGCTCCAGATGGCCAAGTGAATTGGCCTGCAGTGCAAAGCCGCCGAATACAAAGATCTGTCCGGGGAGAAAAGTCTCACCCTGGACCGCGTCGTTGTTGATGATTGAAGGAGCCATCGGGCCTATAGGTGACGACACAGAGGAACTCTCAATGAAAGCACCAATGTCGGTGTCAAAACTGGCAGATCTCGGGTAGGGGGTCCCAAACTGTGCGTCTAGGCGGATGGTAACATGAGACAAGGGACACGATGTTTTTACCCAGGTTCGGGCCCTCTCGATGGAGGTAAAACCCTAATCCTGCTTGATTAATATTGATGATATGGGTAGTACAAGAGTAGATCTACCACGAGATCAGAGAGGCTAAACCCTATAAGCTAGCCTATGGTATGATTGTTGTTCATCCTACAGACTAGAACCCTCCGGTTTATATAGACACCGGATAGGGTTAGGGTTACACAGAGTCGGTTACATCGGTAGGAGATCTACGTATCCGTATCGCCAAGCTTGCCTTCCACGCCAAGGAAAGTCCCATCCGGACACGGGACGAAGTCTTCAATCTTGTATCTTCATAGTCCAGGAGTCCGGCCAAAGATGATAGTTCGGCTATCCGGACACCCCCTAGTCCAAGACTCCCTCACCGCCCAAGAAGTCTAGCAAGTTCACACAAACTTTCTTCGTCACATGCATAATGTTGATTGCAAAGCGGACAGCCAGGTCTTTCCAATAGGATAGGTCCCAAAATATAGATTTCTTCTTCCACATGGGTGTGTGTCCCTAAGCGTCATTCGGAACAGATTGTCTGCCAGGACCCTTTCCAAATATTACTTGTAAATCATTGACCATGTCAAGTATACCATCACCAATACGGAGGACGAGCTTCTTCTGGTGATCTGCCTCACCTTTGAAGTGCTTGCCCTCTTTCTTAAGGCATGCTTGGTCTGAAGAAATTGACAATATCCCAGGTACCCATTCTTCTTGCATTTGTCCAAATATATACTTTGAGTCTGATCTAAACAGTGGGCGCATGCGTTGTGTCCCTTGTTTGTTTGTCCTGAAAGGTCACTAAGAGCAGGCCAATCATTGATAGTTACAAATAGAAATGCTCGTAGGTCACATTCCTCCTATTTGTGCTCATCCCACACACGTACACCTTTTCTGCCCCACAACTGTAAGAAGTTCTTCAACTAATGGCCTTAGGTACACATCAATGTTTTCGCTGGGTTGCTTGGGGCCTTGGCTGAGCACTGGCATCATAATGAACTTCTTCTTCATGCACAACCAAGGAGGAAGCTTATAAATACATAGACTCATAGGCCAGGTGCTACGATTGCTGCTCTGCTCCCCAAAAGGATTAATGCCATCTGAACTAGAACCAAAACATACGTTCATTGCGTCACCTGCAAAGTCCCGGCCCTTTCTCTTGATTTTTCTCACCTGCGGCCCATCAGCGGGTACTCTCAACATCCCCTCTTTCTTACGGTCTTCTTAGTCCCATCGCAACAACTTGGCACGCTATTTGTTTCTGAACAGACGTTTCAACCGTTGTTTTATAGGAGCATACCACATCACCTTGGCATGAACCCTCTTCCTCGGGCGCTCACCCTCAACATCACCAGAGTCATCTTGTCTGATCTTATGCCGCAATGCACCACATACCGGGCATGTGTTCAAAGTCTTGTACTCCTCGCCATGGTAGAGGATGCAGTCATTAGGGCATGCATGTATCTTCTGCACCTTTAATCCTAAAGGGCGGAGAACCTTCTTTGCCTCGTACGTAGTGTTAGGCAATTTGTTATCCATTGGAAGCTTCTTCTTCCTTACTTTTAGTAGTGAACCAAATCCCTTGTCAGATACACCATTATGTGCCTTCCATAGCAACAATTCCAGTGTGGTAGCGAGCTTTGTGCTGCCATATTCGCAATTTGGGTACAACCATTTTTTTTGCTCCTCTAACATGCGATCGAACATCAAGTTCTCCCTTTCACTTTCATATCCTCTCTGTGATTCAACAATGACCCGGCGAAGATCATCATCGGGCACATCTAGTGCCTCTTGATCTTTAGCTTTCCCTATTGCAGTATCATCGTATTCAGGGAACATAGGATCAAGATAGTTTTCATCATCCTCTTCTTGTGCATTATCTCCCATCATAACCCCTCTTTGTCCGTGCATGGTCCAAACATAATAGTGGGGAATGAAACCCTTCTTAAGTAGGATGACGTGAAGGGGTTTCGAGGAAGAGTAATCCTTCGTATTCCCAAAGTGAACTCATGGACAGTACATAAAACCACTCTGCTTGGTTGCCTCAGCCACACCGTGAAAATTATGCAGGCCCGTAGTGTACTCCGAGGTGCGTCGGTCACCATACATCCATTGGTGGTTCATCTGTATTATGTAATTAAGTATATCAAAAACCATTACAACACATCATGAATAGAGAAATGATCAAATTAATACAAGTTCATGATCACATTAAAACCAAAGTACAGTAGTGATCAAATGTTATTACTGCCAAAATAAATACATAAGGTTCAAATATAGTTTGCATAAAACAACATACAACTATGTAAAACATTTAAATGCAACAACAAATGCGATTAAAATCACAACTAAGGTAACAGTTGATCCAACAAAATAATGATACCAAGCCTCTTCATCAATGGCATATTTTCTAATATTCCTAATCTTCAAGCGCATTGCATCCCTCATGATCTTGTGATCATTGATGACATCGGTAACATGCAACCCAATGCCATCTTCTCTTCTTCAATTCTTTTCCACTTTTATTTCAAATATTTGTTTTCTCTTTCAACTAAATTTAACCTCTCGATAAGAGGGTCAGTTGAAATTTCCGGTTCACGTACCTGAAAGGATCGAGATGGACCTAGAGGGGGGGGGGGTGAATAGGTACAACTACAAATTTTAATTATTACTTAGGAATTTTAGGCAATAGTGTGGAATATGAAGGTGAGCCTAACAATTGCAAGTGAGTACTAAATACTAAGCAAGTAACCCAAGAACTTAAGTAAGCAAGCACAATATGATGTAAGTAAGTGCAAAGAGACAAGTAACCACAAGTAGAGAGTTAGGGTTAGGAATAACCGCAACTCCGGGAGACAAGGATGTATGCCGATGTTCACTTCCTTGGAGGGAAGCTAGTCACCGTTAGAGAGGTGGATGTTTTCACGAATGCACACCAACGCCACGAACGCTCACCCTATTCTCCCTTTGAGACAACACCACGGAGGCGTTTCTCAACCACTAGTGGTAGACCTTGGGGTGATCTTCAAACCCTTACAAACTTTTCCGGGGGAAATCACAACGGTTGATTCCTCTCCGAAAGAATCCTACCGCCTAGGAGTCTCCAACCTCCAAGAGTAATAAGAATGTTGGGAAGAAGCTCAAAAATTGCTCAAATCACGAATTCCTTTGGTGCAAAGAAGGGGAAGGAGTGGATCTATCACTTGATTGGAGAACTTCTCTCAAATGCTCCTAGAACACTTGGGGATCTAGGATTTGGTGTAGGTGAATGAGAGAGAGAGAGTGAGGTGTGTTCTTGGTAGGCTCAAAGTGAATGGTCAACCTTATCCCGTGGAAGGGAAAGGCATATATATAGTGGGTGAGAAAAGGTGACCGTTTGGGATACATAAGTGCACAGGATAGGTCGGACGTCCGGAGAACATCGGAGGTCCGGAGGAACAAATAGGTCCAGACGTCCGACAATCATCGGACGACCGGCCGCAGTGAAGCTGTGAGCCACGACCCAGTACACAGGAAACGGACGTCCGAGACGGGCCGGACATCCAGTGCCCACACGACCGGAGAGTCCGGAAATCCGTAAAAATGGTTCTGTTGTGAAAGTACCGGACGTCCGGAGACTTCCGGACATCCGTAAAAACCACTCTATAAAGGAACACCGGAAGACCGGAGGGAGCCGGACGTCTAGGCAGCTGAGAGGGACCGGATGCCTGTAAAGCACCGGACGTCCGGAGGCAAAGTATAGGAACAGTGGATTTTGAGCAAGTTTTTCACTAGATCCAGCGATCCCCTCTTAATAGTGCGGGATCCCTATACTCAAGAACAAACCATAAATGAAGTCAATGTCTTGTATCTCCATTCTTGAGTTATATGCTTTTTGTCCCTAGTCATGATCCATGCACACGGTCTTTGAGACATAATCCTGAGATATACTTGATAAACATGATTAGTCCCTAGCATATGTGTTGTCATCAACATCAAAATATGATTAAGGGCATGATTGCACTTTCAATCTCCCCCTTTTTGGTAGTTGATGACAACTCATATGCATACTCATAATAGTAATCGAAAGTATTTGTTCTGGAGCTCAATAACAATAATCAAGAATGAGCAACGAGTGAGCTCCCCCTCAAAGTGATACCATAGATACTAAAAACATGACGAGGGCTCCCCCTCAAAGTGATGCCCAATATAACCACATCGCATACACAAGATAATAAAGAATTAAACTTCATATAGATTCATCACATATAGATTCACCAAATCTCAGTCTCGACAAACTCATAACATAGGTTCAGGTTCAATATAAGCTAAACACAATCATAACAATAAGTTCGATTACATAATGAGCTAGAAAAACATGCATATAAAGCCTACTCCCCCTTGGCATCAAATATCCAAAAATAAAGAATGGGGGGACATAGCAGCATCAGAGATCATCCTCATCATCATCATGAGCACCACTACCACCAGCCTCGTCGAAGAAATCAGCCCACTCAGGACCCGAGGGGAAACCAAAGTCAGAAGGGGGCTCTTTAGGAAGACGCTCATCATCACTCACATCATACACTCCGGAGTCTCTCAGACGAGCCTTCAGAGCGTTCTTGGAAGTTACCATGCGAGTGACAACATCGTGGTGTTGGGAGCAATGGAAGGTGAACATCTTCATCATGGCAGACTGAGCCTTCCGAAGAAAATGAGCAATGCGCCCAAAAGGTGCAGAACTGGAAGGAGAATGGGCAGCATGAGAAGGAACACTAGCGGCGGTGCGACGAGCAGTAGCGGTAGGAGGAGGAACATGACCAGCCGCCATGTGAGCGGGAATGACCCATCGCTCATGCACATGAGTGCGGACAATGGGAAAAGGAGCTACGCTCTTGATAAAAGCCTGAATAAAGGGGGCATGAGGAAAAGCCCTCTTGTGCTGGAAGCTAGCAAGGCGGATCTCATGCCATAGAAAGTGTGGAACATTTATCTTCCCTTTAGGAGATGCAAAGAGGCGATGCATGAGATCAATGCAATAGCTGCTGCAGGAGCCTTTATCACCCATCTTGGGATAGATGGTGCGGATGATACACTAATAAATGATGTTGAATGGAAATCGCCAAATGGAGCCTTGGTTTAGACCCTTTTGTTTTTCAATGTCGGACAAAGTTGGTACAGGTCTAATAAGATCCGCACAGACCTCAATGCCCTTGGGCCTATGGTTGGGATCGTCCTTGTGGATTTTGAACCCAGTGCCAGGAAATCCAAGGGCTGTGACAAATTGAGCATAAGATGCTGTGAGTGCCATGTCTGAGGTCATCCATGTGATAGTGTTATCAGGAGCAAAATAACATGTGGCATAGAATCGATGAATGGCAGCGTGGTTAAAATCATGTTGAAATACAAATGGAGCAGCTAGATTGGAAGACTCAATGAGCTCAATAGCTCCCGGATATTTATCCGGATGAGTGCGAATATGCTCAAGATCAATGCAGACATGGAGTGACAAGCCTTTAGGGATGACAAAATGGTGAAGATGTCGTCTTGGACATTAGTGCGAAAGGGACTATCCTGAGAATCCCTAACAACAGTAAATTGATCTACATCGCGACGTAATTTAAGATACGAAGCTTTCGGAACCTCGTTGAAACGCCTAACATGACGGCCGAGGGGTAATGGAGGCTCGATTGAGATGTGACGAGCATCACCGTGGGGTTGCACCGGAGGAGGAGGAGGCTGAAAGGTTGGATGAAGAGTGCCCGGCTTGGGTGCAGCAACGCGAACACCAACAAACGGGGCCGGTTCCGCCTACTCAAGTTCATCCTCAAAATCCGACCCCTCCGAGGAGGAATCGCTAGACGAGCTGGGAGGACGAGCAGCATGTTTCTGAGGACGAGCCAGCACCTAGGAGTCATCGGAGCCACCACGACGAGACGAATGAGCCGGCCCTCCAGTGACTTGCTTGCGAGCGGAGCGCTTGGTCCTAGGCATCATGACCTAGGGGAGAGAGAAGACACAAATCAATACCCCACCATAGATCGAGGAGTCGATGCATGAGGGGGAAAAGATATGGCCTACCTTGAAGTGAG
Organism: Aegilops longissima; assembly: GCA_021605205.1. NCBI lineage: Eukaryota > Viridiplantae > Streptophyta > Magnoliopsida > Poales > Poaceae > Aegilops > Aegilops longissima. The sequence goes on along the minus strand of CM038676.1, from coordinate 3,110,785 downwards.
GAACCCGGAGAAAACCGGCGACCGGAACAAATCAAGTGACCGGAGAGAGAGAGAGGCCGCCGGGGCTTGAGCGAAGCCAAGCAGGACAGTAGAGCCGCAGCAAGGACCGAGGCCACAGAGCGGATCCGGAGGGGAGAGGAGCCCCGGCGAGGGGCACGGCGTCGTGCGGCCGCGGCGAGAGGCCAGTAGGCAATAGCGGCGACATTGGGGAATAGTGAAGAGGAGATGAGGAAGCAGTTCCGAAACCCTACTGCGCACTATATATATGGGCCGGTGAAAACGACCGGACGACCGGAGCCTTCGGACGACCGGAGTCGAATAGGAGACCGGACGACCAGAGGGTACGGACGATCGGAGCCGGGGCCAGAAAAAAAAGGAAGATGACAGAGATGATTTTACTGACGACCGGAAGCCTCGGACGACCGGCACGAAGGCATCGGAAAGTATATTACAGACGTACGGATAGGCCAGACGACCGTGCAGAGTGTAACAGAGAAGAAATTACGGACGTCCGGATAGGCCGGACGACCGTGCAGAGTGTAACAGAGAAGAAATTACGGACGTCCGGAGGCTTACGGACGTCCGGCTTATCGGCACCAAGGCCAGCTAAGGGGACCAGAAAGTATTTCACGGACGTCCGGATAGGCCGGACGACCAAGCTGAGGTCAACAGAGAAGAATTTACGGACATCCGGATGTCTACGGACGTCCGGCATTGGAGAAACACCCGGACGTCTGGAACCCACGGACGTCCGACGCCAGAATTTGACAACAGGCAAGTGTATGTGCTACTGATCATGATGAGGAGAAAACGAATTCCGTCCACAGTAAGAATTACTTTGTTAAGTAACTAGTACTCTATCCCAATCAATAATAGCCATATACCATTCCAATATTGGTCTAGTGATACAAGTGGTGTCTACTGCCACCATGTATGAGTAGACGTGACATGACACGGAAAGATTTGAACTTTGAGTGCATAATCACTACTCCATCATGTTAAAGCACCATAGCTCTAGAACCATGGTAACTTTGAGAGTGTTGGTTCTTTTATGCATTAAGTAGGGTGAGAATATTCATGAATTGAATGCCTCCCGCTAAATATATGCCTACATCATGACAAGACATTAGGTTCATGCATGAATGAGTACTGGATTTCACATAATATTGTCAAGCTCCAAGATACCAAGTTCACGCCTAAGTCGACAAAACCTTGCTTCATCTGAAGGTTTGGTGAAGATATATTCCAGTTGAAAATCTGTACCAATGTGATCAATGTGAATATCACCCTTTTCAACATGATCTCTCAAGAAATGATACCTAATATCAATGTGTTTGGTGCGGAGATAATCTTTGGGGTTCTCAGCAATATTGATGGCACTTTCATTGTCACACAGAAGAGGTACATGTCTATAGGTGATACCGTAATCCTTCAAAGTTTGCCTCATCCATAACAACTGAGTTGCACAACTGGCGGCAGCAATGTATTCAGCTTCTGCGGTAGAGAGAGCAATACAATTTTGTTTCTTCGAGGACCAACTTACCAAGGATCGTCCAAGAAACTGACATGCACCGGATGTGGACTTACGATGCACTTTATATCCAGCCCAATCCGCATCCGTGTGCCCAATGAGATCAAACTTAGCATCCATGGGGTACCAGAACTTTGCGGTGTGAACAAGGTATCTAAGAATACGCTTAACCGCCTTATGATGACTTTCCATAGGGAAAGCTTGAAATCTAGCACACATGCATACACTGAACATGATGTCTGGTCTAGATGCACAAAGATAAAGCAATGAACCAATCATAGAGCGGTAAGTAGAGGGGTCGAATGGAGTACCATTTGTGTCTTCAGTGAGAGCAATTTTGGTTGGCATGGGTGTCTTGCATGGACTAGCATCAGACATACCAAACTTCTCTAGAATATCCTTGAGGTACTTTGCTTGAGATAAGAAAATTCCTTCTTGAAATTGTTGATTTTGAAATCCAAGAAAGAACTTCAAATCCGTATTGAGTGACATTTCAAAATTCTTGGTCGTTGAAGCCGCAAACTTCTTGCACAAATGAATGTTAGGGGAACCACAAATGATGTCATCTACATAGATTTGGCATAGGATCAAATCACCGTTGTCCCTCTTAGTAAAAAGAGTGGGATCGATCACCCCTCTCACAAAACCATCATCGAGCAAAAACTTCTTCAACTGATCATACCAAGCACGAGGTGCTTGTTTGAGGCCATACAAAGCCTTATGAAGTTTATACACATAGTCTTTGTGAAAGGGGTCAACGAACCCGGGTGGTTGTGACACATATACTTCTTCTTGTAGAGGACCGTTAAGGAAAGCACTCTTCACATCCATTTGATGTAATGTAAAGCCATTGAAAGCGGCATAAGCAAGTAAGATGCGAATGGATTCAAGACGAGCAACGGGGGCAAAGGTCTCACCAAAGTCCAAACCTTCAACTTGTGAGTACCCTTGTGGCACTAACCTTGCCTTGTTGCGGATGATTACACCATTTTCATCTTGCTTGTTCTTGAAAATCCATTTTGTTCCAATGACGTTGTGCTCGGTAGATGGCCTCTTGACTAATGACCATACTTGGTTGCGCTCAAAACTGTTCAACTCTTCTTGCATAGCAACTAGCCAATCGTTGTCCATCAATGCATCTTGTACCTTGAGGGCCTCAATACTAGACACAAACAAGAAGTGAGCACAAAAGTTTGTCAAATGTTTACGAGTGACTCTACCTTCCGATATGCCGGTGAGAATTTTGTCAACATCAACACGACCGGCCACTCGAGGCATGATGGAGGTAAGAGTTTCACGAGGTTCAACTTCATGTCCATCATCCACGTCCTCAACATATGGATCATTAATGTGTGGAGGAAGATCTTCTTGTTCATATTGCATTTCTTGAGGTTCATCATTAATGATTGGACTTCCTTGTTCTTGCCCTTGATGATGATCTTGTTCTTGAAGATTATAATGAAGAGGAACATGATCATCTTCTTCTCCTAGAACTAAGGGCACCGGTTGGACAATAGGAGCTTGTGATGGTATGGGAGTTGAAGTAGTTTGTTGATGTGTGAGATTTTCATCTTCGTCTTCCTCATCATGAGGTTCTTGTTCCATAGGAAGAAGTGCACCAACACACATGGTCAAAATGTCTTGAGAAGAATCTTCTTCACCTACATCACTTAGATCAACTTGCTCCCCGTGGGAGCCATTAAATTCATCAAACACCACGTCACAAGTTTCTACAACACATCCATTGGATTTGTTGTAGACTCTATAGGCATGAGAGTTTGATCCATAGCCAACAAATATACCCTCAATTGTTTTGGATTGAAATTTTCCTAACCGTTCTCTTTTGTTGAGGATGAAACATTTGCACCCAAATACACGAAAGTACTTGACATTTGGCTTGTTTCCAGTGAGAAGCTCATATGGAGTATTTTCCAATATAGTGCGGAGGAAGAGCCGGTTTGATGCATGGCATGCAGAGTTGACAGCTTCGGCCCAAAAACTATGTGGTGACTTGTATTCATCCAACATGGACCTTGCCATCTCTACAAGTGTACGGTTCTTCCTTTAGGCTACACCATTTTGTTGAGGAGTGTATGGAGCTGAATATTGATGCTCAATCCCTTCATCACTAAGAAATTCTTCCAAGGTAAAGTTCTTGAACTCAGAGCCATTGTCACATCTTATTGCCCGGATTTCTTTGTCAAACTTGCGTTGGGCTTGCTTGGCAAAATCAATGAAGGTGATCTTCGTTTCGTCCTTGGACTTGAGGAAGAACACCCATGTATATCTTGAGTAATCATCAACAATGACAAGCCCATACTTTTTCCCACCAAGACTATCCCACGAAGGAGGCCCAAAAAGATCCACATGAAGGAGCTCCAGGGGCCTCGAAGTAGATACAATGTTCTTGGGTGGTTGCTTTGATTGATGTTGCTTCCCGGCTATGCATGCACTACACACACGATCTTTCTCAAAAGAGACATTGGTTAGTCCAAGGATGTGATTCCCCTTTAAGAGATCTTGAATATTTCTCATGCCGACATGTGCTAGCCGGCGATGCCATAGCCACCCCTTGTCAGCCTTGGCTATTAGACAAGTTGCATGGAATGTGCTCTCTTTCGAGAAATCAACCGTGTAAAGTTTGCCATCCTACTCTCCAACAAAGGCCACTTCGAGAGTATCTCTCCTAAAGACTTTCACATCCGTTAGTCCAAAGAGTGTATCATAACCAACCGAAGCCAATTGGTGAACAGAAAGCAAGTGGTATTTTAGGGATTGGACAAGCATGACATTTGCAAGAGACATGTCATTTGTGATAGCCACCTTGCCCAAACCGAGTACCTGTCCTTTTGAACCTCCACCAAACATAATGCTCATGAATGGTTGAATGGCTTCCATGAAATCGTAGAGAAATTTGCTATCTCCGGTCATATGATTTGTACATCCACTATCAATCACCCATCTCACTCCACCGGAGAAGTCAACCTACACACAATTAGGACTTGGTTAGAAGCACCCATTTTGCAATGGGACCTCTCAAGTTAGTCACAAAGGGTCTTAGGGACCCAAATAGCATAAAACCGGAATGCATTTCGAGGGCCAACAAATTTTGCAAAGACTTCTCCATCCTTAGTCTTACGAAGTACATAGGATGGAGGCATGAACTCTTTAGGCTTGTTGAGAGTGGGCATGCCCCTTGTGGCCTTCCCACTCACAACCTTACCTTTCTCCTTCTGCCCTTCTCTTACGAATGTTTCTTTTAGAGGAGTTGTGCATTTTTGAGAGGACGTCTTCTTCTTGCTTGTGCTTGGGTCAAACCCAAGTCCCTCTTTGGCAAACACCTCATTGTGTTGACTCAATATCTCATCAAGATTCTTTTGCCCTTGAGCACATGTCATGAGACCTTTCTCGATTTGAGCCTTGAGAAAATGATTTTCCTCAAGAATAGTTTGCATAAAACAACATACAACTATGTAAAACATTTAAATGCAACAACAAATGCGATTAAAATCGCAACTAAGGTAACAGTTGATCCAACAAAATAATGATACCAAGCCTCTTTATCAATGGCATATTTTCTAATATTCCTAATCTTCAAGTGCATTGCATCCCTCATGATCTTGTGATCATTGATGACATCGGTAACATGCAATCCAATGCCATCTTCTCTTCTTCAATTCTTTTCCACTTTTATTTCAAATATTTGTTTTCTCTTTCAACTAAATTTAACCTCTCGATAAGAGGGTCAGTTGAAATTTCCGGTTCACGTACCTGAAAGGATCGAGATGGACCTAGAGGGGGGGTGAATAGGTACAACTACAAATTTTCATTATTACTTAGGAATTTTAGGCAATAGTGTGGAATATGAAGGTGAGCCTAACAATTGCAAGTGAGTACTAAATACTAAGCAAGTAACCCAAGAACTTAAGTAAGCAAGCACAATATGATGTAAGTAAGTGCAAAGAGACAAGTAACCACAAGTAGAGAGTTACGGTTAGGAATAACCGCAACTCCGGGAGACAAGGATGTATGCCGATGTTCACTTCCTTGGAGGGAAGCTAGTCACCGTTAGAGAGGTGGATGTTACCACGAATGCACACCAACGCCACGAACGCTCACCCTATTCTCCCTTTGAGACAACACCACGGAGGCGTTTCTGAACCACTAGTGGTAGACCTTGGGGTGATCTTCAAACCCTTACAAACTTTTCCGGGGGAAATCACAACGGTTGATTCCTCTCCGAAAGACTCCTACCGCCTAGGAGTCTCCAACCTCCAAGAGTAATAAGAATGTTGGGAAGAAGCTCAAAACTTGCTCAAATCACGAATTCCTTTGGTGCAAAGAAGGGGAAGGAGTGGATCTATCACTTGATTGGAGAACTTCTCTCAAATGCTCCTAGAACACTTGGGGATCTAGGATTTGGTGTAGGTGAATGAGAGAGAGAGAGAGTGAGGTGTGTTCTTGGTAGGCTCAAAGTGAATGATCAACCTTATCCCGTGGAAGGGAAAGGCATATATATAGTGGGTGAGAAAAGGTGACCGTTTGGGATACATAAGTGCACAGGATAGGTCGGACGTCCGGAGAACATCGGAGGTCCGGAGGAACAAATAGGTCCAGACGTCCGACAATCATCGGACGACCGGCCGCAGTGAACCTGTGAGCCACGACCCAGTACACAGGACACGGACGTCCGAGACGGGCCGGACATCCGGTGCCTAGACGACCGGAGAGTCCGGAAATCCGTAAAAATTGTTCTGTTGTGAAAGTACGAGACGTCCGGAGACTTCCGGACATCTGTAAAAACCACTATATAAAGGAACACCGGAAGACCGGAGGGAGCCGGACGTCTAGGCAGCTGAGAGGGACCGGATGCCCGCAAAGCACCGGACGTCCGGTGGCAAAGTATAGGAACAGTGGATTTTGAGCATGTTTTTCACTAGATCCAGCGATCCCCTCTTAATAGTGCGGGATCCCTATACTCAAGAACAAACCATAAATGAAGTTAATGTCTTGTATCTCCAGTCTTGAGTTATATGCTTTTTGTCCCTAGTCATGATCCATGCACACGGTCTTTGAGACATAATCCTGAGATATACTTGATAAACATGATTAGTCCCTAGCATATGTGTTGTCATCAACATCAAAATATGATTAAGGGCATGATTGCACTTTCAATCTCCCCCTTTTTGGTAGTTGATGACAACTCATATGCATACTCATAATAGTAATCGAAAGTATTTGTTGTAGAGCTCAATAACAATAATCAAGAATGAGCAACGAGTGAGCTCCCCCTCAAAGTGATACCGTAGGTACTAAAAACATGACGAGGGCTCCCCCTCAAAGTGATGCCCAATATAACCACATCGCATACACAAGATAATCAAGAATTAAACTTCATATAGATTCATCACATAAAGATTCACCAAATCTCAGTCTCGACAAACTCATAACATAGGTTCAGGTTCAGTACAAGCTAAACACAATCATAACAATAAGTTCGATTACATAATGAGCTAGAAAAACATGCATATAAAGCCTACTCCCCCTTGGCATCAAATATCCAAAAATAAAGAATGGGGGGGGGGAAACATAGCAGCATCAGAGATCATCCTCATCATCATCATGAGCACCACTACCACCAGCCTCGTCGAAGAAATCAGCCCACTCAGGACCCGAGGGGAAACCAAAGTCAGAAGGGGGCTCTTTAGGAAGACGCTCATCATCACTCACATCATACACTCCGGAGTCTCTCAGACGAGCCTTCAGAGCGTTCTTGGAAGTTACCATGCGAGTGACAACATCGTGGTGTTGGGAGCAATGGAAGGTGAACATCTTCATCATGGTAGAGTGAGCCTTCCGAAGAAAACGAGCAATGCGCCCAAAACGTGCAGAACTGGAACGAGAATGGGCAGCATGAGAAGGAACACTAGCGGCGGTGCGACGAGCAGTAGCGGTAGGAGGAGGAACATGACCAGCCGCCATGTGAGCGGGAATGACCCATCGCTCATGCACATGAGTGCGGACAATGCGAAAAGGAGCTACTCTCTCGATAAAAGCCTGAATAAAGGGGGCATGAGGAAAAGCCCTCTTGTGCTGGAAGCTAGCAAGGCGGATCTCATGCCATAGAAAGTGTGGAACATTTATCTTCCCTTTAGGAGATGCAAAGAGGCGATGCATGAGATCAATGCAATAGCTGCTTCAGGAGCCTTTATCACCCATCTTGGGATAGATGGTGCGGATGATAGACTGATAAATGATTTTGAATGGAAATCGCCAAATGGAGACTTGGTATAGACCCTTTTGTTTTTCAATGTCGGACAAAGTTGGTACAGGTCTAATAAGATCTGCACAGACCTCAATGCCCTTGGGCCTATGGTTGGGATCATCCTTGTGGATTTTGAACCCAGTGTCAGGAAATCCAAGGGCTGTGACAAATTGAGCATAAGATGCTGTGAGTGCCATGTCTGAGGTCATCCATGTGATAGTGTTATCAGGAGCGAAATAACATGTGGCATAGAATCGATGAATGGCAGCGTGGTTAAAATCATGTTGAAATGCAAATGGAGCAGCTAGATTGGAAGACTCAATGAGCTCAATAGCTCCCGGATATTTATCCGGATGAGTGTGAATATGCTCAAGATCAATGCAGACATGGAGTGACAAGCCTTTAGGGATGACAATCATGGTGAAGATGTCGGCTTGGACATTAGTGCGAAAGGGACTATCCTGAGAATCCCTAACAATAGTAAATTGATCTACATCGCGACGTAATTTAAGATACGAAGCTTTCGGAACCTCGTTGAAACGCTTAACATGATGGCCGAGGGGTAATGGAGGCTCAATTGAGATGTGACGAGCATCACCGTGGGGTTGCACCGGAGGAGGAGGAGGCTGAAAGGTTGGACGAAGAGTGCCCGGCTTGGGTGCAGCAACGCGAACACCAACAAACGGAGCTGGTTCCGCCTCCTCAAGTTCATCCTCAAAATCCGACCCCTCCGAGGAGGAATCGCTAGACGAGCTGGGAGGACGAGCAGCATGTTTCTGAGGACGAGCCAGCACCTAGGAGTCATCGGAGCCACCACGACGAGACGAATGAGCCGGCCCTCCAGTGACTTGCTTGCGAGCGGAGTGCTTGGTCCTAGGCATCATGACCTAGGGGAGAGAGTAGACACAAATCAATACCCCACCATAGATCGAGGAGTCGATGCATGAGGGGGAAAAGATATGGCCTACCTTGAAGTGAGGAACCCGGAGAAAACCGGCGACCGGAACAAATCAAGTGACCGGAGAGAGAGAGAGGCCGCCGGGGCTTGAGCGAAGCCAAGCAGGACAGCAGAGCCGCAACGAGGACCGAGGCCACAGAGCGGATCCGGAGGGGAGAGGAGCCCCGGCGAGAGGCCAGTAGGCAATAGCGGCGGCATTGGGGAATAGTGAAGAGGAGATGAGGAAGCAGTTCCGAAACCCTACTGCGCACTATATATATGGGCTGGTGAAAACGACCGGACGACCGGAGCCTTCGGACGACCGGAGTCGAATAGGAGACCGGACGACCGGAGGGTACGGACGATCGGAGCCGGGGCCAGAAAAAAAAGGAAGATGACAGAGATGATTTTACTGACGACCGGAAGCCTCGGACGACTGGCACGAAGGCATCGGAAAGTATATTACAGACGTACGGATAGGCCGGACGACCGTGCAGAGTGTAACAGAGAAGAAATTACGGACGTCCGGATAGGCCGGACGACCGTGCAGAGTGTAACAGAGAAGAAATTACGGACGTCCGGAGGCTTACGGACGTCCGGCTTATCGGCACCAAGGCCAGCTAAGGGGACCAGAAAGTATTTCACGGACGTCCGGATAGGCCGGACGACCGAGCTGAGGTCAACAGAGAAGAATTTACGGACGTCCGGATGTCTACGGACGTCCGGCGTTGGAGAAACACCCGGACGTCCGGAACCCACGGACGTCCGACGCCAGAATTTCACAACAGGCAAGTGTATGTGCTACTGATCATGATGAGGAGAAAACAAATTCCGTCCACAGTAAGAATTACTTTGTTAAGTAACTAGTACTCTATCCCAATCAATAATAGCCATATACCATTCCAATATTGGTCTAGTGATACAAGTGGTGTCTACTGCCACCATGTATGAGTAGACGTGACATGACACGGAAAGATTTGAACTTTGAGTGCATAATCACTACTCCATCATGTTAAAGCACCATAGCTCTAGAACCATGGTAACTTTGAGAGTGTTGGTTCTTTTTATGCATTAAGTAGGGTGAGAATATTCATGAATTGAATGCCTCCCGCTAAATATATGCCTACATCATGACAAGACATTAGGTTCATGCATGAATGAGTACTGGATTTCAGATAATATTGTCAAGCTCCAAGATACCAAGTTCACGCCTAAGTCGACAAAACCTTGCTTCATCTGAAGGTTTGGTGAAGATATATTCCAGTTGAAAATCTGTACCAATGTGATCAATGTGAATATCACCCTTTTCAACATGATCTCTCAAGAAATGATACCTAATATCAATGTGTTTGGTGCGGAGATAATCTTTGGGGTTCTCAGCAATATTGATGGCACTTTCATTGTCACACAGAAGAGGTACATGTCTATAGGTGATACCGTAATCCTTCAAAGTTTGCCTCATCCATAACAACTGAGTTGCACAACTGGCGGCAGCAATGTATTCAGCTTCTGCGGTAGAGAGAGCAATACAATTTTGTTTCTTCGAGGACCAACTTACCAAGGATCGTCCAAGAAACTGACATGCACCGGATGTGGACTTACGATGCACTTTATATCCAGCCCAATCCGCATCCGTGTGCCCAATGAGATCAAACTTAGCATCCATGGGGTACCAGAACTTTGCGGTGTGAACAAGGTATCTAAGAATACGCTTAACCGCCTTATGATGACTTTCCATAGGGAAAGCTTGAAATCTAGCACACATGCATACACTGAACATGATGTCTGGTCTAGATGCACAAAGATAAAGCAATGAACCAATCATAGAGCGGTAAGTAGAGGGGTCGAATGGAGTACCATTTGTGTCTTCAGTGAGAGCAATTTTGGTTGGCATGGGTGTCTTGCATGGACTAGCATCAGACATACCAAACTTCTCTAGAATATCCTTGAGGTACTTTGCTTGAGATAAGAAAATTCCTTCTTGAAATTGTTGATTTTGAAATCCAAGAAAGAACTTCAAATCCGTATTGAGTGACATTTCAAAATTCTTGGTCGTTGAAGCCGCAAACTTCTTGCACAAATGAATGTTAGGGGAACCACAAATGATGTCATCTACATAGATTTGGCATAGGATCAAATCACCGTTGTCCCTCTTAGTAAAAAGAGTGGGATCGATCACCCCTCTCACAAAACCATCATCGAGCAAAAACTTCTTCAACTGATCATACCAAGCACGAGGTGCTTGTTTGAGGCCATACAAAGCCTTATGAAGTTTATACACATAGTCTTTGTGAAAGGGGTCAACGAACCCGGGTGGTTGTGACACATATACTACTTCTTGTAGAGGACCGTTAAGGAAAGCACTCTTCACATCCATTTGATGTAATGTAAAGCCATTGAAAGCGGCATAAGCAAGTAAGATGCTAATGGATTCAAGACGAGCAACGGGGGCAAAGGTCTCACCAAAGTCCAAACCTTCAACTTGTGAGTACCCTTGTGGCACTAACCTTGCCTTGTTACGGATGATTACACCATTTTCATCTTGCTTGTTCTTTAAAATCCATTTTGTTCCAATGACGTTGTGCTCGGTAGATGGCCTCTTGACTAATGACCATACTTGGTTGCGCTCAAAACTGTTCAACTTTTCTTGCATAGCAACTAGCCAATCGTTGTCCATCAATGCATCTTGTACCTTGAGGGCCTCAATACTAGACACAAACGAGAAGTGAGCACAAAAGTTTGTCAAATGTTTACGAGTGACTCTACCTTCCGATATGCCGGTGAGAATTTTTTCAACATCAACACGACCGGCCACTCGAGGCATGATGGAGGTAAGAGTTTCACGAGGTTCAACTTCATGTCCATCATCCACGTCCTCAACATATGGATCATTAATGTGTGGAGGAAGATCTTCCTTTTCATATTGCATTTCTTGAGGTTCATCATTAATGATTGGACTTCCTTGTTCTTGCCCTTGATGATGATCTTGTTCTTGAAGATTATAATGAAGAGGAACATGATCATCTTCTTCTCCTAGAACTAAGGGCACCGGTTGGACAATAGGAGCTTGTGATGGTATGGGAGTTGAAGTAGTTTGTTGATGTGTGAGATTTTCATCTTCGTCTTCCTCATCATGAGGTTCTTTTTCCATAGGAAGAAGTGCACCAACACCCATGGTCAAAATGTCTTGAGAAGAATCTTCTTCACCTACATCACTTAGATCAACTTGCTCCCCGTGGGAGCCATTAAATTCATCAAACACCACGTCACAAGTTTCTACAACACATCCATTGGATTTGTTGTAGACTCTATAGGCATGAGAGTTTGATCCATAGCCAACAAATATACCCTCAATTGTTTTGGATTGAAATTTTCCTAACCGTTCTCTTTTGTTGAGGATGAAACATTTGCACCCAAATACACGAAAGTACTTGACATTTGGCTTGTTTCCAGTGAGAAGCTCATATGGAGTCTTTTCCAATATAGTGCGGAGGAAGAGCCGGTTTGATGCATGGCATGCAGAGTTGACAGCTTCGGCCCAAAAACTATGTGGTGACTTGTATTCATCCAACATGGACCTTGCCATCTCTACAAGTGTACGGTTCTTCCTTTAGGCTACACCATTTTGCTGAGGAGTGTATGGAGCTGAATATTGATGCTCAATCCCTTCATCACTAAGAAATTCTTCCAACGTATAGTTCTTGAACTCAAAGCCATTGTCACATCTTATTGCCCGGATTTCTTTGTCAAACTTGCGTTGGGCTTGCTTGGCAAAATCAATGAAGGTGATCTTCGTTTCGTCCTTGTACTTGAGGAAGAACACCCATGTATATCTTGAGTAATCATCAACAATGACAAGCCCATACTTTTTCCCACCAAGACTATCCCACGAAGGAGGCCCAAAAAGATCCACATGAAGGAGCTCCAGGGGCCTCGAAGTAGATACAATGTTCTTGGGTGGTTGCTTTGATTGATGTTGCTTCCCGGCTATGCATGCACTACACACACGATCTTTCTCAAAAGAGACATTGGTCAGTCCAAGGATGTGATTGCCCTTTAAGAGATCTTGAATATTTCTCATGCCGACATGTGCTAGCCGGCGATGCCATAGCCACCCCTTGTCAGCCTTGGCTATTAGACAAGTTGCATGGAATGTGCTCTCTTTCGAGAAATCAACCGTGTAAAGTTTGCCATCCAACTCTCCAACAAAGGCCACTTCGAGAGTATCTCTCTTAAAGACTTTCACATCCGTTAGTCCAAAGAGTGTATCATAACCAACCGAAGCCAATTGGTGAACAGAAAGCAAGTGGTATTTTAGGGATTGGACAAGCATGACATTTGCAAGAGACATGTCATTTGTGATAGCCACCTTGCCCAAACCGAGTACCTGTCCTTTTGAACCTCCAACAAACATAATGCTCATGAATGGTTGAATGGCTTCCATGAAATCGTAGAGCAATTTGCTATCTCCGGTCATATGATTTGTACATCCACTATCAATCACCCATTTCACTCCACCGGAGAAGTCAACCTACACACAATTAGGACTTGTTTAGAGGCACCCATTTTGCAATGGGACCTCTCAAGTTAGTCACAAAGGGTCTTAGGGACCCAAATAGCATAAAACCGGAATGCATTTCGAGGGCCAACAAATTTTGCAAAGACTTCTCCATCCTTAGTCTTACGAAGTACATAGGATGGAGGCATGAACTCTTTAGGCTTGTTGAGAGTGGGCATGCCCCTTGTGGCCTTCCCACTCACAACCTTACCTTTCTCCTTCTGCCCTTCTCTTACAAATGTTTCTTTTAGAGGAGTTGTGCATTTTTGAGAGGACGTCTTCTTCTTGCTTGTGCTTGGGTCAAACCCAAGTCCCTCTTTGGCAAACACCTCATTGTGTTGACTCAATATCTCATCAAGATTCTTTTGCCCTTGAGCACATGTCATGAGACCTTTCTCGATTTGAGCCTTGAGAAAATGATTTTCCTCAAGAATAGATGTTAGGTCACTACTAGAGTTAGTAGTACAAGCATCAACATTGATAATAGGAGAAGAGTAAGCCTTGGCTAGAGTCTCAAGATAAGTAAGTTTGAGTGTCTCAAAACTCTTTGTAAGAACGGTGAGCTCTCCTTCCTTAATCTTGAGAGACACGGATAGAAGCTCACAATCCTTAGATAGAGAAGCATGAGACTTTACAAACTTACTTTTTGTTGGGGAACGTAGTAATTTCAAAAAAATTCCTACGCACACGCAAGATCATGGTGATGCATAGCAACGAGAGGGGAGACTAATGTCCACGTACCCTCATAGACCGTAAGCGGAAGCGTTATGACAACGCAGTTGATGTAGTCGTACGTCTTCGCGATCCTACCGATCCAAGTACCGAAGGTACGGCACCTCCGAGTTCAGCACACGTTCAGCTCGATGACGATCCCCAGACTCCGATCCAGCAAAGTGTCGGGGATGAGTTCCGTCAGCACGACGGCGTGGTGACGATGATGATGTTCTACCAGCGCAGGGCTTCGCCTAAACTCCGCGACGATATGACCGAGGTGGAATATGGTGGAGGGGGGCACCGCACATGGCTAAGGAACGATCACGTAGATCAACTTGTGTGTCTCTGGGGTGCACCCCTGCCTCCGTATATAAAGGAGCAAGGAGGAGGAGGCCGGCCCTAGGAGGGGGCGCGCCAAGTGTGGAGTCCTACTAGGACTCCCTAGTCCTAGTAGGATTCCACCTCCCATATGGAATAGGAAAAGAGGAAGGGAAAAGGAGAAGGAAGGAAGGGGGCGCCCCCCTTCCCTAGTCCAATTCGGACCAGACACGGGGGAGGGGTGCGGCCACCCTTTAGGCCCTTTTCCTTCTTTCCCGTATGGCCCAATAAGGCCCAATACGTATTCTCGTAACTCTCCGGTACTCCGAAAAATACCCGAATCACTCGGAACCTTTCCGATGTCCGAATATAGTCGTCCAATATATCGATCTTTATGTCTCGACCATTTCGAGACTCCTCGTCATGTCCCCGTTCTCATCCGGGACTCCGAACTCCTTCGGTACATCAAAAATCATAAACTCATAATAAAACTGTCATCGAAACCTTAAGCGTGCGGACCCTACGGGTTCGAGAACCATGTAGACATGACCGAGACACGTTTCCGGTCAATAACCAATAGCGGAACCTGGATGCTCATATTGGCTCCTACATATTCTACGAAGATCTTTATCGGTCAAACCGCATAACAACATACGTTGTTCCCTTTGTCATCGGTATGTTACTTGCCCGAGATTCGATCATCGGTATCCCAATACCTAGTTCAATCTCGTTACCGGCAAGTCTCTTTACTCGTTATGTAATGCATCATCCCGCAACTAACTCATTAGTCACATTGCTTGCAAGGCTTATAGTGATGTGCATTACCGAGAGGACCCAGAGATACCTCTCCGACAATCGGAGTGACAAATCCTAATCTCGAAATACGCCAACCCAACATGTACCTTTGGAGACACCTGTAGAGCTCCTTTATAATCACCCAGTTACGTTGTGACGTTTGGTAGCACACAAAGTGTTCCTCCGATAAACGGGAGTTGCATAATCTCATAGTCATAGGAACATGTATAAGTCATGAAGAAAGCAATAGCAACATACTAAACGATCGGGTGCTAAGCTAACGGAATGGGTCAAGTCAATCACATCATTCTCCTAATGATGTGACCCCGTTAATCAAATGACAACTCATGTCTATGGCTCGGAAACATAACCATCTTTGATCAACAAGCTAGTCAAGTAGAGGCATACTATTGACACTCTGTTTGTCTATGTATTCACACATGTATCATGTTTCCGGTTAATACAATTCTAGCATGAATAATAAACATTTATCATGATATAAGGAAATAAATAATAACTTTATTATTGCCTCTAGGGAATATGTCCTTCACTTTTATCATTCATTAACTCTTCGCAAGAGTCGATAGCCTTTTTCAAGGAGGCAAGATCATTAGTGTGAACATCAATATTTGCACCAATTTTTAAGCATAGTTCATCATTTCGTGCTTCCTCATATTGGACTTTCCGCTCAAGGATTTCACATTTTTCCTTTTCCTCAGTGACGAGGGTTTCGAGTTCCTTAATGGTGATGGTGTGCTTACTCACCATCTCCATAAGCATACGAAACATAGTGAGCTTATTTCCTTTGAGGGAGCACATGAACTTATTAAGTTTAGCAATCATAGGATCATCTAGATCATCATCCTCATAGCTATCCTCTGCATCAAGATATTCATCACTAGGAGTAGACCGATTGAAGAGAGGAGGATTTGATCGTGGAGTTACCTTGACCTTGTCAGAAGAGCTTTGGTCCTCTCCATCTTCAACCATGGCCTTTGCCATTAGCCACTTGTGAGTGTTGCCCTTGTAATCTTTCATGTAGTTGTAGGTGACCACGTCACCACTCTTATTTACTAACCTCAAAGTGTTTTGAGAGTCTTGAGCAACTCCAGCAACACCACTAACATCATCCGGATCGGATTCTTCTTGAGCAACCATTACTTTTCCATCTCTCTTCTTGAGCTTGGAGTTCAAAGGATTTGGCAACTTCTTCTTGGGAAAGGTCTTGGGAAACCTTGGCAGGTGAGGTGTTGATGTTCATACCTAACTGCGTGCTCGTGGGTGTGCTCCCGGCTGCCTCCAGACGAAGCAGACTCTTTGGCCACAACAGGACCCACCCATTTCAACAATCACCAAGCCGCCGCGGGGTCTCGTCGTCATCCCCCACTAGTACCAGAGGAGCCAAATTCTCGTGGCCCGGTTTGACACTGGCCACGGAAACCTTGAAGATGTCCTGGGGGATCGTCCGGCTATGGAAAAATGGTTCCTTCGGCTCCATTATCGTCGCCTTCCCCACATCCACCTTCTGGTCGCCGATGGTGTACAATATTGTGCACGGGGTTTCGTCGGCCTGCAAAGAAAAGTCTACGACGTGAGACATCCGAAAGGCAGCAAAAACGGGAGATTGTACATTAATTGAAGAGGGCCGGTGTTACAGATACCGTGAGGGCGTCGAGCTCAGCCAAAGATGAAGCACCGCCGAGCACGTCCGGGCGGGAGCCGGTGCTGGAGCAGGTCCGGGAGGAGGTGCAGGAGCCGGTGCGGGAGCAAGTGCAGGTGCAGGTGCTGGGGCAACACTGGTCGAGCTGCTCCTGAAGAAGTCAGCAAGGGGAAAGTCCGCTGCATTTTTTCTGGATTTTGCCTGCTCCAATTGATAACGGCCGGAACCAAGGTAGTAGACATATCTACAAGCACCTAATTTGCGGCAGCTACCGCTGTTGCGACTATCTCAGATGATTTATTCTCAACCGCAGTCTCAACCTTCTTGTCGATGTTTTCTTCAGTTAACCTCCGTCTTTCCTTTCTCACCTCTGTGGTCTCATGGTAGTACTTCCTCCACGTGGCAGCGTCTTCGACACCGTGCACGCGTCCATGCAACGGTCGAGTATCCACCAGGAGTCCTTTCAATATGTTCAACGCCCGGTTGAATGGAGTGTACCACTTGGGCGTCGCCAATGCCTTAGATGGCGAGTCACTTTCGACCGCAATCCTGTGCTGCTCTCTCTGCAAAAGGCACAAGGATCGTTTACAAATATGACTAACATGCAGTTGAATTGATCAGAAATTAAAATTACCAGCAGTCTCATGAACTCCTTCGTGAACGCGTTCTTCTCGAAAACCTTCTTCACTGGGTCCCAATGGAGCCGGGCCCTGAGGACGTCACGCTCTTGCGGGACGGTGAACTCCGCCATTGGTATGGGATGCCCAGACTCTCAGCTTCCACGTCCACCTTGGCCCATATGGACCTTTTCCCGCCGTAACCACGGCTTCTGAGGTGGTGGCACCCAATGTTCCTCTGTTGAAGCCCCTTCATGTACTTCGACTTTTTTTTGGCAGCTTCGGCCGCGCAAGCTGCCTTGAATATTTGAAAGTGCTCTTCCGTGATTGTCGAATTATCCTTTACAATCTCGGAGTAGGATTCCTTTTTGTTGACGATTCGATATTTCACGCTTGCTTTCCAGGCAGCCAACGCGTCGCTAAACATGGTCATGGCATGTTTGTTTATCTTCTTCATTGCCGGGTCCCTATCTGGATCTTTATATTCCTTTTCATTCCGGCCCGGGAACAAGAATATCTGGTGCATCTTCTTTAGGAGGGAGGGCCTCCTATTATCTATCTTCTTTAGTTTCTCATCATTGATGGTGGCGGTTGTCCGTATGATGCAGCCTATTTCATTGTCGTAGCACGCGCGTGCTTCCTCGGGCGCGTTTGGCTCAAAATTGCCGTCGTCCACCTCCGTGACCACCTGTCTAGTAGTCCTGAGCTTGTTAGGAAGTTCTTGCCTCTTTGCTTTCTGTTCTAGACCGGCTTCGCTAGTCTCGACGCCGGTCTCAGTCTCAGCGCCGGTCTCGATGCCGGTCTCACTCTCAGCGTCGGTCTCAATCTCAGTGCCGGTCTTGCCGTCGGTCTCAATCTCTAATATGACAGGTGGACCCAGCAGCATCAACTATTGATCGTCGGCTTCCCTCAAAAATTCTTCTGCGGCCAGGTAGACGTTGTCGCAGTCAGTAGAACCTTGTCCTTCATCGTTGCTAGCCATGTTTCCTATGATTAAATCTAGTAAATTAATTCTAGACCTAATAAAATGAATAATGACATAAAAAAGGCCTATGCTTTGCAGGAACGTTGACTCCTTCCCGGTGCGGCAAATCCCGGGCACTCAATGTGTCCTAGTTTGTTGCGAAAGGCATGCCGAAATTCACGGAAAATTTCAGCATGACTTTTGCTAAAAAGTGGACAAATCGAGAACCTAAAATTTGCCGGAACGGAAATGAATCAACATTCCGGCAAAACATAGGCCACTCGGCTTCATTCCCTGGAAACAACAAAGCCACTTGGGCATAATCGAAACATGTGCCAACACAATTGAGGAATTTGCATATATCCTCACCACTTCAAATTTGCATGTCCTAGCGTTTGACACTTCAAGACAATCTACACAAATCTCATGCTCTCTCAAACTCAATTCAAAAACCAAATATAGATTATATTTAGTTAACTACTGAACTAAACTTTTCTCTAAACTATACCCTACTGCCCTAATTAGCATCTAGGTAAACAAACTCAATTCAAAAACTAAACCCTACTGAACTAATTAACATCTACATTATCTACTACTTAACATCTATTATTAACCTACCTAAAAACATCTACTATTAACCGTACTGCCCTAGTTAACTAGTACCATCACTACTACTAATTAACATTTACTACTACTACTAAAAATCCTTATGTCTGAACACTAGTACTAATTAACATCTACTACTATTGCTAATCAACATGGCAGAGGAAGAAAAAGCAGAGAGAGAGGGGGTGGGCGGGGGGGGGGGGCTTACAGAGAGGGGAGAGACGGTGGCGGGGAGGTGCTCGGCGACGGAGGTAGGGGCGGCGAGGGCGGGCTCGGGATCGGGAGGCGGCGGTCCTGGGCGGACTCGGGGGCGGTGAGGTCGAGGGCAGCCCTAGAGGCGACGGCTGTGAGGCTGGGCGGCATCGGGCGGCGGCGGTGAGGATGAGGGCGGCGTCGACGCCGGCAGGAGATGGTGGTGAAGTGGGGGCGACGGCGAAGTGGGGGAGATGGCGGCGAAGTGGGGTGGGGGATTTGGGGGAGAAGTGGTGGCCGGGGGGAAACCGTTTTTGGGTTATGTCAAAAATAACGATAGCGCGTTACAAAAAATGCGGTATAGCTAAGTTAGCAATAGTGCGTTTTAGCAAACGCACTACTGCTAGGCCTTCATCCTTTTTCCCTTTTTCGTTTATTTTTCTTTACATTTTATATTTTTCCTTTCTCCTTTCTCTATTTATTTCATTTTCATTTATTTTTCTATTTAATTTTCATTTTATTTTATTTTCGTTAGCAGTAGCGCTTGACGCATAAACGCGCTACTATAAGAATATTAGCGGTAGCGCGGTTTTTAAAAGATCGCTACTACAATGTGTAGCCCATCGGCTTAGTAGTTGAAATTTTAGTAGTAGCGAGTTTTCAGCGAGACGCGCTACTTATATATATATGCATCTGCAACGCGCTTATTTTGCACGCACTACTGTTGTCTAGCAGTAGCGGGCTTTTTTAACAAGCGCTACTGCTAAATTTCTATGTATAACGTTTTCCCTAGTAGTGACTCTACCGTCGAAAACTGTTAGGATCCCCTATACTTCTATGAACAAATAAAACATTGACCATGCAGTGGCGGCGGGAACTAGAGCACTGATCACACACAAGTCAATACATGAAACACCAACACTGGAAACAACAGCCTGCATTAATTTGACATGAACCACGAAAACTTTGTAAGCACGCATGCATGCTGGGTTGGCAAAAAAGGAACAGATCTTTCTCATTAGATCTAGCAGGAGCATTAGATGTGAAAGGAAACATAGCTAAACCATCAACATTTGCAAATAGTTCATCTTGGAAATATGTAATACAACTAAATACACTCCATACAAGCATGGGTAATGAAATGCATCTAGCAAGTACAAATGTTTCGTTTATTTTGAGCAACCTATATTTACTCATGTTTTTTATTTTCAGATGTGCTTCCAATCAATGACTTGCTCCTCCGCACAGGATTCCCAATGATCCCCTCTTTGGTTGGTCATCACATTCAGGTTAATATTTTTCCTTATTCATCTACTCTTTTGCTAACTTATCAATGACTCGCAAATTAGTAAAATCAGTGTCTACATATATGTCAGTAAGTCATACCATTTGTTGGTTTGTTCAAGGACATCAAGAAAAGATATGTTAGTTTTTCATTTCTTCAACAATAATTTGTAAAAAAAACAATGTTATTTTCTTAGGTCAGGTCAGATTATGTTCAAGGACATCTAGAACATCTAGAACTAATTCAGATTATGTTCAAGGACATCTAGAACATCTAGAACACATATGTTCAAGAACCTCTAAAACACATTCAGATCATCATCAGAGGGCAGAGCTCGAGAGGAGGGGGGAGCTACCATGGGGGCGCGGGGGGTGCGGTGATGGACTTGACACCGGCCGCGAGTGTAACAGCCTGGCTTTTGGCCCTTTTCTTTTTCTTTTGATTTATTTGGTTTATGCTCCGTTTTTCTTTTTTGAGTTGTTTTGTGGCCTTGCCACCTGGGAAATCATCCTCATTCCCCCTCCCAAGTGGCTCATCATTCTCAAAACCATGCCAAGATCATGCCACTTCACTCCTTGATCAAACCCTAAACTCTTTTTCTACGGAATATTCATTTTCTATTAAAGGAATAACCCTATCTTCCCTAGGTTGTGAAGTAACCCATATTTCTGTCCATCAAAAATTACCAAATAATTCTCATAATTCCTTTGGGTCATATATAGCAAAAACATTTCCTTGGCCAGTTAAAAAATAATTCCCTAATATTCCATTTTCTATTCTGCCCTGAATGGGACTTTGTGAAGGAAGTGTCATTTATATTTTCCTAGTGGCTCCCAAGATTTTCGGGCATGCTAATATGTTAAAATAATTGCCTCATGCACCAATTCAACTTTATTTGCCTAGCCAATCTTCCTCAGTGATTTTCCAATGTTTTTGTCAGACAGAAGGCTTTGTGAAGGAAGTACTAGCTAGGAGTACCCAAATGAGTTGAAATTTTGCACACTCCTTCATGTGCTCATATTAACCCCTCCACCCATTTGCAGCCCCATCCAATCATATATGTGAGCACAGGACCAAATCTTTGATTCTGGCAATATTTTTAGGTTGTGAAGCGAGTGTATTTTATTTTGCTTTAAAAATGCTGATAAATTACCAGATCATGTTCCTACCCATAAAACATCTCTCCCACCCAATTTGGCATCATTTCATTGAGCCATTTGATCACCAAAATTATTCCAAGTTTCTGGACAGAAATGATGTTTGTGATGCAAGTACAATTTTGGCTTGTCCATTTGGTATGAGCTTTTTACAGCATCTTTATATGTCCATATCATGAGGATTTGCCAACTTGCATCCCATTTCATCACTCCATGTGAGTGCATCATGTTGATCAAGTTTCTGGACCAAAAGTGCAGTTGCAAAGCAACCCTATTAATTATGGGTCCATTTCTTCTCTAAACCTCCAGGACTATAGTCCTTCCATAGATAAACACCCCAGACAAACTATTTGGCCCCAATGAAGTTTTTGTGGACCACTAGTGCATGGCCAAGTTTACTACAACAAACTTCAGAGCTCCATTCCAACCCAACCACGGTGCCTCAGGTCAAGCCAATGCTTTATTAACGATCCACCTTGGAAGGACATAACACTAGACACCATTTCCCTGCCTCTCGTGACCTCCCTATGCATTGTCCCGTGGTGACCGCGCAGCTGGCATGCACATTTACCCGCTTTGTGCACTGTGGCGTGTCGAGAGCACTGTTTGTGCTTCGGCACCGCTCCCCCTCCTCGTCGTCGCGCGCGTGACCTTGTGCATTGTCTTGCTCTTGTCGTCGTCGTTCCCCTGGACCCCTCTCCTCCTCCGACAGCTTCCTCACGGACGCAAACCACCGCGCGCCCACGTGCGAACAGTGGCGATTTGGCTCGGTTCATCGCTGTCGTCATCCTCCCCGTGCTCCCTTGGCCGACTCTGCCCCCGTGAACTCTCCCATGTGCATCCTTCGTCGCCTAACCCCGAGCTCATGCACGTGCACACTCGTCCGCGGTGCCGGACACGCGTCTGCGTGACGCCCTATCGGCCTCCTCGCGCCGCGCCTATTTAAGCCCTCCCCCGAGACCCCTGAGCTCACAAACCTCTTCCTATCCTTCCCAGAGCAGCGTGCAGCCTCTTCTTTGAACTCCAGAAGCTCTCCTTGCCGCAAACCATCGCCATGGCCGCCGCTCGGTTCCGGCAAAATTCCGGCACTGCCGAGCTCGTCCACCCCCCCTCACCACCACCATTAGCATCCTCCACCACCTAGGCGTCGCCCGCGTACTTCACCTCCTCCTCCGGTGGCTTTCTTCCATGAGCTCGCCACCGCCCGAAGACCCTGTCCACCGCAGCCGAGGCTCTACCATCTCCAACGCTCTTTGGCGCGCGTGAGGCATCCAGGCGGTTGCGCCTCCTGGTGCTGATGTCTCCGGTAGCCGGGGCATCGCCTGAGACGGCCGGAGCTGCCGGAACGTCCACTGGAGTCGGCCCAGTCCTCTGCTCCGCCGGGCGAGCTACGAGAAGAAGAAGAAGGCGAAGGAGAGGAGAGATTCAACGAAGGGCCCCACCAGTCAGCGAGACAGTAGCCGGCCCCGCCTTTGCCACGCTGGATAAGTGGAGGCGTAATCCTCTGGATTACCTTTGCTTATCGAAAGCATATTACCCATCTACTTCGGGCAGAAATGCGTTTTCACCTCAGTGACAGCTTATTCTGCTAAAGGCGCGGTCTGTTTTCCTAGCAAAGGGCTTGTTTGTGATGATTTTATTACAGATAAGTCCCTGCCAAAAAAACTATCATAACTTTTCACCCGTAGCTCCAAATTAGGTGATTCTAAAGCCCACTTCTTTGTTTCGTCGAGCCAGTTCTGTTGGTCACACTTTCACCATGTTTGACATTCTGAAAATGACCATTATGCCCTTGCCCTCATTCAGCTCCCTCCAAGAGAGAAAGATTTCCGGCGATTCATTCCCTGAGCTTCTAGCACTTTCTCCCGGTGATTTCTTACACCCCAGGTATGCCACACCCTCCATTTGCATGATTGCAATGAAGTGACATGGTTTAATTTGTTTGAACTTGTTTAAAACATTGTTTTAGCTACATATGACTTGTGCATGGCATTTGAGTATTATTTTGATCTTGCTGTTGCCATGCTATTGTCTGGATTACTAGGAATTATGCTTACAGTTGATGAGTGACATGTTGCCTCTGGATTATTAGGGGCGTATGTTATGATTATTTTCATGTTGGTATCTGGTATTATATTTTGGAGTATCGCCTTGCATGTCATGCTGCTTTTGGATTATTAGTGGTTAGTATGATTATCTTTATGATGATAGTTGATGTTTTGTTGCTTGGAGTATTATTTTCGGAGATGATATTTGCATGTGGATCTTAGCTGGATAGCCTGTTCTTGCATATGGGAGTAGTAGTATTATTGTTTTCAGATTCATCATGATAGTAGTGTTATGCTATCCTCGGAGTATTTTGGTATGATGATATTTTGCTTGGATTATTTGTAGGATATTGCTATGACTTGGATTACAGCTTGATAGTTGATGTCAGAGTATCAGTTATCACTATTATATTTTGGGTATAAATTCCGTCATTAAGTTGGTGAGGTGCCACCGAACCGGGCTTTTAAGTGCAACCACATTTGCCTGTATGGGAAGGCCCTAGCTGGGTCTGTTGTCATGCCTCTCGCCGGTGCCTTCAACGAGGGAAGGTTATGCATGGGTGCTACCCTGATCAGGTAGGACGGCATAAGCTATGTTTGACCAGGTTTCGTTTTGAGCTCATGTCCCTGTTTGGGACCGTTTTTGCCACGACGGTGGCCGTTGGTGCCTTTGGTAGGCACGGGGCCACCCAGGACTGAACCCAAAGGGGTTGTTGGTCGGAGTGGCTGGGAGAGTGCCATGGCAGTAGATCGGTTTTGTCCGAACGCCGTTGGTCCACCCGAATGGGAGTGCGAGGCCATGGGTTCCGTGGTGTGGGTACAATGCGCTACCTCTACAGAGTGTGTGTGTTTAATCTATCGATAGTCGCGTCCTCGGTCATGGGCACAAGTTCATCCTAGGTTACACCGTTCGATCAACATGCAGATTACGGAATGACTTATAGCTGGTTTATATGATATATGTGAGCAGTAACAGTTTGGCAGGATGTTAATGATGATATTGTGATGATCTTGAGGATGATCTTTCAGTTTGTGATGTGGTCACGAGGTGACCGTGTGGATATGTTGATCACGAGGTGATCACATGGATGTTTTCATCACAAGGTGATCATATGGACCACGAGGTGGTCGAGATAGTATATTGCTTGGCCGGTTAACCAAGCATGAGATGGTTATTGAGATCTGAGATTGTGGTTTATCAGTTTTGTAGTAGTTTCATATCATGCTTAGTAGTTTCTTTTGCATCATAGTAGTTGTTAATTAATCTGTTAATGCTATGTTGTTGTCTTGCCTTGATGTTTTTGGTTGTAGTGAGCTTGCAAGTACATTCAATGTACTAACCTGGCGTGTCATGCCAGATTACAGGTGATGCCGTGATTGCTTGTCATGGTTTCCGTTCGTGCGAGCTATATCGTGTCCCAGCCAGAGTCCCTGCAGAGTGGAGTTCACCACCTTCATCGTTGTTCCGCTGCTAGAAGATTTCCATTGCTACGAGTTGTTCCGCTGCTAGTATAGAGAAAGTGTAGTATCGCAGGTGTCGTGTCGTCGTGCTGATGTGAACCTTTGTAACATCAGATCTTTGTATTTATCCTTTGTAATAAGAGCTTATTTCTTCTATGTCAAGCAGGTTCGTATTCCAGAAGACTTCATCTCGATCTCTGGGCTAGAATACGGGGCGTTCTGGTTTCTCTGAGCCGGTGTGCCACAACGAGGAAAGGGCCCAGGGGCGCGCGACGACGACAGGAGGGCGCGCGAGGAGGTCCGCACGAGCGAGTGACGTTGGGGCAGGGGCGCGACGACGTCGGGGCAGGGCGCGGCAACGGTGTCAGGGCAGGGCGCGATGAGGGGGACGCCTCGGGGCAGGGCTCGGTGAGGGGACGATGCAGTCCGGCAGCCTGGCAGCGTCGAGGTGGTTGTCGGTGCCGTCGGTGAAGAGGAGGAGATGTCGACGAACTGGATGGGGAGTTGGAGAATTTTTCTAGTTCCAGTTTAAATAGCCCCCCTTTAGTCCCGGTTGGTGGCTGCAATCGTGACTAAAGGCCCCCCTTTAGTCCCGGTGCGATCCACCAACCAGGACTAAAGGTCATGTTCAGCAGCTGAAAGGGCGGGAAGGGCAGGCCTTCAGTCTCGGCTGGTGGCTCGCACTAAGACTAAAGGGGGGATTTAGTCCCATTTGCAGACACCAACCGGGACTAAAGGTCTGGCACAGCGGGGTCAAAAGTTTAATCCCGCCTCGCTAGTTGAGAGGAACTCGCAGTGGTTTATAAGCGCTGCGGCGATACACATGTCGAGCGCCCCTCTAACAAAGGCAGTACCTTCTTGCCCTGCTGGCCTGTATCCTGGCCCATCAATAGATGGATTTCTAGTCGTGTGCAGGTCATGGTGGCCTAGTAGGCGGCATTTTTATGCTACTTTTTGCAAAATTATATTTTGATCATAACTAGAGGTTTATAAAAGTTTTTTAATTAATTCTTTTTACTATTGAATATTGTTTTTATATTCGTAGTGTTTATAAAAGCTTTTAAATTGATTATATAATTCCATATTGTTTTTATATTTTTAATGTTATTTTTGCATATGTTATTTTTAGTGATATAATTTTAGTTGTATAAAATTTATATAATTTTAGTTGCATAAACTTATATAACTTAGTTATATAATTTTAGATGCATAAATTTTATATAATTTTAGTTGCATGAATTTTATTTTCTATTGATTATTTTAGTTGATTCCTTTTGCTACTAGATTTTGTTAAACCTTTTAGTATTAAAGTTTTTAACAAAAAATAGTTTGATAATTTCAGTTGAATAAAGTTTATATAATTTTAAGTTAATAATATTTTGATCATAGCTAGAGTTTTATAAAACCTTTTAGTTGATTCTTTTTGCTATTGAAGAATATTATAGTTTTGTTTTAGTTGATCATAACAAAATATTTTAATTGGTTCTTTTGAGTTCATTCTTTTTGCTATTAGAGTTTTATAAAAGCTTTTTAGTTCATTCTTTTTCCTATTAGTTCATTCTTGGAGCCAAATGACCCTGAAGAGTAAAAGCACTACAAATGAACTCTGAAAAGGTTGAAACTTGGCATGGTATCATAATCTCACCCACATAGCATGTGCTAAAAAGTTGAGAGGGTTACGGCAAAAACTAGATGCACTTCGTGTACAAACTAGACAATCTCTTTCTAAGTATCGGGGCTTCTGACTAAACTCATCTATTACAATGGAATTTCATTTTTTTAAGCCCAGACTTTTTGTGCGTTCAATATACACCATTCAAAGCTGAATCTTCAATTTTTAACCATTTTCTGACTTCATTTGCTATTTTTCATTCATTTAATGTGTTTTCAGCTAAATGACCCTGAAATTGAGAAGCACTACAAATGAACTCCGAAAAGGTTGTAACTTGGCATGGTATCATAATTTCACCCACATAGAATCCGCTAAAAAGTAGAGAGGGTTACGGCAAAAACTGGATGCACTTCGTGTACAAACTGGACAATCTCTTTCGAAGTATCAGGGTTTCGGATGAAAACTCATCTATTACAATGGATAACCATGGATAATCTTCACTTTTTCCTAAAGGGAGGAATTTAATGAAACTTATCAGAATTTTCTGACATTTCTGTCTTGTCCTCCACTCCCACCATGTTTATTTTCCCTGAAAGAACTATGTGGCGCTTTGGCTCATCGTATGATGTATTCGCTTCCTTATCTTTTCTTTTTCTCGGCTTGGTAGACATGTCCTTCACATAGAAAACCAATGCCACATCATTGGCTAGGACGAATGGTTCGTCTGTGTAACCAAGGTTGTTGATATCCACTGTCGTTCCATATTGCTGGTCTTCCTTTACGTCGCCTCCTATTAGATTGACCCATTTGCACCAAAACAAAGGGACATTCAAATAGCTTCCATAGTCAAGTTCCCATTTCTCCTCTGTGTAACCATAATATGTGTCATTTCCCCTCTTGGTTGCTGCATCAAAGTGGACACCGCTGTTTTGGTTGGTGCTCTTTTTATCTTGGGTGTTCATGTAAAATGTATTCCCATTTATATCGTACCCTTGGCATGTCAATATAGTCGAAGATGGACTCATGGCCAACAAGTACAGCTCATCTTCAACAATTTTGTTATGCATGAGATGTGTCTACAACCAACCGCCGAATGTCCCAATGTGTTCACCTGTAATCCAGTCGGCAGACTACTCCAGGTGTTTGGAGCATAGAATATTCTAGTGTTCATTGATATACGGGGCCACCAAGGTAGAATTATGTAGAACTATGTAGTGTGCTTGCGCCCAATAATGCCCGTCCCTACATATTATTGATTTCTCTCCTAGCATGCCTTTTCCACTCAGTCTCCCCTCATACCATATTTGAGGGACGCCAATCGGCTCAAGGTCAGGAATAAAATCAACACAAAACCCAATGATCTCCTCTGTTTCATGGCCCTTGGAGATGCTTCCTTCTGTCCTAGCACAATTATGAACATATTTCTTTAAGACTCACATGAACCTCTCAAAGGGGAACATATTATGTAGAAATACAGGACCCAGAATGGCAATCTCTTTGACTAGGTGAACTAGGACGTGCGCCATAATATTGAAGAAGGATGGTGGGAAGACCAACTCGAAACTGGCAAGACATTGGACTAAATCACTCTATAAACTTTGTAGGATTTCTGGATCCATTACTTCCTAAGAAATTGCATTGAGGAATGCACATAGCTTCACAATGGCTAATCAAACATTTTCCGGTAGAAGCCCCCTCAATGCAACAGGAAGCAGTTGCGTCATAATCAAGTGGCAGTCATGAGACTTTAGGTTCTTGAATTTCTCTTTGCCATACTTATTATTCCCTTTATATTTGACGAGAAGCTAGATATGACCTTGATACTGGGCAGCCATTCAAAAAAGATTTCCTTCTCTTCTTTGGTAAGATCGTAGCTAGCAGGACCTTGATACTACTTTGGATCCATACTATCTTTTTAGTTCACACGTTACTGGTCCTCCCGTGCCTTCGGTATATCTTTTCTGTTCTCGTACACTCCCAAGAAGTCTAGCAAGTTCACGCAAACTTTCTTCGTCACGTGCATAATGTTGATTGCGAAGTGGACATCCAGGTCTTTCCAATATGATAGGTCCCAAAATATAGATTTCTTCTTCCACATGGATGTGTGTCCCTAAGTGTCATTCGGAACAGATTGTCTGCCAGGACCCTTTCCAAAGATTACTTGTAAATCATTGACCATGTCAAGTATACCATGACCAATACGGAGGACGAGCTTCTTCTGGTGATCTGCCTCACCTTTGAAGTGCTTGCCCTCTTTCTTAAGGCATGCTTGGTCTGAAGAAATTGACAATATCCCAGGTACCCATTCTTCTTGCATTTGTCCAAATATATATACTTTGAGTATGATCTAAACAGTGGGCGCATGCGTTGTGTCCCTTGTTTGTTTGTCCTGAAAGGTCACTAAGAGCAGGCCAATCATTCATAGTAACAAATAGCAATGCTCGTAGGTCACCTTCCTCCTATTTGTGCTCATCCCACACACGTACACCTTTTCTGCCCCACAACTGTAAGAAGTTCTTCAACTAATGGCCTTAGGTACACTTCAATGTTTTTGCTGGGTTGCTTGGGGCCTTGGCTGAGCACTGGCATCATAATGAACTTCTTCTTCATGCACAACCAAGGAGGAAGCTTATAAATACATAGACTCATAGGCCAGGTGCTACGATTGCTGCTCTGCTCCCAAAAGGATTAATGCCATCTGAACTAGAACCAAACCATACGTTCATTGCGTCACCTGCAAAGTCCCGGCCCTTTCTCTTGATTTTTCTCACCTGCGGCCCGTCAGCGGGTACTCTCAACATCCCCTCTTTCTTACGGTCTTCTTAGTGCCATCGCAACAACTTGGCACGCTATTTGTTTTTGAACAGACGTTTCAACCGTTGTTTTATAGGAGCATACCACATCACCTTGGCATGAACCCTCTTCCTAGGGCGCTCACCCTCAACATCACCAGAGTCATCTTGTCTGATCTTATGCCGCAATGCACCACATACCGAGCATGCGTTCAAATTCTTGTACTCCTCGCCGTGGTAGAGGATGCAGTCATTAGGGCATGCATGTATCTTCTGCACCTTTAATCCTAAAGGGAAGAGAACCTTCTTTGCCTCGTACGTAGTGTTAGGCAATTTGTTATCCTTTGGAAGCTTCTTCTTCATTACTTTTAGTAGTGAACCAAATTCCTTGTCAGATACACCATTCTCTGCCTTCCATAGCAACAATTCCAGTGTGGTAGCGAGCTTTGTGCTGCCATATTCGCAATTTGGGTACAACCATTTTTTGTACTCCTCTAACATGCAATCGAACATCAAGTTCTCCCTTTCACTTTCATATCCTCTCTGTGCATCAACAATGACCCGGTGAAGATCATCATCGGGCACATCTAGTACCTCTTGATCTTCAGCTTTCCCTATTGCAGTATCATCGTATTCAGGGAACATAGGATTCGGATAGTTTATATCATCCTCTTCTTGTTCATTATCTCCCATCATAACCCCTCTTTGTCCGTGCATGGTCCAAACATAATAGTGTGGAATGAAACCCTTCCTAAGTAGGATGACGTGAAGGGTTTTCGAGGAAGAGTAATTGAGGGAGTCCCGGATTAGGGGGTGTCCGGATAGCCGAACTATCACCGTTGGCCGGACTCCTGGACTATGAAGATACAAGATTGAAGACTTCGTCCCGTGTCCGGATGGGACTTTCCTTGGCGTGGAAGGCAAGCTTGGCAATACGGATATGTAGATCTCCTACCGATGTAACCGACTCTATGTAACCCTAACCCTATTCGGTGTCTATATAAACCGAAGGGTTTTAGTCCGTAGGACGAACAACAATCATACCATAGGCTAGCTTCTAGGGTTTAGCCTCTCTGATCTCGTGGTAGATCTACTCTTGTACTACCCATATCATCAATATTAATCAAGCAGGAGTAGGGTTTTACCTCCATCGAGAGGGCCCGAACCTGGGTAAAAACATCGTCTCCCTTGTCTCCTGTTACCATCCGCCTAGACGCACAGTTCGGGACCCCCTACCCGAGATCCGCCGGTTTTGACACCGACATTGGTGCTTTCATTTTGAGTTCCTCTGTGCCGTCACCGTCAGGAAGGATGCCTCATCCCGTCTTTAAAGACGACATTATCGCCAAAGGAGCCTTGGCCGCCGGCCAGACTCTTCGGCTAGGTGGTATCCTTATGGCCACCAGTTCGGCTGCCGCGCCGTCGATGACTTCTCGGGTCATCGAAACCAATCTTCGTGTTAAATCGGAACTTGCCGAGAAACTAGATCCAATCGAGCTCTCCTCCGTGAACAAGCTCTTGGATCGCATCGCCGCCCTGGGAGTCGCCAGTGACTACGATCAGATCGGGCCTAAAACCGATCTGAGAGAGATTAACTCTCCCCAGGCTACCCACCATGTTACTGTGGTAGAGGAGCAATACGGCGACTCTTCTTCTATCTTAAGGACTAGATATGTCCGGATTCCCGACCCCTCCATGTCGGATTCCCGCGGAGGGACGGATGTCGATCAAATCCTGAACTTAAAGTCAGGCGATGGGTTGGATTCATTGGATAACATCCAAAAACCCAAACTTCCAAGTTCGGAAACTTCTCGGCCCCTGAGTCCTAGATTGGACGGGGTTCCGGATCTAGTTCCACCCGCCCACCAAAACATTAGCGATCTATCCCGAATTCGCCAAGAGCCCGCTGAAACAGTACATCATTACTGGGCCAGATTCCTCCTGGTTATGGACAGGATAAAGGACTGCCGAGAGGAGGACGCAATCTCACTCTTCTGCAATAATTGCACGGATGAAGGAATACTAAACGCCATAAGTCGTCGTGAAATTACACGCTTTGCTGACTTGGTGACCATAGTACAAAAGTACTGTGCGATGGAGAGCGCTTGGAAAGTCGAAAGTAAATTTTGGGATAATCCGGCCCTGAACACAGCCCTAGTCCGAAATAAAAGGGTGTATCATCACCAACCACCTGGGTTAAATAGCAAAAAACAAAAACCCTTTAAAGGGTATGGAACCGTACTGGAGGGATGGCTCAACGGGCCCTGCAAAATTCATAGCAGCGAGGATGCCACTCCAACTCATAGCCTTCGAGCATGTTGGATACTACGGCAGGTGGCCAAAAGTGGCGAAGAGCTTCTAGCTTCAGAATCCCAAACCAACAATACCAGTACGGTATTAACAGTCCTCGAGACTTTCGCATCAAATAAAATGCGGAAGCGAACACTCCGCAACCTTGCCGAAGTCTACCAAGTAGCAACAATAAATCCATGGAGTGACACGGCTATTACCTTTAATGCAGTGACGAACCCAAATTCCGATCAGCCCGAGCACCAGCTGCATTGGTCCTCAGTCCAATAGTGGGCGGCTTTCGCCTTACTAAGGTACTCATGGATGGCGGCAGCGGATTAAACCTCATCTATGAGGAAACCCTCCGAAAAATGGAAATAGACTGGAGCCGCATTGAGCGAAGCAGCACAGCCTTCAGAGGAATAATCCCTAGCCGGGAAGCATGCTGCACAGGAAAAATCACACTGGACATAGTGTTCGGCTCACCGGACAATTACAGGTCCGAGGAGGTCACATTTCAAGTGGCCCCGTTCAGCAGCGGATATCATGCTCTATTAGGGCGAGAGGCATTGAAACTTTTTCAAGCTATACCCCATTATGGGTACATGAAGCTTAAAATGCCCGGACCTAACGGAATCATCACTCTCGCTAGTGATCCGAACATAGCACTCCGCGCTGAAAACAAGACAGCCGCACTAGCCCTCGAGGCACTATCCGAAGCCCTAGCGGCCGAGGAACTCACCGCAATGCACTCCACGGTGAACAGGGACGATGTGATACTTGATAAAAGATCCAAGTCCACCTCTTTTAAACCAGCAAATGAAATAGTCAAATTCCAAGTCCACCCAACGGACCCTGCAAAGACGGCTTCCATTGGGGCACAATTAAACCCTGATGTAGACGTCGCACTACGAGAAAACTGGGACATTTTTTCCTGGCACCCTTCAGACATGCCAAGAATCCCACGTCGGCTGGCCGAGCACAGCCTAAATATCCTAACCCAAGAGACAGGCTATGGGAGAGGAGCTAGCCAAACTTCTGGAAGCCGGATTCATCAGAGATATAAAACATCCGGACTGGCTAGCAAATCTGGTGTTGGTACCAAAGAAGGACAAATCCTGGCGCCTATGTGTTGATTTCAAAGACCTTAATAAGGCTTGCCCAAAGGATTCCTTCCCCCTCCCTCGCATTGATCAAATTATCGACGCCACAGCAGGACACGATTCATTGCGCTTCCTCGACGCATACTCCGGCTACCACCAAATCAAGATGGCGGAGCCAGACCAAGCCGCAACGGAATTCATCACTCCATACGGCCCATTCTGCTTCAACACAATGCCCTTCGGGCTTAAAAACTCCGGCGCAACATATCAGCGCATGATTCAGACATGTCTGGCAAACCATATCGGCAAAACAGTGGAGGCATATGTAGATGACGTGGTCGTCAAATCCAAGCATGTCGAAACTCTAGTAGACGACCTGAGGCTCACATTCGACAATCTCCGAAAATATGACATTAAGCTCAATCCGGAAAAATGCGTCTTCGGCGTTCCAGCCGGAAAGCTCTTGGGCTTCATTGTGTCCGGTAGAGGAATTGAAGCAAACCCAGCCAAGATCCGAGCTCTGTCACAATTGGATATTCCAAAAGACCTGAAACAAATACAAAATTGATCGATGCGTGAGCGGCTCTAAGCCGCTTTATTTCACGCTTGGGAGAAAAGGCGTTACCCTTTACCGCCTCCTACGGCGCACCAACACTTCGAGTGGGCGAATGCCGCCACGGCGGACTCAAGAAATAAAAGCCATATTGGCAACAACCGGTCTGGCCGCGCCCAACATGGGCGAACCAATGCTATTATAGATCGCCGCAACACATCAAGTTGTTAGCGCGGTGCTCATCGTCGAACGAGAAACGGACGGACACAGGTTCCCTCTTCAAAAACCAGTTTACTATGTGTCCACTGTCCTAACTCCATGCAAGTCCCAGTACCCACATTATCAGAATATAGCATATGCGGTGTTCATGGCATCCCGGAAGGTGCGACACTACTTTCAAGAGTGTTCGATTACAGTAGCCTCTGAAGTACCTCTTAACGACATTATAAACAACCGCGATGCGACGGGCCGGATTGCCAAATGGGCCATCGAGCTCCTCCCATTCGACATAACCTATAAGCCACGACGAGCTATTAAGTCACAAGTGTTGGCCGATTTCATTGCCGAATGGACCGAAGCCGAACTCCCTAAAGAGTACGACGCATATTCCAATTGGATCATGCACTTCGATGGCTCCAAAATGTTGGCCGGCCTGGGGGCTGGCGTCGTCCTGACGTCCCCAACCGGGGAACCAGTCCAATACGTCCTTCAGATAATGTACACGGACTCCAACAAAGCAGCCGAATACGAGGCCCTTCTGCACGGCCTCCAGATGGCAGTCTCCATGGGCATTAAACGCCTAGAGGTGCGCGGGGATTCAAACCTCGCGATATCTCAAATAAACAGAGACTTTGATGCCAAAGATCCGAAAATGGCAGCGTACCGCAACGCGGTCCTAAAAATGTCAGCACGGTTCGAAGGGCTCAAATTTCATCATATAGCCCGGGATAACAACCAGGCGGCGTACGTATTGGCGCGCATCGGCGCAAAACGCGATGTCGTCCCGCCAAACATCTTCCTGGAATGGCTGTTCAAGCCATCCGTACTATGGAAAGGGGAGTCCGGAAATAGCAATCCAGACCCAACCGCACTGCCTGACACCGAACACTCTGACACAATCGGAGGCTCTGCCAACGAGATAACACCCTCCGCCCACGAAATAATGGCGGTTATTGCCCCGTGGTCGGAGCCATTCCTAGCCTACCGAACTAGGAAGGAACTCCCCGAAGACCAAAATGAGGCTCGCTGCATAGTACGGCGATCCAAAGCCTATAAAGTCCATGAGAGAGACCTCTATAAGAAAAACACAACAGCAGTCCTTCAAAGGTGTATCTCCGATGAGGAAGGGCGAAACCTCCTGGCTGAAATTCATGCCGGACTGGTGGGCACCACGCCGCAGCCCGGGCCCTTGTAGGCAAGGCCTTCCGTACAGGATTTTATTGGCCGACGGCCCGGGCAGATGCGCAGGATTTAGTCCAACGATGCGTCGGTTGCCAGCTTTTTGCTAACAAAAGCCACATGCCACCCACCGCCCTCAAAACTATACCCATCACCTGGTCGTTCGCGGTCTGGGGGCTTGACATGGTTGCACCCCTTAAGGGAGGAACCCACAAGCAAAAATACCTATTGGTCTTGGTGGATAAATTCACCAAATGGATAGAGGCCAAGCCTGTTAAAACGGCCGAATCCGGACCGGTGATAGACTTCATATCAGGGGTAGTGCACCGTTACGGGCCCCCCAAAGATCATCATCGATAACGGCACCAACTTCACAGCCGATGAGGTCAAATTATGGTGCAAAAACATGGGCATCAAGCTCGATTACGCCTCAGTCTATCACCCTCAAACTAACGGTCAAGTCGAGCGGGCAAACGGTCTAATCATGAGCGGCATTAAACCCAGACTAGTGCGGTCCCTTAAGGAATCTAACACGCACTGGGTAGAGGAGCTCGACTCCGTACTCTGGGGGCTCCGGACCACGCCAAATCGCACTACCGGATTCACACCATTTTTATGGTGTACGGCGCAGAGGCAGTTTTGCCCTGCGACATAATTCATGACTCACCTCGCGTGCACATGTATGAAGAAAGAGAAGCCGAACTCGATCGGCAGGACAGTCTGGACGCCTTGGAGGAGGAGCGCGACATGGCAAAAGCCCGTTCCGCATTTTATCAACAGCAGGCTCGAAGATATCAAAGCAGAGAAGTACGGGCCAAAGCTTACAACATTGGCGAACTAGTTCTACGCCTGCCGGACAAGAAAAAGGACAAACTAAGCCTAAATGGGAAGGTCCCTTCATCATCGACCAGGTCCTGACCGGCGGGGCATACCGTCTGTGAAACGCATCGGATAACCGACTCGAGCCAAACCCATGGAACGCAGCCCGTCTATGAAGATTCTACGCCTAGCGCCGGACTCTGAGTTAGTCTCCTTCCTCCGTCTAAAATTTATACTTTACCTGGCTTTTATTTCTCTCCTTCCTCCTCCTTCTTCTTGAAGCCTTTAGAGGCTCGCTTGCGCTTTGTTCGCACATACTTGACGCGCCACCCGCACTCATTATACCTGGGGGCTTCTTTAACAGAAGCTTATTTATACGGGCTTCATGCCCAACACATGTGTCAAACTTCCGCATGTACCTTTTATTCACCATTATATGCATCGATATGACTTAAGTTTTGGCCAAGCTGGGTTGCCTGGATCCTGTGCTTACCCCTACGTTCCCGATTGTTCGGCTAGGCGGTAAAGGAGCACCTCTGCGATTATTCTTGCGGGTCACCGGATGTGTACCTCGACCGGGTGAAGCCAAAGCTAGCGTTCTTAAGGGAATATTCGGTCGGTGAACTGAAAGATGATTTTTAACTATTTATCCATCAACCCCCAGATGATTTTCTGCTTTCTTAGCAGTTTGGACATGCACTTTAGGGCATGCCTCCAAGGGAAAGGAACCCTTAACGGAACTATTCTCCCTGGAAGATGTTTCTTACTATCCATGTAATATAACATAACTAGTTGGGCACTTGTCTGATACAGCAATAATGACCCCTACGCCTTGTCTCCATGCATGCCCCGGTTCTTACATAACCCCGAGGGTATTTGTACACACTCCGGACTATTGGGTCCCGAGGTTGAAGCGAAAAGGTCCGCTACGACAGACGATCTACAATCCGGCTGGAAGGCATTTTACATGTCATTTTAAATTACATAGTCAACTTGACCGATTGTATTCCTCTTCATTACCATATAATAGGCTGTCTAGTTTACAGTCCTGCTGGGAATACTTTGCGACCAACTCTACTTGGCCGTACACTAAGCTCACAGGGATCTCCTTCCCATCGAGCCCCACAGGTCCGACCTCGGCCATGTGGTTTGGGTCAGCCTTCGTGTAACGCGTCTTCACCATGGCCCAGGCCTCCCGGGCGCCTTGACGGCAGGCTGATATCTTCCATAGCCGGAAGCGCCGCCGTGCTCCCTGAAGCTTCTCCGCAAGCTCTCCAAGGCCTTCGGGTATGGAGATGGATGGCCACAAGGCCTGGGCGACACCTCTCATCACCTGCCGAACTCGTTCGTGCAGTTGCAGCAGTTCGGGAAGTAGGTCACCCATTCAACCGGGCATTTCCTCTGCAGGACGACCTGTGAGCATACCTACAGACATAGTTCTGTTAGTCGACTTCCTTGCCGAACTCTTTTTTTCAATAGTTCGCTCAAGCACTTACTATAAATGCCGCGACGAAGCCGCCGATTCTCCTTAACGGAGTCAGACAGCTGGGCTCGAACATCTTTTAGTTCCTCGCCCAGCTGGGTGTTGGCATCTTGGAGATTATTTTTCTCTTGCCTCATCCTTGTAAGCACATTCTCGCCGGCTTTTAACCGGCGTAGGAGCTGTTGCTTGTCCGGATCTAGTCTGGCGCCATCTGCAATATTATTGTCAGACTTATACACACGCCGCACTTCACAAACTACTTATTTTTCGAAGTATATATTACCGGAGGGGGTCTCTGTGGCTCCCCCGGTGGCGGCTTGTGCGGCCTCAAGCTGGGCCTTGCACTCTTCAAGCTCCTGGGACAGAAGGGTATTCTTTTCCGTAAGATCCTGCATAACGAATGATCCTTAAATCAGTTCTTCTAACTAATTTAAGTCCCGGGGGCTACTGGCATATAGAACTGTCAAAATTCCTTACCCGTATGTCTTTCACATACTGCTCCGTGGCTCTGGCTAGGCCATCTTGAGCGGCACGGAGGTGCGCTTCTCCCGAATTAAAGGCGTCCAATGCCTCTTGGGAGAAACATGTGTCACGTAGAACAGTCCGGTGGCGCCTATGATTCATGGCGCTCTCCACCTCCGACTTGGTGGCGGACAGTCTGTCGGCATCCTCCGTTGGAGGAGCATCTGATGCACGCCTCGTGTTTGTACCCCTTTTCGGACTCGGCTTTTGAGCCTGGTTGGCGGAGGTCCGATTGGCAACTTCTCCGGACTCAGTCCGGCGAGCGCTCTTTTTCCTGAAAAAACCACGAGCGTCAGTGTGCCTCCCATGAACCTCTCCTTAAAACACGATGGCACATCATACCGTTGAGGCGACGTCTCGAGTCCCACCGCACTCCTTTTCCGCCTGCTGGACCGAGCTGCCCCTTGTTGGACGGCCGCGGCTGGCTCAGCTTCCCATTGTGAAGGCACCCCCTGCGAAACACCATCAAATACGGGGTGATTAGAAATAAAGCACGGGTGGGTCATGGTATCCGGACTTCGGTCACGGTTACCTGGGAGGCCGGAAATAGTCCGGGGTAGTCGGCCGTAATGGCCACCAAAGCATTGTCGATGCTAAGTTGATGGAACACCCAGTCGATCATCTCCACCTTTATATCCGAGTCCTCTTCGGAGGCCGGATCGAGGGACCGTTTCGGATCCTCTGGTTGTGGAGGTGGGCTGTGTATCTTCTCCACGGCCCGGCGCAGTTCCTGCGTAGAAACCATGAAATGAGATATTTAACCACGGGAACATGGATCGGACAGGCCACAAGGATATTCGCTTACCCAACTTCGAGGATTATTTGAAGAAAACCCGCTCAGTGGATTGACATGGAGAAAATCCTCCTCTTCCCCTTTGTACATGGCGGACAAGGTCTTCACCAGTTCGGTGACCGATCCCGGCCCTTTGCGGCCGTGGCGGGTGGCATCATCCTCCCCGTTGAAATCCCACATGGGGTGGCCCCTATATTGGAGCGGCTGAACTCCCCTCATAATGCAGATTGCCATGACTCCAATCATGGTCAATCCGGCATGAGCCAGCAATCTTATTCGGCTCATCAAGTAAAGGACGTCCCGGTCATTTTCCCTCTGGGGGCTCCGCGGGCGCCAGCTTAAGCGCTTCTTCAGAGGAGCGTTGCTAAACTCTGGAAGGCCGATCCGAACAGGATCCGGCAGCGGGACGTCCTCCATGTAAAACCATTCCGAGGGCCAGTCTTCGAACGCCTTCTTTGGGGTTCCGGATAGGTATCCGGTCCCAGCGATGCGCCATAATTCGGCTCCGCCCACTTGATATATTGACCCTTCGTGAGAACGAGGCACAAGGCAGAACAATCTCTTCCACACAGCGAAATGGGCCTCGACGCCCAGAAACAGCTCGCAAAGGGCCACGAAGCCCGCTATATGCAAGATGGAGGCTGGTGTAAGGTTGTGCAGCTGAAGGCCGTAGAACTCCAGAAGCCCCCGGAGAAACGGATGGATTGGAAATCCGAGTCCTCTCATTAAGTAAGAGACGAAGCATACCCGCTCTCCCTTAGAGGGATCGGGGACGCTCTCCGCCTGCTTCCCGCCCTTATAAGTGGCGAGTCCGGAATGCACCGGAAACAAGAAGGCCGGGGGAAGGAATCCCTTGGTTTGGAGCACCACCAATTCGCTGTGCGGGACTGAGCATCTCCCCCAATCTCCGGGCTGAGGGCTGGGAGCGCGAGAGGAGGAGCCGCGTCAACTGTCCATGATGGAGTGGATTTTTTGTCAAAGGCGCTCTGATGAAGGCTCGCGAAGGGAGGATGGTGCGATCCGGATCTGGATCCCCGTCTCTTTTATAGACGGCTGATTTGCACAGCAAGGGGGGTAAATGTAAAAATACCCTGACTTTTCGCATTCATTCAACATGTGGAAGATTTCCATTACTAGGCGTAGAAGCCAAGGAGCGCAGCATTTATCAAAAGCCGGACACTATTCGACAAGTATATGGAATTTGGAGAAGAACCCGCCTCGCAATGCCGAAGACAATCTACGCGCCGGACTCAGTGTCATTGAAGCCTGGTTCGGGGGCTACTGAGGGAGTCCCGGATTAGGGGGTGTCCGGATAGCCGAACTATAACCGTTGGCCGGACTCCTGGTGAGGGAGTCCCGGACTAGGGGCTGTCCGGATAGCCGGATTATCGTCGCGGCTGGACTCCAAGACTATGAAGATACAAGATTGAAGACTTCGTCTCGTGTCCGGATGGGACTTTCCTGGGCGTGGAAGGCAAGCTTGGAGATATGGATATGTAGATCTCCTACCATTGTAACCGACTCTATGTAACCCTAACCTATCCGGTGTCTATATACACCGGAGGGTTTTAGTCCATAGGACGAACAACAATCATACCATAGGCTAGCTTCTAGGGTTTAGCCTCCTTGATCTCGTGGTAGATCTACTCTTGTACTACCCATATCATCAATATTAATCAAGCAGGAGTAGGGTATTACCTCCATCGAGAGGGCCCGAACCTGGGTAAAAACATCGTGTCCCTTGTCTCCTGTTACCATCCGCCTAGACGCACAGTTCGGGACCCCCTACCCGAGATCCGCCGGTTTTGACACCGGCATTGGTGCTTTCATTGCGAGTTCCTCTGTGTCGTCACTGATAGGCCCGATGGCTCCTTCGATCATCAACAATGACGCGGTCCAGGGTGAGACTTTTCTCCCCGGACAGATCTTCGTGTTCGGCGGCTTTGCACTGCGGGCCAATTCGCTTGGCCATCTGGAGCAGATCGAAAGCTACGCCCCTGGCCATCAGGTCAGATTTGGAAGTTTGAACTATACGGCCGATATCCGCGGAGACTTGATCTTCGACGGATTCGAGCCGCAGCCAAGCGTGCCGCACTGTCTCGATGGGCATGATCTAGCTCTGCAGCCGAACAGTGCCCTGGAGGCCGCACCAGTATCCGCTCCGACCCTTAATCCGGAGCCGGATTCCCCGATCGAGGACGAGTGGTTGGACACCGCCTCGGGGGCTACAATCTCTACGGCGATCGAGCCGAACTCCATCCCTGTCCTTTGCGAAGACCTCGACTCCAGGGTGCCGGACTCCTCTCCGGACTCCGAACCCTCCGCGCCCCTGCCAATCGAATCCGATTGGGCGCCGGTCATGGAGTTCACTATCGCGGACATCTTTCAGCACTCGCCCTTTGGCGACATCCTGAATTCACTAAAGTCTCTCTCTTTATCCGGAGAGCCCTGGCCGGACTACGGACAGGAAGGTTGGGATGCGGACGACGAAGAAATTCAACGCCCACCCACCACCCACTTTGTAGCCACTGTCGATGATTTAACCGACATGCTAGAGTACGACTCCGAAGACATCGACGGTATGGACGACGACGCCG
Organism: Aegilops longissima; assembly: GCA_021605205.1. Taxonomy (NCBI): domain Eukaryota; kingdom Viridiplantae; phylum Streptophyta; class Magnoliopsida; order Poales; family Poaceae; genus Aegilops; species Aegilops longissima. The sequence continues at coordinate 3,069,716 of CM038676.1, read as the reverse complement.
GAGACGACCAAGACCCAGCGCCTACAGGGCACTGGAAGGCCACCTCGTCATATGACATATACATGGTGGACATCCCAAAAGATGGGAACGGCGATGGAACACGGAGGATGACCCCTCCAAGAAACAGCCGAAGCGCCGACGTCAGCGGCGCCGCTCTAAATCCCGCCACAATAAAAACAGTGATTCCGGCACGGGAGATAATAACACCCCGGACAGTGCCGAAGAGAATCCCCTCCAGCAGGACTCAGCGCAGGAGGAGGGAGAAGCAAGTCCGCACGACAGTGCGGCAGAAAGAGAGGTCGAGGACGATAATTATGCGCCTCCCTCCGAAGATGAGGCAAGCCTCGACGACGACGAATTTGTTGTGCCTGAGGATCCCGCCGTACAGGAGCGTTTCAAATGCAGGCTTATAGCCACGGCAAGCAGCCTCAAGAAAAAGCAGCAACAACTTAGAGCTGATCAAGACCTGCTAGCTGACAGATGGACTGAAGTCCTTGCAGCCGAAGAGTATGAACTCGAACGCCCCTCCAAAAGCTACCCCAAACGAAGGCCGTTGCCTCGACTAGAGGAGGAAGAACCCAAGTCGCCTGCGCACGGCATGGCAGACCGGCCACCCCGTGGCCGCGACAGAGAAGCCTCTCGGCCCTCCGCTCAAGCCACATCCCGACGCTGCTCAAAAAGTACCAAGGCACGGGAAAATGCGCCGGACTTGCGAGATATATTGGAGGATAAGGAAAAACATACAAGATCGATCTACGGATCGCGTGGGCGCCCGGCAATGTGGGATTATTACCGTTGCTTCGGATACAGCAAAACCGGCCGGGACGAACACAGTAGACAAAGCTCATATGAGCTACGTCGTGATATAGCCCAATACAGAGGCGCCGCACACCCACTATGCTTCACAGATGAAGTAATGGATCATCAAATCCCCGAGGGCTTCAAGCCCGTAAACATCGAATCATACGATGGTACCACAGATCCTACGGTCTGGATCGAGGATTATCTCCTTCATATCCACATGGCCCACGGTGATGATCTACATGCCATCAAATACCTCCCACTCAAGCTTAAAGGACCAGCTCGACATTGGCTCAATAGCTTGCCAGTGGAATCAATTGGTTGTTGGGAGGACCTGGAAGCCGCATTCCTTGATAACTTCCAGGGCACATATGTGTGACCACCAGACGCCGATGACCTTAGCCACATAATTCAGCAGCCAGAAGAATCGGCCAGACAATTCTGGATTCCTAACAAAGAAAAATCAAATCGTTGACTATCCGGATGCAGAGGCCCTTGCAGCCTTCAAACATAACATACGCGACGAGTGGCTTGCCCGGCACCTAGGACAGGAAAAGCCGAAATCTATGGCAGCCCTCACAACCCTCATGACTCGCTTTTGTGCGGGAGAGAACAGCTGGCTAGCTCGAAGCAACAACTTGGCCAAACATCCTGATAGTCCGGATACCAAGGACAGCAATGGCAGGTCGCGTCACAACAAGAACAAGCGCCACATTAACGGCGATAATACTGAAGATACGGCCGTCAATGCCGGATTCAGAGGCTCTAAACCCGGTCAGCGGAAGAAGCCACTCAAAAGAAATACCTAGGGCCCGTCCAACTTGGACCGCATACTCGATCGCTTGTTCCAGATACATGGCACCCCCGAAAAACCAACCAATCACACCAACAGGGACTGTTGGGTGTTCAAGCAAGCAGGCAAGTTAAGTGCCGAACTCAATGACAAGGGCTGCATAGTGATGACGAGGAAGAGCCCCGGCCGCCGAACAATAAAGGACAGAAGGGTTTTCCTACACAAGTGTGGACGGTGAACATGGTATACGCAACCCACATACCCAAAAGGGAGCGGAAGCGTGCACTAAGGGACGTACATGCGATGGAGCCAGTCGCCCCGAAGTTCAACCCATGGTCTTCCTACCCGATCACCTTCGATCGAAGGGACCACCCCACTAGCATCCGTCACGGCGGCTTCGCCGCATTGGTTCTTGACCCAATTATCGACGGATTTCACCTCACCAGAGTCCTGATGGATGGCGGCAGCAGCCTGAACCTGCTTTATCAGGATACAGAGCGCAAAATGGGCATTGACCCCTCAAGGATTAAACCTACAAAGACGACCTTTAAAGGCGTCATACCGGGTGTAGAGGCCAGTTGTACGGGCTCAGTTACACTCAAGTGGTCTTGGATCCCGGATAACTTCCGAAGCGAAGAGTTAATCTTCGACATCGTCCCATTCCGCAGCGGCTATCATGCACTGCTCGGACGAACCGCATTTGCAAAGTTCAATGCGGTGCCGCACTACGCATACCTCAAGCTCAAGATGCCAGGCCCTCGAGGAGTAATCACGGTCAATGGAAACATTGAACGCTCTCTCCGAACGGAGGAGCACACGGCGGCCCTCGCGGCGGAGGTACAAAGCAGCCCCTCACAGCAATTCATGAGTCCGGCCACTAAGCGTCCGGACACTGTCAAGCGCGCCCAGAGTAACCAACAACAAGACCACCTGGCACGATTCAAGCACGAGTAGGAATCCGGCCTTAACCCCAGCCCTCGCGAAATTGCGAAGCTAGTATTACGCGTACATAGTTACGCTCTGGAGATACCATGGGCATATGGGGAGGGGCAAGACAAGGGCACGCCAAGAATGCGGCTCGACCGCACCAGGGGCTCCCGTTTGTGTCATTTCTTTTTTTTTCCTTTTTTCTTCCTTTTTTTTTACTTTCAGGACTCTGTTTTTGAGAAGTCCTGTCCGGCACTTGAATCGCCGAACTCACGATGCAACAGCCAGGGAAGCAGAAAGCCACGTCGAGTTTTCAGGTGGTCTCTATTACGAGCATTATACCTGTTTTAAATACCATCCCGCAGCTTACCCCTGGAGGGGGACATGTTAGATAGTCCCATCCCTTGCTTATCGCACTGTTTGTATCATTCTGCTTCCATTGCAGTACCTTTTTGAATAAACAATACATAGCTTTTGCTTATTATTGCTCTACTTCCTTTATATATACATATGTTCATTTCACGACATGTTGCAACCGTACACTTTGGTACGGCCAATACACCAGGGACTTAAGTATCCCAAAATTATGGTGTGATAAGTCCGAACACTTTCACAAGTGCGGCACCCCAAACTTATAGCATTATATGAATTGGCTCCGAATCATGTCTTGGGTCAATAGTTGGGTTTGCCCGGCTCCCGTGTTTTGCTACCTTACGTTCCGCTATATCGGCAAAGGTAGCACCGGGAGAACCACTGCGATTGTGCCCCAGTTATGCTGGGTCGAGCACCTCAGTGGAGAAAGCTAAAACTGACCGTCATGATAAGGCGAGAGCCGGTCGCTGTTCGAGAGGTTTTTTCGGGTCCCTAAAGACTTATGCCGCTAAGAGCGAGGAACCGGAATTGTCCGGCCAAGGCATGGATAGCGCCCCGAACTCGGTCTTCCGAATATTAGGGGCTTTGCCGAAATTTAAAATTATAGAATTCTATGGCTAAGTGAGAGTGTTCAAGCATTATAAGTCTGGTTGCCTTGTTTGTTGTGTTGAGCGCCTCCCTAGATGGACCCAAGAATGGGAACAAGAGTGCTCAAGTTTATCCCGAACACCCCATCACTCGTGGCATGCGGGCTGAAGCCAACGACTTGCCATCTCTCAAATTTGATAAACAGCCGCACAGAAGGTAATATTTTAAATTAATAAGCGTTGCTTAGCGCATATGAACAAGTTTTCAGCGTACAGGATAACAAACGCGAGCCTATTCAAAAATTACATCCTTGGAGCACTCATCCGCTATTCGGCGGGCACCCTTCAGGAGGCCCTCATAGTACATTTTGGGCGTGCGATGGTCATGGCCCTTCGGTGGCCCGTCCGTCACGAGCTTCTCCGCATCTAGCTTGCCCCAGTGCAATTTAGCACGGGCAAGGGCCCGACGGACCCCTTCAATGCAGACGAAGCGCTTGATGACTTCGATTCGCGGAAAGGCATCCACCAGCCGTTGCACCAAGCCGAAGTAGCTCCCGGGCATGGCCTCCAATGGCCACAGCTGCGCTATAACGCCCTTCATGGCCTGTTCGGCGACCTTGTGGAGCTCGACCAGCTGCTTCAGCTGGTCGCTTAGGGGCACCGGATGTCCGGCCTCAGCATATTGAGACCAGAACACCTTCTCCGTGGAGCTCCCCTCCTGGGCGCGGTAGAATGCGGCAGCATCAGACGCACTACGGGGCAAATCTGCGAATGCTCCTGGAGAGCTCCGAATCCGGGTAAGTAATAGGTAATTGACTTTTACATTCTTGCTTTGCATAAAGAATGCCTTACCCGCCGCTATCTTCTTTAGTGCTCCAATTTCTTGGAGGGCTTTTTGGGCCTCGCCCTTAGCAGCTTTGGCACTCTCAAGAGCCGAGGCGAGCTCGGACTCTCGAATCCTCGAGTCACGCTCCAAACCCTCGTGTTTTTTCACGAGAGCTTGGAGCTCGTGCCGTACCTTGGCCAGCTGCGCCTCTTCCTTCTCTCGCTCGGTGCGTTCCGCAGCCGCTTTGTTTTCGGCCACGGACACCGCTTCCTTCAGGGTCGCCACCTCGTTCGTGGCCCCTACGGTACCCATGTTATTCCTGTTATTTTTTGCAACCAAAACCTTTTCTATAAGGTATTTATTTAATAAGGTATTACTTACCTTCCTTGTCCTCGAGCTGCTTCTTGGCTTGTCCGACCTCGTTCTCGGACCGCTCGAGGTTCTGCTTCAATACATTGACCTCCGCAGTCAGCGCGGCAGAGGTCAGCAGCGCAGCCTGCATTCCCATATTGACATACTTATGTTAGACTCCTGCGTATATCTTTTTAGATCCTTAGTCCGGCTTTTCTTTCCGAACACCGAACTAAGCATCAGGGGCTACTGTCTATGCGGTAATATATTTATATGTTTTAAACTTACCTCAAAGCCTGTTAGAAGGCTGGTACAGGCTTCGGTCAGTCCGCTCTTGGCGGACTGAACTGTCCGGATCACCGCACCCATAACAGTACGGTGCTCCTCCTCGATGGAGGCGCCGTTGAGCGCCTCCAGTAAGCTATCCGATGCCTCCGGTTGGACGGAGGACACGGCGTCTTACCCTTCTTGCGAAGGATCCACTGTCCGGACTTCGGAACCGCTGATGGTTCCGGCATGGAGTCCGGACGAGGGTCGGGCTTAGAGCCCCTCGGGGTCTTGCCCCCCGCGCGCCTGGAGTCCGGGAGGTCGCCTTGTGGCACCTCCTGCGCTACCTCCTCTTGACCAAGCCCCCCTTGGGGCCCCACCGCGGCGTCGTCCGCAGCGTGAGGCGAGGAGGCGGTCGGAAGCGAAGTACTCCCCATTTCCGACGATCCCAGGGACCCGGTCAATGAATCGGCGAACTCGCCCTTGGGCGGGCTGCATGATTGTTCGGCATTAGAGAACACTATGCAATTATGAAAAAGCCGTGGGTATCCGGACACTTACGATCTCGCCAGGGGCTTGGCCCTTCTTGGCCAGTCCTCCTCGTTGTCGTCGACATTGGTGGAGAAGTCCGGAGGAAGGGTTCTTCCCTTCTTGGTCACTCCAGCCTCCCCCGTTGGGGTGGCCTTCCTTTTCTTCTCCTCCCCCGCTGGGGGAGGAGCTTCTTCTTCTTACTCCTCGTCCTCAGGAGAAGATTCTGCTTCAGAATCTGACATCACCTGGCGTCGGGAGCTCCTTCGAGTTCCCGTGGCCTCCTTCTTGGCCTTCTTCTCCGGCACCACATGGGGCGCCGGAGCCAGCAGCCCCGTTAATCGTGCGTCCTCCGGGTCTTCCGGCAAAGGAGCCGGACAGTTAATCTGTCCGGACGTCTTCAGTCAGTCCTGTCAAAGATTAGGGAGTTTTAGATCCCGCGTAGAGTCAATCTATGAAAAAAGAGTCCCGTAAAGGGTAAAATAACTTACCTCGCCGGCTGGACGCCGCGAGCTGTATCCGCGATCTTTGGTAGCGGATGCTGGGGCTTCAGCGCCCTTGAACAGCACCTTCCAGGCATCTTCGTACGTAGGGTCAAAGAGCCGGCTCAAGGCTCGGTGTTGTGCCGGATCAAATTCCCACAAATTGAAGGCCCATTGTTGGCATGGGATAATCCGGCGGATGAGCATCACCTGGATTACGTCGACAAGCCTGAGATTCTTGTCCACCAGGTTTCGGATGCATGTCTGGAGTCCGAATAGCTCTTCCGAATTCCCCCACGTCAGGCCCGTCTCTTTCCATGACGAGAGTCGTGTGGGGAAGCCAGATCTGAATTCGGGGGCCGCCGCCCATTCGGGGTTACGTGGCTCGGTGATGTAGAACCACCCCGATTGCCACCCCTTTATTGTCTCCACAAAGGCGCCCTTGAGCCACTACCTTCGGCCGGACGTTGAAGATCTTCAGCCACAAGCCGAAGTGGGGCTGGATGCAGAGGAAGGCCTCACACATGACGATAAACGCCGAGATGTTGTGGATGAAATTCGGGGCCAGGTCATGGAAGTCCAGGCCTTTGTAGAACATGAGCCCCCGGACAAATGGGTGAAGTGGAAAACCTAGTCCGCGGAGGTAGTGGGGTAGAAACACTACCCTCTCATGGGGCCCGGGGGTTGGAATAAGCTGCCCCGCACCTGGCAGGCTGTGCGCGATGTTGCCGGACAAGTATCCAGCCTCCCGCAGTCTTGTGATGTGCCCCTCCGTGACGGAGGAGACCATCCACCTGCCTCCCGCTCCTGACATGGTTGGAGAAAGATCGAGGTGCGATGTGCGGACTTGGGCGCTGGAGCTCGAGTGCGCGGAAATGGATAAGCAAAGGAGGAAGAAGGCGTAGGTGAAAAGGTGGATCCTTATCCCCTTATATGGACGGACGAAGCTATGCGTCCCCCACCAGCCTGGTAAAACTCGCTTGTTTCCCAAGCGCCGTAATCAATGGCGCGGATGGGTTACCCACGTCCGTATTGATGAGAAACCCGGAATAAGGGGGTACTGTTGGAAATATGCCCTAGAGGCAATAATAAAGGGATTATTATTATATTTCCTAGTTCATGATAATTTTATTTTATTCATGCTATAATTGTATTATCCGGAAATCGTAATACACGTGTGAATACATAGACCACAATATGTCCCTAGTGAGCCTCTAGTTGACTAGCTCGTTGATCAACAGATAGTCATGGTTTCCTGACTATGGACATTGGATGTCATTGATAACGGGATCACATCATTAGGAGAATGATGTGATGGACAAGACCCAATCCTAAGCATAGCACAAGATCGTGTAGTTCGTTTTGCTAGAGCTTTTCCAATGTCAAGTATCTTTTCCTTAGACCATGAGATCGTGTAACTCCCGGATACCGTAGGAGTGCTTTGGGTGTACCAAACGTCACAACGTAACTAGGTGACTATAAAGGTGCACTACATGTACCTCCGAAAGTGTCATTGGGTTGACACGGATCGAGGCAGGATTTGTCACTCCGTATTACGGAGAGGTATCTCTGGGCCCACTCGGTAATGCATCATCATAATGAGCTCAAAGTGACCAAGTGTCTGGTCACGGGATCATGCATTATAGTGCGAGTAAAGTGACTTGCGGTGCGAGATTGAGCGAGGTATTGGGATACCGACGATCGAATATCGGGCAAGTAACATACCGATTGACAAAGGGAATTGTATACGGGGTTGCTTAAATCCTCGACATCGTGGTTCATCCAATGAGATCATCGAGGCGCATGTGGGAGCCAACATGGGTATCCAGATCCCGCTGTTGGTTATTGACCGAGAGTCGTCCCGGTCATGTCTACATGTCTCCCGAACCCGTAGGGTCTACAAACTTAAGGTTCGGTGATGCTAGGGTTGTATGAATATGAGTATGCAGCAAACCGAAAGTTGTTCGGAGTCCCGGATGAGATCCCGGACGTCACGAGGAGTTCCGGAATGGTCCGGAGGTAAATAATTATATATAGGAAGTGCTGTTTCGGCCATCGGGAGAGTTTCGGGGGTCACCGATATTGTACCAGGACCACCGGAAGGGTCCCGGGGGTCCACCGGGTGGGGCCACCTATCCCGGAGGGCCCCGTGGGCTGATGTGGGGAGGGAACCAGCCCCTGGTGGGCTGGTGCGCCCCCCCTTGGGCGCCCCTGCGCCTAGGGTTGGAAACCCTAGGTGGGGGGCGCGCCCCACTTGCCTTGGGGGGTACTCCACCCCCCTGGCCGCCGCCCCCTTGGGAGTTTCCCATCTGCAGGGCCGCCCCCCCCCTTGGGGGCCTATATATAGGAGGGGGGAGGGAGGGCAGCCGCACCCTGCATCTAGGCGCCTCCCTCTCCCCTGCTACACCTCTCCCTCTCGCAGAAGCTCGGCGAAGCCCTGCTGCGGTGACTGCTGCATCCACCACCACGCCGTCGTGTTGCTGGATCTTCAGCAACCTCTCCTTCCCCCTTGCTAGATCAAGAAGGAGGAGACGTCACGCTGACCGTACGTGTGTTGAACGCGCAGGTGCCGTCCGTTCGGCGCTAGGATCTCCGGTGATTTGGATCACGACGAGTACGACTCCCTCAACCCCGTTCACTTGAACGCTTCCTCTCACGATCTACAAAGGTATGTAGATGCACTCCGATCACTCGTTGCTAGATGAACTCATAGATGGATCTTGGTGAAACCGTAGGAATTTTTTTTATTTTCTGCAACGTTCCCCATCAGTGGCATCATGAGCTAGGTCTATGCATAGTTCTCTTTGCACGAGTAGAACACAAATTTGTTGTGGGCGTAGATGTTGTCAACTTTCTTGCCACTACTAGTCTTATCTTGCTTCAGCGGTATTGTGGGATGAAGTGGCCCGGACCAACCTTACACGTACGCTTACGTGAGACAGGTTCCACCGACTGACATGCACTAGTTGCATAAGGTGGCTAGCGGGTGTCTGTCTCTCCCACTTTAGTTGGAGCGGATTTGATGAAAAGGGTCCTTATGAAGGGTAAATAGAAGTTGACAAATCACGTTGTGCCTTTCACGTAGGTAAGAAAACATTCTTGCTAGAACCCTATTGCAGCCACGTAAAACTTGCAACAACAATTAGAGGACGTCTAACTTGTTTTTGCAGCAAGTGTTTTGTGATGTGATATGGCCAAAGTTGTGATGAATGATGAATGATATATGTGATGTATGAGATCATGTTCTTGTAATAGGAATCACGACTTGCATGTCGATGAGTATGACAACGGCAGGAGCCATAGGAGTTGTCTTTATTTTTGTATGACCTGTGTGTCATTGAGAAGCGCCATGTAAATTACTTTACTTTATTGCTAAACGTGTTAGCCATAGTAGTAGAAGTAATAGTTGGCGAGCAACTTCATGGAGACACGATGATGGAGATCATGATGATGGAGATCATGGTGTCATGCCGGTGACAAGATGATCATGGAGCCCCGAAGATGGAGATCAAAGGAGCTATATGATATTGGCCATATCATGTCACTACTATATAATTGCATGTGATGTTTATTATGTTTATGCATCTTGTTTACTTACAACAACGGTAGTAAATAAGATGATCCCTTAAAATAATTTCAAGAAAGTGTTCTCCCTAACTATGCACCGTTGCTAAAGTTCGTCGTTTCAAAGCACCACATGATGATCGGGTGTGATAGATCCTTACGTTCACATACAACGGGTGTAAGACAGTTTTACACATGCAAAACACTTAGGTTAACTTGACGAGCCTAGCATGTACAGACATGGCCTCAGAACACAAGAGACCGAAAGGTCGAACATGAGTCGTATGGAAGATACGATCAACATGGAGATGTTCACCGACGATGACTAGTCCGTCTCACGTGATGATCGGACACGGCCTAGTCGACTCGGATCATGTAACACTTAGATGACTAGAGGGATGTCAAATCTGAGTGGGAGTTCATTAAATAATTTGATTAGATGAACTTTATTATCATGAACATTAGTCTAAAATCTTTGCAAAATGTCTTGTAGATCAAATGGACAACGCTCATGTCACCATGAACTTCAACGCGTTCCTAGAGAAAACCAACTTGAAAGATGATGGCAGCGACTATTCGGACTGGGTCCGGAACCTGAGGATCATCCTCATAGCTGCCAAGAAACAATATGTCCTAGAAGCACCGCTACGTGATGCACCCATCCCAGAGAACCAAGACGTTATGAACGCTTGGCAGTCTCGTGCTGATGATTACTCCCTCGTTCAGTGCGGCATGCTTTACAGCTTAGAACCGGGGCTCCAAAAGCGTTTTGAGCAACACGGAGCATATGAGATGTTCGAGGAGCTGAAACTGGTTTTCCAAGCTCATGCCCGGGTCGAGAGATATGAAGTCTCCAACAAGTTCTATAGTTGTATGATGGAGGAAAATAGTTCTGTCAGTGAGCACATACTCAAAATGTCTGGGTTGCACAATCGCCTGTCCCAGCTGGACATCAACCTCCCGAATGAGGCGGTCATTGACAGAATCCTTCAGTCGCTCCACCGAGCTACAACAGCTTTGTGATGAACTACAATATGCAGGGGATGGTGAAAACTATTCCTGAAGTATTTTCAATGCTGAAGTCAGCAGAGGTAGAAATCAAGAAGGAGCATCAAGTGTTGATGGTCAATAAAACCACTAAGTTCAAGAAGGGCAAGGGTAAGAAGAACTTCAAGAAGGGCGACAAGGATGTTGTCGCTACCGTAAGCCAGATTGCGGGAAGAAGTCAAGCAATGGACCCAAGCCTGAGACCGAGTGTTTTTATTGCAAAGGAAGGGTCCTTTGAAGCGGAACTGCCCCAAATACTTAGCAGACAAGAAGGCCGGCAACACTAAAGGTATATTTGATATACATGTAATTGATGTGTACCTTACCAGTACCCGTAGTAACTCCTGGGTATTTGATACCGGTGCCGTTGCTCATATATGTAACTCACAGCAGGAGCTACGGAATAAGCGGAGACTGGCGAAGGACGAGGTGACGATGCGCGTCGGGAATGGTTCCAAGGTCGATGTGATCGCCGTCGGCACGCTACCTCTACATTTACCTACGGGATTAGTTTTAAACCTCATTAATTGTTATTTAGTGCGAAGTTTGAGCATGAACATTGTATCAGGATCTCGTTTAATACGAGATGGCTACTCATTTAAACCCGAGAATAACGGTTGTTCTATTTATATGAGATATATGTTTTATGGTCATGCTCCGATGGTCAATGGTTTATTCTTAATGAATCTCGAACGTGATGTTACACATATTTATAGTGTGAATACCAAAAGATGTAAAGTTGATAACAATAGTCCCACATACTTGTGGCACTGCCGCCCTGGTCACATTGGTGTCAAACGCATGAAGAAGCTCCATGCCGATGGACTTTTAGAGTCTCTCGATTATGAATCATTTGACACATGCGAACCATGCCTCATGGGCAAAATGACCAAGACTCCGTTCTCCGGAACAATGGAGCGAGCAACCAACTTATTGGAAATCATACATACCGATGTGTGCGGTCCAATGAGCGTTGAGGCTCGCGGAGGATATCGTTATGTTCTCACTCTCACAGACGACTTAAGTAGATATGGGTATGTCTACTTGATGAAACACAAGTCTGAGACCTTTGAAAAGTTCAAGGAATTTGAGAATGAGGTAGAGAATCAACGTGACCGAAAAATAAAGTTCTTACGATCAGATCGTGGAGGAGAATATTTAAGTCACGAATTTGGTACACACTTAAGGAAATGTGGAATCGTTTCACAACTCACGCCGCCTGGAACACCTCAGCGTAGCGGTGTGTCGAGCGTCGATGTCGCACTCTATTGGATATGATGCGCTATGATGTCTCTCACTGATTTTCCGCTATCATTTTGGGGATACGCTCTAGAGACAGCTACATTCACTTTAAATAGGGCACCGTCTAAATCCGTTGAGACGACACCGTATGAATTATGGTTTGGGAAGAAACCTAAGCTGTCGTTTCTAAAAGTTTGGGGATGCGATGCTTATGTCAAGAAACTTCAACCTGAAAAGCTCGAACCCAAGTCGGAAAAATGTGTCTTCATAGGATACCCTAAGGAAACCATTGGGTATACCTTCTACCTTAGATCCGAAGGCAAGATCTTTGTTGCCAAGAACGGATCCTTTCTGGAAAAGAGTTTCTCTCGAAAGGAGTAAGTGGGAGGAAAGTAGAACTCGATGAAGTACTACCTCTTGAACCGGAAAGTAGTGCAGCTCGGGAAAATGTTCTGTGGTGCCTACACTGACGGAGAGGAAATTAATGATGATGATCAAGGTACTTTGGATCAAGTTGCTACTGAACTTCCGAGGTCCACAAGGACACGTTCCACACCAGTGGTATGGCAACCCTGTCACGGAAATCATGTTGTTAGACAATGGTGAACCTTGAACTATGAAGAAGCGATGGCGGGCCCAGATTCCAACAAATGGCTTGAAGCCATGCAATCCGAGATAGGATCCATGTATGAAAACAAAGTATGGACTTTGACAGACTTGCCAGATGATCGGCGAACGATAGAAACAAATGGATCTTAAGAAGAAGACGAACGCGGATGGAAATGTTACCATCTATAAAGCTCGACTTGACGCTAAGGGTTATCGGCAAGTTCAAGGGGTTGACAATGATGAGACTTTCTCTCCCGTAGCGAAGCTGAAGTCCGTCCGAATCATGTTAGCAATTGCCGCATACTATGATTATGAGATATGGCAAATGGACGTCAAAATGGCATTCCTTAACGGCTATCTTAAGGAAGAACTGTATATGATGCAGCCGGAAGGTTTTGTCGACCCTAAGAATGCTAACAAGGTATGCAAGCACCAGCGATCCATTTATGGGCTGGTGCAAGCATCTCGGAGTTGGAACATTCGCTTTGATGAGATGATCAAAGCGTTTGGGTTTATCTTGAGACTTATGGAGAAGCCTGCGTTTACAAGAAAGTGAGTGGGAGCTCTGTAGCATTTCTCATATTATATATAGATGACATACTTTTGATGGGAAATGATATAGAACTTTTGGACAGCATTAAGGCCTACTTGAATAAGAGTTTTTCAATGAAGGACCTTGGAGAAGCTGCTTACATATTAGGCATCAAGATCTATAGGGATAGATCGAGACGCCTCATAGGTCTTTCACAAAGCACATACCTTGATAAGATATTGAAGAAGTTCAAAATGGATCAGTCCAAGAAAGGGTTCTTGCCTGTATTACAAGGTGTGAAATTGGGCTCGGCTCAATGTCCGACCACGGAAGAAGATATAGAAGAGATGAGTGTCATCCCCTATGCCTCAGCCATAGGGTCTAATATGTATGCCATGCTGTGTACCAGACCTGATGTAAACCTTGCCGTAAGTTTGGTAGGAAGGTACCAAAGTAATCCCGGCAAGGAACACTGGACAGCGGTCAAGAATATCCTGAAGTACCTGAAAAGGACTACGGACATGTTTCTCGTTTATGGAGGTGACGAAGAGCTCATGGTAAAGGGTTACGTCGACGCCAGCTTCGACACAGATCTAGATGACTCTAAGTCACAAACCGGATACGTGTATATGTTAAATGATGGAGCAGTAAGCTGGTACAGCTGCAAGCAGAGCGTCGTGGCGGGATCTACATATGAAGGGGAGTACATGGCAGCCTCGGAGGCAGCGCATGAAGCAATTTGGGTGAAGGAGTTCATCACCGACCTAAGAGTCATACCCAATGCGTCGGGGCCGATCAAACTCTTCTGTGACAACACTGGAGCTATTGCACTTGCCAAGGAGCCCAGGTTTCACAAGAAGACCAGCCACATCAAGCGTCGCTTCAACTCCATTCGTGAAAATGTTCAAGATGGAGACATAGAAATTTGCGAAGTACATACGGATCTGAATGTCGCAGATCCGTTGACTAAACCTCTTCCGCGAGCAAAACATGATCAACACCAGAACTCTATGGGTGTTCGATTCATCACAATGTAACTAGATTATTGACTCTAGTGCAAGTGGGAGACTGTTGGAAATATGACCTAGAGGCAATAATAAAGGGATTATTATTATATTTCCTTGTTCACGATAATTGTCTTTTATTCATGCTATAATTGTATTATCCAGAAATCGTAATACACGTGTGAATACATAGACCACAATATGTCCCTAGTGAGCCTCTAGTTGACTAGCTCGTTGATCAACATATAGTCATGGTTTCCTGACTATGGACATTGGATGTCATTGATAACGGGATCACGTCATTAGGAGAATGATGTGATGGACAAGACCCAATACTAAGCATAGCACAAGATCGTGTAGTTCGTTTTGCTAGAGCTTTTCCAATGTCAAGTATCTTTTCCTTAGACCATGAGATCGTGTAACTCCCGGATACCGTAGGAGTGCTTTGGGTGTACCAAGCGTCCTGGCGTAAGCTGGGTGACTATAAAGGTGCACTACAGGTACCTCTGAAAGTGTCTGTTGGGTTGACACGGATAGAGACTGGGATTTGTCACTCCGTATTACGGAGAGGTATCTCTGGGCCCACTCGGTAATGCATCATCATAATGAGCTCAAAGTGACCAAGTGTCTGGTCACGGGATCATGCATTACGGTACGAGTAAAGTGACTTGTCGTACCGACGATCGAATCTCGGGCAAGTAACGTACCGATTTACAAAGGGAATTGTATACGGGGTTGCTTAAATCCTCGACATCGTGGTTCATCCGATGAGATCATCGAGGAGCATGTGGGAGCCAACATGGGTATCCAGATCCCGCTGTTGGTTATTGACCGAGAGTCGTGCCGGTCATGTCTACATGTCTCCCGAACCCGTAGGGTCTACACACTTAAGGTTCGGTGACGCTAGGGTTGTATGAATATGAGTATGCAGCAAACCGAAAGTTGTTCGGAGTCCCGTATGAGATCCCGGACGTCACGAGGAGTTCCGGAATGGTCTGGAGGTAAAGAATTATATATAGGAAGTGTTGTCTCGGCCATCGGGAGAGTTTCGGGGGTCACCGGTATTGTATCGGGACCACGGAAGGGGTCTGGGTCCACCGGTGGGGCCACCTATCCCGGAGGGCCCGTGGGCTGAAGTGGGAGGAACCAGCCTGGTGGGCTGGTGCGCCCCTTGACCCCAGCGCCTAGGGTTGGAAACCCTAGGTGAAGCCCACTGCCTTGGGGGTACTCCACCCCCCTGGCCGCCGCCCCCCTTGGGAGTTTCCCATCTGCAGGGCCGGTGCCCCCCCCCTTGGGGGCCTATATAAAGGAGGGGGGAGGGAGGGCAGCCGCACCCTGCATCTAGGCGCCTCCCTCTCCCCTGCTACACCTCTCCCTCTCGCAGAAGCTCGGTGAAGCCCTGCTGCGGTGACTGTTGCATCCA
The DNA here is from genome assembly GCA_021605205.1 of Aegilops longissima. Taxonomy (NCBI): domain Eukaryota; kingdom Viridiplantae; phylum Streptophyta; class Magnoliopsida; order Poales; family Poaceae; genus Aegilops; species Aegilops longissima. The sequence goes on along the minus strand of CM038676.1, from coordinate 3,054,361 downwards.
CCACCACGCCGTCGTGCTGCTGGATCTTCATCAACCTCTCCTTCCCCCTTGCAGGATCAAGAAGGAGGAGACGTCACGCTGACCGTACGTGTGTTGAACGCGGCGGTGCCGTCCGTTCGGCGCTAGGATCTCCGGTGATTTGGATCACGGCAGCACGACTCCTCAACCCGTTCACTTGAGCGCTTCGCCACGATCTACAAAGGTATGTAGATGCACTCCGATCACTCGTTGCTAGATGAACTCATAGATGGATCTTGGTGAAACCGTAGGAATTTTTTTTATTTTCTGCAACGTTCCCCATCAGGCACGATCTATGCTTTGATAAGACGTGCGAAGGAAACCGCCTCGCTAAACACGCTGAGGAGGAACAGTAAAAACGATTCATATAAAGGCCTGGCTGTGGCGTGATGTCACGCCCGCGGAATCGTCGGCAGATCTGTGCAAAAATCATTCTCCAGCGGTGTTATGTGGAACTTGTTTTGCAGAGCGGACACTATCCTTGTGTTCAAAACCTTCTATGAAGTATTCGGAGGAAGAACCCGCCTTGCAATGCGAAGACAATATGCGCGGACTCGTCGTCATTGAAGCCTGGGTCGAGGGCTCTTGAGGAGTCCGGACTACGGGTGTCCGGATAGCCGGACTATCGTCGCGGCGGACTCCAAGACTATGAAGATACAAGATTGAAGACTTCGTCCCGTGTCCGGATGGGACTTTCCTGGGCGTGGAAGGCAAGCTTGGCGATACGGATATGTAGATCTCCTACCATTGTAACCGACTCTGTGTAACCCTAACCTATCCGGTGATCCCGGGACAACGAGATCCGGGGCGGACATGGGCGCGTTTGGATTGGGGGCGGTGGATCTCATCCACCCGACCCGATCCGGCGAGAGGCGGCGCCGGCGAGCTTGGACGCCGGGCGACGGAGGAGATCCGCGGCATGGAAGGCCGGGTGGCGGGAGGGCGGGGCGCTTGATGGTCGGCGGCGCTGGCGGGCGGCGCGGTTCCGGCGGGGGGCGGCGAAGGTCGGCTGGCAGGGGCGGGCGGAGGCGCGACCCAGGCGGCGGGCGTGGCGGCTCGGCCGCCAGCCGCGGGAGGAGCAGGGGTGGCGGCCGGCGGCGGGAGGCGCCGACGGGCGTGATCCGCGAAGGGGCGGCGGAGCAGGGTGCTCGGGGGAGGCGCGTGGGAGCCGGGCGCTTGGAGAGAGAGGCGGGGTGAGGTCCGCGCGCTGGTTGGCTGAGGCGGCAGGGAAGGCGACGTGTCGACGCGGGATTCGGCGGGTAGCGGCGACGGACATGTCCGGCCGTCGCGGACGTGTCGATGGGCGGGGAGGCTAGGCTAGGGTTTGGACCAGGGATTTGGGGAGGCACATATTTATAGGTAGAGGGAGCTAGGAGACTCCAAATGAGGAGCAGTTTTACCACACGATCGCGATCAAGCGAGCGAGAGCATGGAGGGATTTGGATGGGCTCATTGGTTGTGGTGAAGAGGGCTGGGCTGCAAAGAGAGGGGTTTGGTTCTGCGGTTAACCGTTGGGGCATCAAACGACCTCCAAATGGAGCGAAATTTGGAGACGGTCTACGGTGATATACCAAGGCCACTCGGCAAACCTCAGTCCATTCGAGAATGATTTTCTCCTGCTCACGAAACAAGGTCGAGAGGTGCGACGGGGCACGTGCGAGTGTGTCTGTTCTCATAACTGACAACGGAGAGAACCGGGGGAACCCGAACGGATGCAAGTTTTGAAAACATGCAGATGAAATGCAGATGATGACATGGAAAAATGCAACACACAAGCAAATGACATGGCAACTATGGTGAATAACTGGAGGACACCTGGCGCATCGGATCCGGGGCGTTACACTTTCTGACCGAAGAGTGCATCTCCTACTGCATGAATTATCTATGCATCGAGAACCCCATTGGTCTGCCCGTCAACAGGCACCTCGGCAGGCTCGCTGGATGGGGTGACCGCGAGGGTCGCCGCAAAATGCATGTCGACTTCGCGGGTCGACTCGCCGACTTTGAAAGAGCAAACCTAGTCGCGCTACAACACATAGACGTGGTCGATCCTTGGGTGGTAGAGCACAAAACCTTTATTGAGAAGACGTACAATGATCGAGGCCAACAGAGGACGGACGAAGATATGTTTCACGCGTTGGTTCAAGCAGAAGCTTCAGTCGTACCTGAGGGAGTCCTGGACTAGGGGGTGTCCGGATGGCCGGACTATCGTCACGGCCGGACTCCAAGACTATGAAGATACAAGATTGAAGACTTTGTCCCATGTCCGGATGGGACTTTCCTTGGCGTGGAAGGCAAGCTTGGCGATACGGATATGTAGATCTCCTACCATTGTAACCGACTCTGTGTAACCCTAACCTATCCGGTGTCTATATAAACCGGAGGGTTTTAGTCCATAGGACGAACAACAATCATACCATAGGCTAGCTTCTAGGGTTTAGCCTCCTTGATCTCGTGGTAGATCTACTCTTGTACTACCCATATCATCAATATTAATCAGGCAGGAGTAGGGTATTACCTCCATCGAGAGGGCCCGAACCTGGGTAAAAACATCGTGTCCCTTGTCTCCTGTTACCATCCGCCTAGACGCACAGTTCGGGACCCCCTACCCGAGATCCGCCGGTCTGGACACCGACACCTGGACTATGAAGATACAAGATTGAAGACTTCGTCCCGTGTCCGGATGGGACTTTCCTTGGCGTGGAAGGCAAGCTTGGCAATACGGATATGTAGATCTCCTACCAATATAACTGACTCTGTGTAACCCTAACCCTATTCGGTGTCTATATAAACCGAAGAGTTTTAGTCCGTAGGACGAACAACAATCATACCATAGGCTAGCTTCTAGGGTTTAGCCTCTCTGATCTCGTGGTAGATCTACTCTTGTACTACCCATATCATCAATATTAATCAAGCAAGAGTAGGGTTTTACCTCCATCGAGACGACCCGAACCTGGGTAAAAACATCGTGTCCCTTGTCTCCTGTTACCATCCGCCTAGACGCACAGTTCGGGACCCCCTACACGAGATCCGCCGGTTTTGACACCGACAGTAATCCTTCGTATTCCCACAGTGAACCCATGGACAGTACATAAAACCACTCTGCTTGGTTGCCTCAGCCACACCGAGAAACTTATGCAGGCCCGTAGTGTACTCCGAAGTGCGTCGGTCACCATACATCCATTGGTGGTTCATCTGTATTATGTAATTAAGTATATCAAAAACATTACAACACATCACGAATAGAGAAATGATCAAATTAATACAAGTTCATGATCACATTAAAACCAAAGTACAGTAGTGATCAAATGTTATTACTGCAAAAATAAATACATAAGTTTCAAATATAGTTTGCATAAAACAACATACAACTATGTAAAACATTTAAATGCAACAACAAATGCGATTAAAATCGCAACTAAGGTAACAGTTGATCCAACAACATAATGATACCAAGCCTCTTTATCAATGGCATATTTTCTAATATTCCTAATCTTCAAGCGCATTGCATCCCTCATGATCTTGTGATCATCGATGACATCGGTAACATGCAATCCATTGTCATCTTCTCTTCTTCAATTCTTTTCCACTTTTATTTCAAATAATTGTTTTCTCTTTCAACTAAATTTAACCTCTCGACAAGAGGGTCGGTTGAAATTTCCGGTTCACGTACCTGAAGGGATCGAGATGGACCTAGAGGGGGGGGGGGGGTGAATAGGTACAACTACAAATTTTAATTATTACTTAGCAATTTTAGGCAATAGTGCGGAATATGAAGGTGAGCCTAAGAAGTGCAAGTGAGTAATAAATACTAAGCAAGTAACCCAAGCACTTAAGTAAGCAAGCACAATATGATGTTAGTAAGTGCAAAGAGACAAGTAACCACAAGTAGAGAGTTAGGGTTAGGAATAACCGCAACTCCGGAAGACAAGGATGTATGTCGATGTTCACTTCCTTGGAGGGAAGCTAGTCACCGTTAGAGAGGTGGATGTTACCACGAAGGCACACCAATGCCACAAAGGCTCACCCTATTCTCCCTTTGAGACAACACCACGGAGGCGTTTATCAACCGGACTAGGGGGTCTCGGGAGACAGGGACTCCCGGACTAGGGGGTGTCCGGATAGCCGGACTATCGTCACGGCCGGACTCCAAGGCTATGAAGATACAAGATTGAAGACTTCGTCCCGTGTCCGGATGGGACTTTCCTTGGCGTGGAAGGCAAGCTTCGCGATACGGATATGTAGATCTCCTACCATTGTAACCGACTCTGTGTAACCCTAACCTATCCGGTGTCTATATAAACCGGAAGGTTTTAGTCCGTAGGACGAAGAACTTCATCATCAACAATCATACCATAGGCTAGCTTCTAGGGTTTAGCCTCCTTGATCTCGTGGTAGATCTACTCTTGTACTACCCATATCATCAATATTAATCAAGCAGGAGTAGGGTTTTACCTCCATCGAGAGGGCCCGAACCTGGGTAAAAACATTGTGTCCCTTGTCTCCTGTTACCATCCGCCTAGACGCACAGTTCGGGACCCCCTACCCGAGATCCGCCGGTTTTGACACCGACATTGGTGCTTTCATTGAAAGTTCCTCTGTGTCGTCGCCGTCAGGTGGGATGTCTCGCCTCGTCTTTAAAGACGACACCCTCGCCAGAGAAGCCTTGGCCACCGGTCAGACTCTTCGGCTTGGCGGTTTTCTCATGACCGCCAGTTCGGCCTCCGCGCCGACGATGACCTCTCGAGTCATCAAATTCAATCTTCATGTTAGTTCGGAACTGGCCGAACAGTTTGATCCGATCGAGCTCTCCTCCATAAATGAGCTCTTGGATCGCATCGCCGCCCTGGGAGTCGCCACAGATTACGACCGGATCGGGCCTAAAACCGATCTAAGAGAGATCAACTCTCCCCAGGCTACCCATCATGTTCTGTGATAGAGGAGCAATGCGGCGATTCTTCCCCTACCTTAAGGACTAGTTACGTCCGGATTCCTGATCCCTCCATGCCGGACTCCTGCGGAGGGACGGATGTTGATCAAGCCCTAACCCTAAAGTCAGGCGGCGGGCCGGACTCATTGGATTGCACTCAAAAATCCAGAATTCCGAGTTCAGAAGCTTCTCGCCCCTTGAGTCCTGAATTGGACGGGGTTCCGGATTTAGTACCACCCGCCCACCCAAACATTGGCGATCGCTCTCGAATTCGGCAAGAGCCAGCTGAAACAGTACATCATTACTGGGCCAGATTCCTCCTGGTTATAAACAGGATAAAAGACTGCCGAGAGGAGGCCGCAATCGCAATTTTTTGCAATAATTGCACGGACAAGGGAATACTATACGCCATAAGCCGTCGCGAAATCACACGCTTTGCTGACTTGGCGACCATAGTGCAAAAATATTGTGCAATGGAGAGCGCCTGGAAAACTGAAAGTAAATTTTGGGATAATCCGGCCCTGAATACATCCCTAGTCCGGAACAAAAGGGTGCATCATTATCAAGCACCGGGGTTGAATACCAAAAAACCAAAACCCCCTAAAGTGTATGGAACCGTACTGGAGGGTTGGCTAAACGGACCCTGCAAAATTCATAGCATAGAGGGCGCCGCTCCAACTCATATCCTTCGAGCATGTTGGATACTACGGCAGGTGGCCAAAAGTGGCAAAGAGCTTCTAGCTTCAGAATCCCAGCCCAGCAACACCAGTACGGTCTTAACAGTCTTCGAGATTTTCACATCAAATAACATGCGAACACAACAACTCCGCAACCTTGCCGAAGTCTACCAAGTAGCAACAATGAATCCATGGAGTGACACGGCTATTACCTTCAATGCCAGTGACGAACCTAAATTCCGAACTGCCCGGGCACCAGCCACATTGGTTCTCAGCCCGATAGTAGACGGCTTTCGCCTCACTAAGGTACTCATGGATGGCGGCAGCGGACTAAACCTCATCTATGAGGAAACTCTCTGAAAGAAGGAAATAGACTGGAACCGCATTGAGCGAAGCAGCACAACCTTTAGAGGAATAATCCCTAGCCGGGAAGTATGCTGCACAGGAAAAATCTCGCTGGATGTAGTGTTCGGCTCGCCGGACAATTACAGGTCCGAGGAGGTCACATTTCAAGTGGCCCCATTCAACAGCGGATATCACGCAATACTAGGATGAGAGGCATTCAGAATTTTCCAAGCTATACCCCATTACGGGTACATGAAGCTTAAAATGCCCGGTCTGAACGGAATCATCACTCTTGCTAGTGATCCAAGCATAGCGCTCCGCGCCGAAAATAAGACAGCCGCACTAGCCCTCGAGGCACTATCCGAAGCCCTAGCGGCCGAGGAACTCACCACGATGCGCTCCACGATGAACAGGGACGATGTGATACTTGATAAAAGATCCAAGTCCACTTCTTTTAAACCAGCGGATGAAATAGTCAAATTCCAAGTCCACCCAACGGACCCAGCAAAGACGGCCTCCATCGGGGCACAATTAAACCCTGATGTAGACGCCGCACTACGAAAATTTCTACAAGAAAACTGGGACATCTTTGCCTGGCACCCTTCAGATATGCCAGGAATCCCACGTCAGCTAGCCGAGCACAGCCTAAATATCCTAAAAGGATTCAAGCCAGTCAAACAGGCTCTTCGGCGCTTTTCCGAACCCAAGAGACATGCCATGGGAGAGGAGCTAGCCAAACTTTTGGAGGCCGGATTCATCAGAGATATAAAACATCCGGACTGGCTAGCGAACCTAGTGATGGTACCAAAGAAAGATAAATCCTGGCGCCTATGTGTTGATTTCAAAGACCTCAATAAGGCTTGCCCAAAGGATCCCTTCCCCCTCCCACGAATTGATCAAATCATTGACACCACAGCAGGACACGACTCATTGTGCTTCCTCGACGCATACTCTGGCTACCACCAAATCAAGATGGCAGAGCCAGACCAAGCTGCAACAGCATTCATCACTCCATACGGCCCGTTCTGCTTCAACACAATGCCCTTTGGGCTGAAAAACGCCGGCACAACATATCAGCGCATGATTCAGACATGTCTGGCCAACCAGATCGGCAAAACGGTGGAAGCATATGTAGATGACGTGGTCGTCAAAACCAAAGACGTCGAAACTCTAGTAGACGATTTGAGGCTCACATTCGACAAACTTCGAAAATATGACATCAAGCTCAATCCGGAAAAATGCGTCTTCGGCGTTCCAGCCGAAAAGCTCCTGGGCTTCATTGTGTCCGGTAGAGGAATTGAAGCAAACCCAGCTATGTGTAGCTGCTCTAAGCCGCTTTATCTCCCGTTTAGGAGAAAAGGCATTACCTCTTTACTGCCTCCTCCGCCGCACCGAACACTTCGAGTGGACGGATGCCGCCACGGCAGGACTCGAAGAAATAAAGGCCATTCTGGCAACAAATCCAGTCCTGGCCGCGCCCAACACGGGCGAACCAATGCTATTATATATCGCCGCAACACATCAAGTTGTCAGCGCGGTGCTCGTCATCGAACGAGAAACGGACGGACACCAGTTCCCTGTCCAAAAACTGGTCTATTATGTGTCCACTGTCCTCACTCCATGCAAGTCCCGGTACCCACACTATCAAAATATAGCATATGCGGTGTTCATGGCATCCCGGAAGCTGCGACACTACTTTCAAGAGTGTTCGATAATGGTAGCCTCCGAAGTACCTCTTAACGACATTATAAACAACCGCGACGCGACGGGCCGGATTGCTAAATGGGCCATAGAGCCACGACGAGCTATTAAGTCGCAGGTTTTGGCCGACTTCGTGGCCGAATGGACTGAAACCGAACTTCCAAAAGAGTACGGCGCATACTCCAATTGGACCATGCATTTTGACGGCTCCAAAATGTTGGCTGGCCTGGGGGCTAGCGTCGTCCTGACGTCCCCAACTGGAGACACAGTCCAATACGTCCTTCAGATAATGTATACGGACTCCAACAATGCAGCCGAATACGAGGCCCATCTGCATGGCCTCCGGATGGCAGTCTCCATGGGCATTCAATGCCTAGAGGTGCGCGGGGATTCAAACCTTGCAATATCTCAAATAAATGAAGACTTTGACGCCAAAGATCTAAAAATGGCAGCATACCGCAATGCGGTCCTAAAAATGTCAGCACGGTTCGAAGGGCTGGAATTTCATCATATAGCCCGGGACAACAACTAGGCAGCAGATATATTGGCACGCATCGGCGCAAAGCACGATGCCGTCCCACCCAATATCTTTTTGGAATGGCTGTTCAAGCCATCCGTACTATGGGAAGGGGAGTACGGCAATAATAATCCGGACCCAACCGCACCGCCCGATGCCGAACACTCTGACACAACCGGAGGCTCTGCCCCCGAGATAACACCCTCTGCTCACAAAATAATGGCGGTTATCGCCCCGTGGACGGAACCATTCCTAGCCTACCTAACTAGGCAGGAACTCCCCGAAGACCAAAACGAGGCCCGCTGCATAGTACGGCGTTCTAAAGCCTATAAAGTCCATGAGGGAGAGCTTTATAACAAAAGCACTACCGGAGTCCTTCAAAGGTGTATCTCTGAAGAGGAAGGGCGAACCCTCCTGGCTGAAATTCATGCCGGACTGGGTGGGCACCACGCCGCAGCCCGGGCCCTTGTAGGCAAGGCCTTCCGTACAGGATTTTATTGGCTGACGGCCCGGGCAGACGCGCAGGACTTAATCCAACGATGCGTCGGTTGCCAGCTTTTTGCTAACCAAAGCCACATGCCACCCACCGCCCTTAAGACTATACCCATCACCTGGCCGTTCGCGGTCTGGGGGCTTGACATGGTTGGACCCCTTAAGGGAGGAACCCACAAGCAGAAATACCTATTGGTCATGGTAGATAAATTCACCAAATGGATAGAGGCCAATCCTGTTAAAACGGCCGAATCCAGACCAATGATAGACTTCATATCCGGGGTTGTACACCGTTACGGTGTTCCCCACAGTATTATCACTGATAATGGCACCAACTTCACAGCCGATGAGGTCAAACTATGGTGCAAAAACATGGGCATCAAGCTCGATTACGCCTCAGTCTATCACCCTCAAACTAATGGTCAAGTCGAACGGGCAAACGGTCTAATCATGAGCGGCATTAAACCCAGACTAGTGCGGTCCCTCAAGGAATCTAACACGCACTGGGTTGAGGAGCTCGACTCCGTACTCTTGGGGTTGCGGACCACGCCAAATCGCACTACCGGATTCACACCATTTTTCATGGTGTACGGCGCAGAGGCAGTCTTGCCCTGCGACATAATTCATGACTCACCTCGAGTGCGCATGTATGAAGAAAGAGAAGTCGAACTCGATCGGCAGGACAGTTTGGACGCATTGGAGGAGGAGCGCGACGTGGCAAAAGCTGGTTCCGCATTTTATCAACAGCAGGCTCGAAGATATCAAAACAGGGAAGTACGGGCCAAAGCTTATAACGTTGGCGAACTAGTTCTACGCCTGCCGGACAAGAAAAAGGACAAACTCAAGCCAAAATGGGAAGGCCCCTTAATCATCGACCAGGTCCTGACCGGCGGAGCGTACCGTCTACGAAACGCAGCGGATAACTGACTTGAGCCGAACCCATGGAACGCAGCCCGTCTACGAAGATTCTGCGCCTAAGTGCCGGACTTCAAGTTCGTCTCCTTCCTCCATCCGCATTCTTTATTTTTTGTTTTTTGCTGTCTTTTATTTCTCTCCTTCCTCCTCCTTCTTCTTGTAGCCTTTAGAGGCTCATTTGCGTTTTTTCCGCACACATTATACCTGGGGGCTTCTTTAACAGAAGCTAATTTATACGGGCTTCATGCCCAGCACATGTGTTAAACTTCCGCATGTACCCTTTATTCGCCATTACATGCATCGATATGACTTAAGTTTTGGCCAAGCTGGGTTGCCTGGCTCCTGTGCTTACCCCTACGTTCCCGATTGTTCGGCTAGGTGGTAAAGGGAGCACCTCTGCGATTGTTATTGCCGGGTCAGCCGGATGTGTACCTCAGACTGGGTGAAGCCGAAAGCTAGCGTTCTTAAGGGAATATTCGGTCGGTGAATTGAAAGATGATTTTTTTAACTTTTTACCCATCTGCCCCCAGATGATTTTCTGCTTTCATAGCAGCTTTGACATGCACTTTAGGGCATGCACCCCAGCGAAAGGAACCATTAACGGAACTATTCTCCCTGGAAGATGCTTCTTACTACCCATGTAATATCGCATAACTAGTTGGGCACTTGTCTGATACAGCAACAATGACCTCTACGCCTTGTCTCCATGCATACCACGGCTCTTATATAACCACGAGGGTATTCGGACACACTCCGAACTATTGGGTTCGGAGGTTGAAGCGAAAAGGTCCGCTACGACAAACGATCTACAATCCGGCTAGAAGACATTTCTTTAATGTCATATTTTTACATAGTCAATTCGAATCATTGTATTCCTCCTCAATGCCATCTAATAGGCTATCTAATTTACAATCTTGCTGGGAATATTTGGCGGCCAATTCTACTTGGCCGTACACTAAGCTTACAGGGATCTCCATCCCATCCGGCCCCACAGGTCCGACCTCGGCCATGTGGTTTGGGTCAGCCTTCGTGTACCGTGTCTTCACCATGGCCCAGGCCTCCCTGGCGCCTTGGCGGCAGGCCGATATCTTCCGTAGCCAGAAGCGCCGCCGTGCACCTTGAAGCCGCTCCGCCAGCTCCCCAATGCCTTCGGGCAAGGAGATTGATGGCCACAATGCTTGACCGATGCCTTCCATCACGTGCCGGACTCGTTCGTGCAGCTGACGCGGTTCGGGAAGGAGATCAACCGAAGAATTGGGCATCTCCTCCTCAGGACGACCTGTGAGTAAACCTGCATACATATTTATGTTAGTCGCCTTCCTCGCCGAACTCTTTCAAAGTTCGCTCAAGCACTTACTGAAAATGCCGCGACGAAGCCGTCGATTCTCCTTCACGGAGTCAGATAACTGGGCACGAACGTCCTTCAGTTCCTCAGCCAGCTTGGTGTTGGCGTCTTGGAGGTTATTCTTCTCCTGCCGCACTCTTGTAAGCACGCTCTCGCCAGCCTTTAACTGGCGCAAGAGCTGTTGCTTGTCCGGATCCAGTCCAGCGCCATCTGCAATATTTTTGTCAGATTTACACACATGCCGCACTTCCTAAATTATTTATCTTTTGAAGCATATCTTACCAGCGGGGGTCTCGGTAGCTCCCCCTACAGCGGCTAGTGCGGCCTCAAGTTGGGCCTTGCACTCTTTGAGCTCCTGGGACAGTCGGATATTCTTTTTTGTAAGATCCTTCATAATAAATGATCCTTAAATCAGTTATTCTAACTATTTTAAGTCTCGGGGGCTACTGGCATATATAACTGTCCAAATTACTTACCTTTATGTCCTTCACATACTGTTCCGTGGCTCTAGCTAGTCCATCTTGAGCGGCATGGAGGTGCGCATCTCCCGACTCAAAGGCATTCAAGGCCTCCGGGGAGAAACACGCGTCACCAAGAACTGTCCGGCGGCGCCTGTGGTTCAAGGCGCTCTCCACCTCGGAGTTGGTGGCGGAAAACCTGTCGGCATCCTCTGTCAGAGGAACATCCGACGCACATCTCGTGCTCGCCTCAGCCTCCTGAACCGGCTTTGAAGCCTGTCCGGTGAAGGTTCGATCGGCAACCTCTCCGGATTCAGTCCGGCGAGCGCTCTTTTTCCTGAAAAGGATATCGGCGATTAGTTCGCCTTCCAGGAATCAATCCTAGGTGTACGGTGACATGCCATACCATTGCGGTGGAGTTTCCATCCGGACCGCACTTCTTTTTAACCTGCGGGGCCGCACTGCCTTTTGTTGGTCAGTCACCGCAGGCTCGGCATCCTGCCTCGAAGGTACCCCCTGCGAAACACCATTGGTATACGGTGATCAATAATAAAGCACGGATGGGTCGTTATCAGAATTTTGGGATCTCGGTCTCCTATACCTGTGAGGCTGGAAGTATTCCATGGTAATCCGTTGTAATGGCGACCAACGCGTTGTCGACGCTAAGTTGGTAGAATACCCCATCGATCAACTCCACCTTTATATCCGGATCCTCTTCGGAGGTCGGATCGAGGGACCGTTCTGGATCCTTGGGTTGTGGAGGCGGGCTGTGTATCTTCTCCACAGTCCTCGCAGGTCCTGCGCAAAAACAAAACCATGAAATGAGATATTTAACTGTGGGAACATGGATCGGACAGATCGCAAAGATGTTTGCTTACCCAGCTTCGAGGATTACTCAAAGAAAACTCCTTTAGTGGGTTGAGACGGAGGAAATCCTCCTCCTCTCCTTTGTACATGGCAGACAAGGTCTTCACCAGTTTGGTGACCGATTCCGGCCCTTTGCGGCCATGACGGGTGGCGTCGTCCTCCCCGTTGAAGTCCCACATGGGGTGGCCTCTGTATTGAAGCGGCTGCACTCCCCTCATAATGCAGATTTCCATGACCCCTGGCATGGTCAATCCGGCATGAGCTAGTAACCTTATTCGGCTCATCAAATAACGGACGTCCTGGTCATCTTCTCTCAGGAGGCTCCGAGGGCGCCAGCTTAGGCGCTTCTTTAGAGGAGCGTTGTTGAACTCCGGAAGGCCGATCCGAACAGGATCCGGCAGTGGGACGTCCTCTAGGTAAAACCATTCCGAAGGCCAGTCCTCGGACGCCTTCTTTGGGGTTCCGGACAGGTATCCGGTCCCGGCGATGCGCCATAGCTCGGCTCCGCCCACTTGATATATTGACCCCTCATGAGAACGGGGCACTAGGCAGAATATTCTCTTCCACAATCCGAAGTGAGCCTCAACGCCCAAGAATAGTTCGCAGAGGGCCACAAAGCCCGCGATATGCAGGATGGAGGCAGGAGTAAGATGGTGCAATTGGAGGCCGTAGAACTCGAAGAGCCCCCGGAGAAACGGATGGATGGGAAATCCGAGGCCTCTTACTAGATAAGAGATGAAGCACACTCGCTCTCCTTTAGAGGGATTGGGGACGCTCTCCGCTTGCTTTCCGCCCTTGTAGGTGGCAAGTCCGGCTCGAACTGAAACCAAGAAGGCTGGGGGGAGAAATCCCTTGGTTTGGAGTATAACTAGCTCGTTATGCGGGACTGAGCATCTCTCCCAATTTCCTGGCTGAGGGCTGGGAGCGCGAGAAGAGGAGCCGCGTCGACTGTCCATGGTGGAATGGGCTTAGGTCAGAGGCGCTCCAATGAAGGCTTGCAAAGGGAGAGATGGTGTGACTCAGATCTAGATCCTTGCCCCTTTTTATGGGCGGCTCATTTGCACGGCTAGGGGGGTAATTGTAAAAATACCCTGGCTTTTCGCATTCATTCAGACACGTGGAAGATTGCCATTATTGGGCGTAGAAGCTGAAGAGCGCAGCATTTATCAGAAGCCGGACACTATTTGACAAGTATATGGAATTTGGAGAAGAACCGGCCTCGCAATGCCGAAGACAATCAACGCGCCGGACTCATCGTCATTGAAGCCTGGTTCGGGGGCTACTGAGGGAGTCCCGGACTAGGGGGTGTCCGGATAGCCGGACTATCGTCACGGCCGGACTCCAAGGCTATGAAGATACAAGTTTGAAGACTTCGTCCCGTGTTCGGATGGGACTTTCCTTGGCGTGGAAGGCAAGCTTGGCAATACGGATATGTAGATCTCCTACCATTGTAACCGACTCTGTGTAACCCTAACCAATCTGGTGTCTATATAAACCGGAGGGTTTTAGTCCGTAGGACGAAGAAATTCATCATCAACAATCATACCATAGGCTAGCTTCTAGGGTTTAGCCTCCTTGATCTCGTGGTAGATCTACTCTTGTACTACCCATATCATCAATATTAATCAAGCAGGAGTAGGGTTTTACCTCCATCGAGAGGGCCCGAACCTGGGTAAAAACATTTTGTCCCTTGTCTCCTGTTACCATCCGCCTAGACGCACAGTTCGGGACCCCGTACCCGAGATCCGCCGGTTTTGACACCGACAGGTAGCATGAGAAGGAACACTAGCGGCGGTGCGACGAGCAGTAGCGGTAGGAGGAGGAACATGACCAGCCGCCATGTGAGCGGGAATGACCCACCGCTCATGCACATGAGTGCGGACAATGGGAAAAGGAGCTACGCTCTCGATAAAAGCCTGAATAAAGGGGGCATGAGGAAAAGCCCTCTTGTGCTGGAATCTTGCAAGGCGGATCTCATGCCATAGATAGTGTGGAACATTTATCTTCCCTTTAGGAGATGCAAAGAGGCGATGCATGAGATCAATGCAATAGCTGCTGCAGGAGCCTTTATCACCCATCTTGGGATAGATGGTGCGGATGATACACTGATAAATGATGTTGAATGGAAAGCGCCAAATGGAGACTTGGTTTAGAGCCTTTTGTTTTTCAATGTCGGACAAAGTTGGTATAGGTCTAATAAGATCCGCACATAGCTCAATGCCCTTGGGCCTATGGTTGGGATCATCCTTGTGGATTTTGAACCCAGTGTCAGGAAATCCAAGGGCAGTGACAAATTGAGCATAAGATGATGTAAGTGCCATGTCTGAGGTCATCCATGTGACAGTGTTACCAGGAGAAAAATAACATGTGGCATAGAATTGATGAATGGCAGCGTGGTTAAAATCATGTTGAAATGCAAATGGAGCAGCTAGATTGGAAGACTCAATGAGCTCAATAGCTCCCGGATATTTATCTGGATGAGTGCGAATATGCTCAAGATCAATGCAGACATGGAGGGACAAGCCTTTAGGGATGACAATCGTGGTGAAGATGTCGGCTTGGACATTAGTGCGAAAGCGACTATCCTGAGAATCCCTAACAACAGTAAATTGATCTACATCGCGACGTAATTTAAGATACGAAGCTTTGGGAACCTCATTGAAACGCTTAACATGACGGCCGAGGGGTAATGGAAGCTCAGTTGAGATGTGACGAGCATCACCGTGGGGTTGCACCGGAGGAGGAGGAGGCTGAAAGGTTGGACGACGAGTGCCCAGCTTGGGTGCAGCAACGCGAACACCAACAAACAGGGCCGGTTCTGCCTCCACAAGTTCATCCTCAAAATCCGACCCCTCCGAGGAGGAATCGCTAGACGAGTTGGGAGGACGAGCAGCACGTTTCCGAGGACGAGCCTGCTCCTGGGAGTCATCGGAGCCACCACGACGAGATGAACGAGTCGGCCCTCCAGTGACTTGCTTGCGAGCGGAGTGCCTGGTCCTAGGCATCATGACCTAGGGGAGAGAGAAGACACAAATCAATACCCCACCATAGATCGAGGAGTCGATGCATGAGGGGGAAAAGATATGGCCTACCTTGAAGTGAGAAACCTGGAGAAAACCCACGAACGGAACAAATCAAGCGACCGGAGAGAGAGAGAGGCCGCCGGGGCTTGAGCAAAGCCAAGCAGGACAGCAGAGCCGCGGCGAGGACCGAGGCCACAGAGCGGAGACGAGCCCCGGCGAGGGGCACGGCGTCGTGCGTCCGCGGCGAGAGGCCAGTAGGCAGTAGCGGCGGCATTGGGGAATAGTGAAGAGGAGATGAGGAAGCAGTTTCGAAACCCTACCGCGCACTATATATAGGGGCCGGTGAGAACGACTGGACGACCGGAGCCTTCGGACAACCGGAGTCGAATAGGAGACCGGACGACCGGGGGGTACGGACGACCGAAGCCGGGGCCAGAGAAAAAAGGAAGATGACAGAGATGATTTTACGGACGACCGGAAGCCTCGGACGACCGGTGCGAAGGCATCAGAAAGTATATTACGGACGTCCGGATAGGCCGGACGACCGTGCAGACTATAACAGAGAAGAAATTACGGACGTCCGGCGTATCGGCACCAAGGCCAGCTAAGGGGACCAGAAAGTATTTCACGGACGTCCGGATAGGCCGGACGACCGAGCTGAGGTCAACAGAGAAGAATTTACGGACGTCCGGATGTCTACGGACGTCCGGCGTTGGAGAAACACCAGGACGTCTGGAACCCACGGACGTCCGACGCCAGAATTTGACAAGAGGCAAGTGTATGTGCTGTTGATCATGATGAGGAGAAAACAAATTCCGTCCATAGTAAGAATTACTTTCTTAAGTAACTAGTACTCTATCCGAATCAATAATAGCCATATACCATTCCAATATTGGTCTAGTGATACAAGTGGTGGCTACTGCCACCATGTATGAGTAGACGTGACATGACACAGAAAGATTTGAACTTTGAGTGCATAATCACTACTCCATCATGTTAAAGCACCATAGCTCTAGAACCATGGTAACTTTGAGAGTGTTGGTTCTTTTTATGCATTAAGTAGGGTGAGAATATTCATGAATTGAATGCCTCCCGCTAAATATATGCCTACATCATGACAAGACATTAGGTTCATGCATGAATGATTACTAGATTTCACATAATATTGTCAAGCTCCAAGATACCAAGTTCACGCCTAAATCGACAAAACCTTTCTTCATCTAAAGGTTTGGTGAAGATATCTGCCAGTTGAAAATCTGTACCAGTGTGATCAATCTGAATATCACCCTTTTCAACATGATCTCTCAAGAAATGATACCTAATATCAATGTGTTTGGTGCGGAGATGATCTTTGGGGTTCTCAGCAATATTGATGGCACTTTCATTATCACACAGAAGAGGTACATGTCTATAGGTGATACCGTAATCCTTCAAAGTTTGCCTCATCCATAACAACTGAGTTGCACAACTGGCGGCAGCAATGTATTCAACTTCTGCGGTAGAGAGAGCAATACAATTTTGTTTCTTCGAGGACCAACTTACCAAGGATCGTCCAAGAAACTGACATGCACTGGATGTGGACTTACGATCCACTTTGTCTCCAGCCCAATCCGCATCCGTGTAACCAATGAGATCAAACTTAGCATCCTTGGGGTACCAGAGGCCCAACTTTGGGGTGTGAACAAGGTATCTAAGAATATGCTTAACCGCCTTATGATGACTTTCCATAGGGAAAGCTTGAAATCTAGCACACATGCATACACTGAACATGATGTCTGGTCTAGATGCACAAAGATAAAGCAATGAACCAATCATAGAGCGGTATGTAGAGGGGTCGAAAGGAGTACCATTTGTGTCTTCAATGAGAGCAATTTTGGTTGGCATGGGTGTCTTGCATGGACTAGCATCAGACATACCAAACTTCTCTAGAATATCCTTGAGGTACTTTGCTTGAGATAAGAAAATTCCTTCTTGAAATTGTTGAATTTGAAATCCAAGAAAGAACTTCAAATCCGTATTGAGTGACATTTCAAAATTCTTGGTCATTGAAGCCGCAAACTTCTTGCACAAATGAATGTTAGGGGAACCAAAAATGATGTCATCTACATAGATTTGGCATAGGATAAAATCACCCTTGTCCCTCTTAGTAAAAAGAGTGGGATCGATCACCCCTCTCATGAAACCATCATCGAGCAAAAACTTCTTCAAATGATAATACCAAGCACGAGGTGCTTGTTTGAGGCCATACAAAGCATTATGAAGTTTATACACATAGTCTTTGTGAAAGGGGTCAACGAACCCGGGTGGTTCTGACACATATACTTCTTCTTGTAGAGGACCGTTAAGGAAAGCACTCTTCACATCCATTTGATTTAATGTAAAGCCATTGAAAGCGGCATAAGCAAGTAAGATGCGAATGGATTCAAGACGAGCAACGGGGGCAAAGGTCTCACCAAAGTCCAAACCTTCAACTTGTGAGTACCCTTGTGGCACTAACCTTGCCTTGTTGCGGATGATTACACCATTTTCATCTTGCTTGTTCTTGAAAATCCATTTTGTTCCAATGACGTTGTGCTCGGTAGATGGCCTCTTGACTAATGACCATACTTGGTTGCGCTCAAAACTGTTCAACTCTTCTTGCATAGCAACTAGCCAATCGTTGTCCATCAATGCTTCTTGTACCTTGAGGGCCTCAATACTAGACACAAACAAGAAGTGAGCACAAAAGTTTGTCAAATGTTTACGAGTGACTCTACCTTCCGATATGTCGGTGAGAATTTTGTCAACATCAACACGACCGGCCACTCGAGGCATGATAGAGGTAAGAGTTTCACGAGGTTCAACTTCATGCCCATCATCCACGTCCTCAACATATGGATCATTAATG
This sequence comes from Aegilops longissima, assembly GCA_021605205.1. Taxonomy (NCBI): domain Eukaryota; kingdom Viridiplantae; phylum Streptophyta; class Magnoliopsida; order Poales; family Poaceae; genus Aegilops; species Aegilops longissima. Next base: position 3,036,186 of record CM038676.1, on the reverse strand, counting down.
TGTGGAGGAAGATCTTCTTGTTCATATTGCATTTGTTGAGGTTCATCATTAATGATTGGACTTCCTTGTTCTTGCACTTGATGATGATCTTGTTCTTGAAGATTATAATGAAGAGGAACTTGATCATCTTCTTCTACTTGAACTAAGGGCACCGGTTGGACAATAGGAGCTTGTGATGGTATGGGAGTTGAAGTAGTTTGATGATGTGTGAGATTTTCATCTTCATCTTCATCATCATGAGGTTCTTGTTCCATAGGAAGAAGTGCACCAACACCCATGGTCAAAATGTCTTGAGAAGAATCTTCTTCACCTACATCACTTAGATCAACTTGCTCCCCGTGGGAGCCATTAAATTCATCAAACACAACGTCACAAGTTTCTACAACACATCCATTGGATTTGTTGTAGACTCTATAGGCGTGAGAGTTTGATCCATAGCCAACAAATATACCCTCAATTGTTTTGGATTGAAATTCTCCTAACCGTTCTCTTTTGTTGAGGATGAAACATTTGCACCCAAATACACGAAAGTACTTGACATTTGGCTTGTTTCCAGTGAGAAGCTCATATGGAGTCTTTTCCAATATTGTGCGGAGGAAGAGCCGGTTTGATGCATGGCATGCGGTGTTGACAGCTTCGGCCCAAAAACTATATGATGACTTGTATTCATCCAACATGGACCTTGCCATCTCTACAAGTGTACGGTTCTTCCTTTCGGCTACACATTTTGCTGAGGAGTGTATGGAGCTGGATATTGATGCTCAATCCCTTCATCACTAAGAAATTCTTCCAAGGTATAGTTCTTGAACTCATAGCCATTGTCACATCTTCTTGCCCATTTCTTTGTCAAACTTGCGTTGGGCTTGCTTGGCAAAATCAATGAAGGTGATCTTCGTTTCGTCCTTGGACTTGAGGAAGAACACCCATGTATATCTTGAGTAATCATCAACAATGACAAGCCCATACTTTTTCCCACCAAGACTATCCCATGAAGGAAGCCCAAAAAGATCCACATGAAGGAGCTCCATGGGCCTTGAAGTAGATACAATGTTCTTGGGTGGGTGCTTTGATTGATGTTGCTTCCCGGCTATGCATGCACTACACACACGATCTTTCTCAAAAGAGACATTGGTTAGTCCAAGGATGTGATTCCCCTTTAAGAGATCTTGAAGATTTCTCATGCCGACATGGGCTAGCCGGCGATGCCATAGCCACCCCTTGTCAGCCTTGGCCATTAGACAAGTTGCATGGAATGTGCTCTCTTTCGAGAAATCAACCGTGTAAAGGTTGCCATCCAACTCTCCAACAAAGGCCACTTCGAGAGTATCTCTCTTAAAGACTTTCACATCCGTTAGTCCAAAGAGTGTATCATAACCAACCAAAGCCAATTGGTGAACAGAAAGCAAGTGGTATTTAAGGGATTGGACAAGCATCACATTTGCAGGAGACATGTCATTTGTGATAGCCACCTTGCCCAAACCGAGTACCTGTCCTTTTGAACCTCCACCAAACATAATGCTCATGAATGGTTGAATGGCTTCCATGAAATCGTAGAGCAATTTGCTATCTCCGGTCATATGATTTGTACATCCACTGTCAATCACCCATTTCACTCCACCGGAGAAGTCAATCTACACACAATTAGGACTTGGTTAGAGGCACCCATTTTGCAATGGGACCTCTCAAGTTAGTCACAAAGGGTCTTAGGGACCCAAATAGCATAAAACCGAAATGCATTTCGAGGGCCAACAAATTTTGCAAAGACTTCTCCATCCTTAGTCTTACGAAGTACATAGGATGGAGGCATGAACTCTTTAGGCTTGTTGAGAGTGGGCATGCCCCTTGTGGCCTTCCCACTCACAACCTTACCTTTCTCCTTGTGCCCTTCTCTTACAAATGGTTCTTTTAGAGGAGTTGTGCACTTTTGAGAGGACGTCTTCTTCTTGCTTGTGCTTGGGTCAAACCCAAGTCCCTCTTTGGCAAACACCTCATTGTGTTGACTCAATATCTCATCAAGATTCTTTTGCCCTTGAGCACATGTCATGAGACCTTTCTCGATTTGAGCCCCTGAGAAAATGATTTTCCTCAAGAATAGATGCTAGATCACTACTAGAGTTAGTAGTACAAGCATCAATATTGATAATAGGAGAAGGGTAAGCCTTGGCTAGAGTTTCAAGATAAGTAAGTTTGAGTGTCTCAAAACCTTTGTAAGAACGGTGAGCTCTCCTTCCTTAGTCTTGATAGACACGGATAGAAGCTTACAATCCTTAGATAGAGAAGCATGAGACTTTACAAGCTTACTTTTATCATTCATTAACTCTTCGCAAGAGTCAATAACCTTTTTCAAGGAGGCAAGATCATTAGTGTGAACATCAATATTTGCACAAATTTTTAAGCATAGTTCATCATTTCGTGCTTCCTCATATTGGACTTTCCGCTCAAGATTTCACATTTTTCCTTTTCCTCAGTGACGAGGGTTTCGAGTTCCTTAATGGTGATGGTGTGCTTACTCACCATCTCCATAAGCATACGAAACATAGTGAGCTTCTTTCCTTTGAGGGAGCACATTAACTTATTAAGTTTAGCAATCATAGGATCATCTAGATCATCATCCTCATAACTATCCTCCGCATCAAGATATTCATCACTAGGAGTAGACGGAGTGAAGAGAGGAGGATTTGATCGTGGAGTTACCTTGACCTTGTCAGAAGAGATTTGGTCCTCTCCATCTTCAACCATGGCCTTTGCCATTAGGCACTTGTGAGCGTTGCCCTTGTAATCTTTCATGTAGTTGTAGGTGACCACGTCACCACTCTTATTTACTAACCTCAAAGTGTTTTGAGAGTCTTGAGCAACTCCGGCAACACCACTAACATCATCCGGATCGGATTCTTCTTGAGCAACCATTGCTTTTCCATCTCTCTTCTTGATCTTGGAGTTCAAAGGATTTGGCCACTTCTTCTTGGGAAAGGTCTAGGGAAACCTAGGTTTATCTTCTCTCTTCTCATAAGGGGACTCATTGGAGAAGTGGTTGGTTTCTTCACAATTATAGCATTTTCTTACTTTCTTCTTTGGAAATCTTCCCTTGAATTTTCCCGCGCTAAACTTCTTGACAAAGAGAGCCATGTCTTCATATGAAGGGCCCTCGTCGAATTCAATCTCATCACCGTCTTCATCTTCTTCTTCTTCTTCTTCTTCTTCTTCTTCTTCTTCTTCACTTTGCTCATCTTCACATACATGCTTGGCCTTCAATGCAAGATTGATCTTTGATGATGGGGAACCATTCATGGCAAGATGTTTTGTGGCATTAGCCTTCGACTCTTCAAATAGTTGAAAGGTGGATATGATGTCATCTGTAGTCATTTCCTTGAAGGTATGGTGTTGTCTTATGTCCCACACCATTTGATGATGATATGGGGCAAGAGCATTAAGCAACTTATCCACAAGGAAACGCTTAGTCATTTTGAATCCATCTTGTGTCTTGTCACACTCACATGACTCAATATCGGCAGTGAGAGTCATGAGACGCTCATGGAGTTGATTGGGGGTTTCACCTTTCACCATACAAAAGTTTTGCAATTGCCCCTTGGCAATTTCATATTGAGCACTCCGGAGGGTAGAGGTGCCAGTCTTGGATCTTATAATACTCTCCCATAGTTCCTTGGCACATGTGATGTGTATGAACGGTCTCCTTTGCTTTTCAGCCATACCTCTCCTTATACACATGATTGCAGTGTCATTGAGGTTCTTGTCATATATTTCTCTTGGTGTGGGGTTCTTTGGATCAACCACATGATAGCCATACTCTATGATCTCCAACATCTCATCGTTCCCATGTCGAAGATGATCCTGCATAGCAACTCTCCACAAAGCGAAATCGGAAGTGGCACTAAGTAAAGGAGGTTTGCCTTGAGGATTATATCTTGGTTTCTCAACCTGAGGTCTTGCATAAAGCCAAGGAACAGTAGCGTGTTCACTGCTAGGAGGTTGTTGACCAAGTGATGGAGTAGGCACAGTTGGCCTCGAAGCCACACCACCCGAGAGTGGTGCAAGCACCATGGACAACGTGGCTAATCTCATTTGGACCAAGGCCTCAAGGGAAGCATCATGCTCCTCTTTTTGCTTAGCAAGGGCCCATTCTAGATCCTCAGACGTAAAGGACTTGACTTCAGAGGAAGCCTCGCCTTTATCCTTAGAATCTACAACCAGGGGAGTCCATTCTGGGTTCATCTCGCTCTAGGGTGGTTAAGCCACAAGAATAGAGCACGAGGCTCTGATACCAATTGAAAGGATCGAGATGGACCTAGAGGGGGGGGGGGTGAATAGGTACAACTACAAATTTTAATTATTACTTAGCAATTTTAGGCAATAGTGCGGAATATGAAGGTGAGCCTAACAATTGCAAGTGAGTACTAAATACTAAGCAAGTAACCCAAGCACTTAAGTAAGCAAGCACAATATGATGTAAGTAAGTGCAAAGAGGCAAGTAACCACAAGTAGAGAGTTAGGGTTAGGAATAACCGCAACTCCGGGAGACAAAGATGTATGCCGATGTTCACTTCCTTGGAGGGAAGCTAGTCACCGTTAGAGAGGTGGATGTTACCACGAAGGCACACCAACGCCACGAAGGCTCACCCTATTCTCCCTTTGAGACAACACCACGGAGGCGTTTCTCAACCACTAGTGGTAGACCTTGGGGTGATCTCCAAACCCTTACAAACTTTTCCGGGGGAAATCACAACGGTTGATTCCTCTCCGAAAGACTCCTACCGCCTAGGAGTCTCCAACCTCCAAGAGTAATAAGAACATTGCGAAGAAGCTCAAAACTTGCTCAAATCACGAATTCCTTTGGTGCAAAGAAGGGGAAGGAGTGGATCTATCACTTGATTGGAGAACTTCTCTCAAATGCTCCTAGAACACTTGGGGAACTAGGATTTGGTGTAGGTGAATGAGAGAGAGAGTGAGGAGTGTTCTTGGTAGGCTCAAAGTGAATGGTCAACCTTATCCCGTGGAAGGGAAAGGCATATATATAGTGGGTGAGAAAAGGTGACCGTTTGGGATACATAAGTGCACAGGATAGGTCAGACGTCCGGAGGCACAAATAGGTCCGGACGTCCGACAGTCATCGGACGACCGGCCGCTGTGAACCTGTGAGCCATGACCCAGTACACAGGACACGGACGTCCGAGACGGGCCGGACATCCGGAGCCCAGACGACCGGAGAGTCTGGAAATCCGTAAAAATGGTTCTGTTGTGAAAGTACCGGACGTCCGGAGAGTTCCGGACATCCGTAAAAACCACTCTGTAAAGGAACACCGGACGACCGGAGGGAGCCGGACGTCCGGGCAGCTGAGAGGGACCGGACGTCCGTAAAGCACCGGACATCCGGAGGCAAAGTATAGGAACAGTGGATTTTGAGCAAGTTTTTCACTAGATCCAGCGATCCCCTCTTAATAGTGCGGGATCCCTATACTCAAGAACAAACCATAAACGAAGTCAATGTCTTGTATCTCCATTCTTGAGTTATATACTTTTTGTCCCTAGTCATGATCCATGCACACGGTCTTTGAGACATAATCCTGAGATATACTTGATAAACATGATTAAGGGCATGATTGCACTTTCAGTACCTCCTAGATAAAAATATCTATGTCAAGTTGATCGGCATAATTGTCATAAACACTAAGTGAAAAATATAGTTACTATAAACGATAATATACCACATCTGAATCATAGACGGGACAAGAGCCAACGGGGCGTATACCAAAACCATGGCACTATACAATAACAAACAATAATACAAGGAAAAAAATTATACAAGTAGCTATATAAATCATACAAGTCATAAATGTTTTCTCTAAAAAAGATAATTAAGAACAAGAGGCTCACCACGATGCTGGCTGCGACGAGTTCGGCATGGGCGATCGACGGGGGTGAGGACGACGTGGACAGGGACAGGACGACAACCTACAAATGTGCAAACTAAAAAGTTAATTTGAGCTTAAATTGTGCATCTAAATAAAATAAACTCACGTGTACACTCCTCCACTAAAGCCCACAATATCCTTACTACTTTCAGAGCATTTGAAATGAGCTAAAGTTGTAGTGAGAGATGATGATGAAGTTGCTAACCTTTTATGAACACTTGGATAGTTGGTGCACCGCCAAACCTAGAAAAATCTTGCGCAAAATAAAGCTTGAAGGTCGAGCTTGGATAGGAGAGAAAGCTTAAGTGTGGCTCGGGCATTTCATCGAACACCTCATGTGCATAGAAGGTGAGAACAGAGAGTAGCACACACCTGCGCCCGCTGGCCGACCAAAAAATAGAGGAGTGAGCGGGTAGGGACAAGCATATATATATATAGGCAATATTTTAGTCCCGGTTGGTGTGTGAAACCGGGAGTAAAGGTCAGTCCCGGTTCTAGACACCAACCGGGACTAAAGGGGTTGCGCCAGGAGCCAGGCCCTTTATTCCCGGTGGATGTTTGGAACCGGGACTAACGGTCCCAGACGAACCGGGACTGGTGCCCGTCGAGGCCTGATGGGCGTCCTAGCCGCTCAAACCGGGACTCATGCTTGCATCAGTCCTGGTTTGTAAATGGCCCGGACAGTTGCTCTGGTCTGGCAAAAACCAAAACCCTGTTTCGTACTAGTGTTAGCCCGTGTGTGTGCAATTATTCCCGAAACAAGATATGTCCGCCAGTTATTTTAAACAGATCCGGCTGTGTTTGATAGCAAAGGGTGAAATAAAGCGAAGTATCCAAAACTGCAGTAATTTTGGCTGTAGATATGAGATATTATAGTTTTACCAAAACACAGTATTTTGGAGTATTCGCAATACATAGAACCTGTTTGTTTGTTTTCACAGAATGCTGTAAATTTTGCTGCCTAACTGTTGTGTTCAAAGACACCCGCAGCTACCTAGTAGAAGTAGGAGGAAACAAGGATTTGTAGCAAGAACCGAATACATCTATTGCCCTGGCCTATTGCTTCCATCACCCGCTGAGATGAGCCACATGTGGTGTGGGCAAGGCACGGCCGTGTGTGGATGAAGGGGCCGGCGCTCGGCCTTTGGTTTCTTTGGTCTCTCCATCGCTATTTTTCTGTTTACCCACGGGCGCCGAGGAAGATATCTCCAAAGGCAACAAGGCTGTGCGGCGGCGTGGGAGCGAGAACTTTTTTTGATCGAAGGAGTTGTTGAGAGCAGCGGGGAAGAAGATAACGCGCAGATCCTTCTTTTCGGCTGCTCTCTTTTAAAAAAAGAGGTATGAGGTTCTTATTTTTTATGCAGAGGAAATACCATGGTTTGGAAAAAATTGCAGTATTGAAATCACAATTTTTAGAGGCAGCCAAACCACCCTTTGTAAATAAAACTACAGTAATATAAAAAACTGTAGTATTTTGAGAATACTTAGAAAATACTTTATTTTTGACGCCCACAAACGCGCCAACAAATCTTGTCCTCCAATCGAGCGTTTCAGGTTCCCCGGCTGGGTCTGGTTGGTGCCATCAGCTGTCAGGCTTTATTTTTGACGCCCGAACGAACCGCCCTAGCTAGGATCGGACTACCGATTGATAGCCCCTAGGGCAAGTACATTAGTCTAGACGGTTGCTGTCTGCAAAGTAGCTGCCACCTCACTCACAAAGAGACGGCCAAAACGACACATTATTCGCTGAGTGAACAGTTGCTTCACTATACAAAAGTGAAGCACAAATAAGATGAACGTACATCAGGGTATATGCTTGGTTAGCAGTGACTCTCCAAGCGGACAGTTAAAAACATGGATAAGATGTGTAAATTGGGCAAGTGAGAAGAACAAAAAGCATAACTTGCTAAATGACTGTGCGTTGTCACAGAATAAAAAATAAGAGATGTATAACAAGATTAATTAACTATAACTTTGTATTTTATGAATTTGTGCCTGATCTACAACTTCTCACAAGAACAAATATCTTGTTTCTATTGATTTCTTATATATAACGATCCACATGGAACCCTCTATTCTCTTTACCCTAGCCTAATGTCATCTAAATACCCGAGTTGGAGTAGAATTTTTGCTCTTTGTTCTTTCTTACTTATGTCTTCATGTGGCTTTGTTGCTCTATCGCTGTTTCAAAGTAAATAAAAGTGTCATGAAAAAAAAATCCAGGTCGAGAGCGCGCCTTCTCCTATACCATCCACATGTACCCTAAAATGGTGAGCACATCTCAAGGGGTGGTCGCCGACCTCACTCTCTGGGCCCGTAGGCATCCTCGCCGGCCGGCTCCTCCACCAAGAAGGAGATCGTCCTCTCCTATGGCGACGAGGAGGACCAGGCGCCAGAGCAGCAGCCCGCCTCCTCATGGGATGCTACTCAGACGGACAAGTACTTCGTCCTCAGATGGAGATCATGATGGAGTGATCGCTCCATGAGATACACTCGATGCCGCCATCATCGGCGTCCCTGTTGTGCTACCGCGCGAAGCGGGAGCGGTTGTACGGGTCAAGGACGACCCCTCCCTCCCTGCGCAACCGCGGCGGCACCTAGGTCGGACGACGCGTCAAGGAGGAGACAGCGGCTCCCTGTGCAATCATGGCATCCAGATCGGACACTGCGTTAAGGAGGTGTCAACGTCATCGCCGCCGCACAGCCAGTACAGCTGTATTGATGGGCACGCGCTACCGCCCCGCCACAGCAGCCGTGTCAAGGATGAGCCTCCACCTGTGATCATGAAGGCGTGAGGCCACATCCTCCACTACATCGGAGGCCATCGTGTTGAAGGAGGAGTGCGCGGGGAGGCAGCAGGCGCGGTTTGTCGGATGCCATTCGGTTTGTTCTTGAGTATAGGGATCCCGCACTATGAAGAGGGGATCGCTGGATTTCGTGAAAGAACTTGCTCAAACCCACAAAAGTCCCTCACATATCTTCTCTAGATTCTTCCTCTAGCTTATGCACAAATATTGGTATGCTTCTAAGAGGTTCACCTATCACCGGCCGTCCAAGAGTTTACGGACGTCCAACCTCTCTCAGCCGACCAGGTTTCCGGCTCTCCCCAGTTATCCGGTGCATCTCCATAGAACAGATATAAGCGGAAGACCGATCTCACCGGACGTCCGGCCACCGGACGTCCGCTCACCTCCGGATATCCAGTGCACTTCAACAGAATGTTTATTTGCGGATTTCCGACCACACCGGACGTCCGGTCTCCGGTCGACCGGCGCCTTCCGGGCGTCCGCTGACTGTGAGTGCCATACCTCGTCTGTGGCTCTGGTAGATGTTCCAGCGACCGGACGACCGCCGGCCCGGGCGGACGTCCGGTCTAATCTGTGGCTCCTGTCGTCCGGTACCCACTGGACGTCCGTCAGCCCGTGTGCGCTAAGTGGCTCAATGGTCTGTTTTACACTCACACTATATATAGCCTTCTCCCTCTCACGGGATAAGGTTGACCATTCGCTTTGACCTTTCTAAGAACACATCTCACTCCCTCTCTTTACATCCTACACCAAATCCTAGATCCCCAAGGGATTTGGGAACATTTGAGAGAAGTTCTCCAATCAAGTGATAGATCCACACCTTCTCTTTCTACTCACCCAAGGAATTCGTGATTGGAGCAAGTTCTTGAGCATTTTCCAACGTTCTTGTTACTCTTGGAGGTTGGAGACTCCTAGGCGGTAGGAGTCTTTCGGAGAGGAATCGACCATTGTGATTACCCTCGAAAAAGTTTGTGAGGGTTTGGAGACCACCCCAAGGTCTACCACAAGTTGTTGAGAAACTCCTTCGTGGTGTTATCTCAAAGAGAGAATAGGGTGAGCCTTCATGGCGTTGGTGTGCCTTCATGGTAACATCCACCTCTCTAAATGGTGACGTAGATTCCCTCCAAGGAAGTGAACATCGGCATACATCCTCGTCTCTCGGAGTTGTGGTTATCCCTAACCCTAACTCCCTACTTGTGGTTACTTGTCTCTTTGTCTTACTTATATCCTAGTGTACTTGCTTACTCTCCTAATTGTGTTACTTGTTTACCTTGCTTAGCTCATAGCATCATACCTGCAATTGTTAGGCTAAACTTTATATTCCGCATTATAACCTAAAATTGCTAAGTAGCAATTAAAATTTGTAATTCTACCTATTCAACCCCCCTCTAGGTCCATCTCGATCCTTTCAATTGGTATCAGAGCCTCGTGCTCTATTCTTGTGGCTTAACCGCCCTAGAGCGAGATGAACCCTGATGGGACGACTCCCCTTGTTGCAGATCCGAAGAACACGGACGCGGCTTCCACGGAAGCCAAGTCCTTCACTTCAGAGGATCTGGAACGACCTCTTGCTAAGAAAAAGGAGGAGCATGATGCCTCTCTTGAGGCCTTGGTCCAAATGAGGTTAGCCACACTAACCACGATGCTTGCACCGCTTTCTGGTGGTGCGGCCTCGAGGCCAGCTATGCCTACTCCTTCACTTGGCCAACAACCTCCTAGCAATGAACACTCCAGTGTTCCTTGGATTTATGCAAGACCTCAGATAGAGAAACCTAAGTATAACCCTAAAGGAACCCTCCTTTACTTGATGAAACTACCGATTTTGGTTTGTGGAGAGTTGCTATGCAGGATCATCTTTGATATGGAAATGATGAGATGTTGGAGCTCTTGGAGTATGGCTATCAAGCTGTTGACCCGAAGAATCTTACTCTAAGAGAGGTATATGAAACGAATCTCAACGACACAGCAACCATGTGCATAAGAAGAGGTCTGACCGACAAGCAAAGGAGACCATACATACATATCACAAGTGACAAGGAATTATGCGATACCATTGTGAGAACCAAGACTAGTACCTCCACTCTTCGGATTGCTCAATATGAAATTGCCAAGGGGCAATTGCAAAACTTTTGTATGGAAAAAAGGTGAATCTCCCAAGCAACTTCTTGAGCGTCTCATGACTCTCACCGCCGACATCGAGTCATGTGAATGTGACAAGACACAAGATGGATTCAACTTGACTATGCGATTTCTCGTGGATAAGTTGCTTCACGCTCTTGCTTCGTAACATCACCAAATGGTGTGGGACATAAGACAACACCATGGATTCAAGGAAATGACTCCTGATGGCATCATATCCACCTTCCAACTCTTTGAAGAGTCAAAGGCAAATGCTAAAAAACATCTCGCCATGCATGGTACCTCACAATCAAAGATCAATCTTGCATTGAAGGCCAAGTATGTATGTGAATAAGAGCAAACTGAAGAAGAAGAAGAGGATGATGATGAGGATGGTGATGAGATTGACTCAGATGAGAGCCCGCCATATGAAGACATTGCTCTCTTTGTCAAGAAGTTTAGTGCGGGAAAATTTATGGGAAGATTCAAGAAGAAGAAAGTGAGGAAATGCTGTAACTGTGAAGAAACCAACCACTTCTCCAACGAGTGCCCTTTATGAGAAGAGAGAAGATAAACCAAGGTTTCCCAAGACCTTTCCCAAGAAGAAGTTGCCAAATCCTTTGAACTCCAAGCTGAAGAAGAGAGATGGGAAAGCAATGGTTGCTCATGAAGAATCCGATCCGGATGATGTTAGTGGTGTTGCCGGAGTTTCTCAAGACTCTCAAAGCACTTTGGGGCTAGTGAACAAGAGTGGTGAAGTGGTCACCTACAACTACATGAAAGACTACAAGGGCAACGCTCACAAGTGCCTAATGGCAAAGGCCGTGGTAGAAGATGGAGAGGACCGAAGCTCTCCTGACAAGGTCAAGGTAACCCCACGATCGAATCCTCCTCTTTTCACTCCTTCTACTCCTAGTGATGAGTATCTTGATGCGGAGGATAGTTATGAGGATGATGATCTAGATGATCCTATGCTTGCTAAACTTAATAAGTTCATGTACTCCCTCAAAGGAAAGAAGCTCACTATGTTTCGTATGCTTATAGAGATGGTGAGTAAGCACACCATCACCATTAAGGAACTCGAAACCCTCGTTACCAAGGAAAAGGAAAAATGTGAAATCCTTGAGCGGAAAGTCCAATATGAGGAAGCACGAAATGATGAACTATGCTTAAAAATTGGTGCAAACATTGATGTTCATACTAAAGATCTTGCCTCCTTGAAAAAGGCTATTGACTCTTGCGAAGAGTTGATGAATGATAAAAGTAAGCTTGTGAAGTCTCATGCTTCTCTCTCTAAGGATTGTGAGCTCCTATCCGTGTCCCTCAAGACTAAGGAAGAAGAGCTCACCCTTCTTACAAATTGTTTTGAGACGCTCAAACTTACTTATCCTGAAACTCTAGCCAAGGCTTACTCTTCTCCTATTATCAATGTTGATGCTTGTACTACTAACTCTAGTAGTGATCTAGCATCTATTCTTGAGGAAAATCGCTTTCTCAAGGCTCAAATTCAGAAAGGTCTCATGACATGTGCTCAAGGGAAGAAGAACCTTAATGAGGTATTGAACAAACACAATGAGGTGTTTGCCAAAAAGGGACTCTGGTTCGACCCAAGCACAAGTAAGAAGAAGACGTCCTCTCAAAAGTGCACAACCCCTCTAAAGGAAACATTTGTACGAGAAGGGCACAAGGAGAAAGGTAAGGTTGTTAGTGGGAAGGCCATAAGGGGCATGCCCATTTTCAACAAGACAAAAGAGTTCATGCCTCCATCCTATGTACATCATAAGACTAAGGATGGAGAAGTTTATGCAAAATTTGTTGGTCCACGAAATGCAATCCGATTCTATGCTATTTGGGTCCCTAAGACCCTTGTGACTAACTTGAGAGGTCCCATTGCAAAATGGGTGCCTCTAACCAAGTCATAATTGTTTGTAGGTTGCTTTCACCGGTGTACTAAAATGGGTGATTTCATGGTAATTGCTCTACGATTTCATGGAAGCTATTCAACCATTTATGAGCATTATATTTGGTGGAGGTTCAAAAGGACAGGTACGCGGGTTGGGTTAGGTGGTTATCACAAATGACATGTCTCTAGCAAATGTCATGCTTGTTCAATCTCTCAAATATCATTTGCTTTCTGTTCACCAATTGGCTTCTGTTGGTTATGATACACTCTTTGGACTAACGGATGTGAAAGTCTTCAAGAGATACTCTTGAAGTGGCTTTTGTTGGAGAGTTGGATGGCAACCTTTACACGGTTGATTTCTCGAAAGAGAGAACATTCCATGCAACTTTTCTAATGGCCAAGGATGATAAGGGGTGGCTATGGCATCGCCGGCTAGCCCATGTTGGCATGAGAAATCTTCAAGATCTCTTAAAGGGTAATCACATCCTTGGACTAACCAATGTCTCTTTTGAGAAAGATTGTGTGTGTAGTCATGCATAGCCGGGAAGCAACATCAATCAAAGCACCCACCCAAGAATATCGTGTCTACTTCAAGGCCTTTGGAGCTCCTTCATGTGGATCGTTTTGGGCCTCCTTCATGGGATAGTCTTGGTGGGAAAAAGTATGGACTTGTCATTGTTGATGATTACTCAAGATATATACATGGGTGTTCTTCCTCAAGTCCAAGGACAAGACGAAGATCACCTTCATTGATTTTGCCAAGCAAGCACAAAGCAAGTTTGAAAAAGAGATCTTGGCAATAAGAAGTGACAATGGCTCTGAGTTCAAGAACTATACCTTGGAAGAATTTCTTAGTGATGAAGGGATTGAGCATCAATATTCAGCTCCATACACTCCTCGGAAAAATGGTTTTAGCCGAAAGGAAGAACCGTACACTTGTGGAGATGGCAAGGTCCATGTTGGATTAATACAAGTCACCACATAGTTTTTGGGCCGAGGCTGTCAACACTACATGCCATGCATCAAACTGGCTCTTCCTCTGCACTATATTGGAAAAGAATCCATATGATCTCCTAACTGGGAACAAGCCATATGAGCTCCTAATTGGGTGTAAATGTTTCATCCGCAAAGAGAACGGTTAGGAAAAATTCAATCCAAAACAATTGAGGGCATATTTGTTGGCTATGGATCAAACTCTCATGCCTATAGAGTCTACACCAAATCCAATGGATGTGTTGTAGAAACTTGTGACATGGTGTTTGATGAATTTAGTGGCTCCCATGGGGAGCAAGTTGATCTAAGTGATGTAGGTGAAGAAGATTCCTCTCAATATATTTTGACCATGGGTGTTGGTGCACTTCTTCCAATGGAACAAGAACCTCATGATGATGAAGAAGAAGATGGAAGCTTCACACATCATCAAACTACTTCAACACCCATACCACCACAAGCTCCTATTGTTCAACCGATGACCTTAGTCCAAGTATAAGAAGATGATCAAGTCCCTCTTCATGATAATCTTCAATAACAAGAAAGTACAATCATTGATGATGAAAATCAACAAATGCAATATGAACAAGAAGATCTTCCACCACACATTAATGATCCATATGTTGAGGATGTGGATGATGACCATGAAGTTGAACCTCGAGAAACCCTAACCTCCATCATGCCTCGAGTGGCCAGTCGTGTTGATGTTGACAAAATTCTCACCGGCATATCGGAAGGTAGAGTCACTCGTAAACATTTGACAAACTTTTGTGCTCACTTCTCGTTTGTGTCTAGTGTTGAACTTCTCAAGGTACAACATGCATTGATGGACAACGATTGGCTCGTTGCTGTGCAAGAAGAGTTGAACAACTTTGACGCAACCAAGTGTGGTCATTAGTCAAGAGGCCAACTACAGAACACAATGTCATTGGAACAAAATGGGTTTTCAAGAACAAGCAAGATGAGAATGGTGTAATCATCCGCAACAAGGCAAGGTTAGTGGCACAAGGGTACTCACAAGTTGAAGGTTTGGACTTTGGTGAGACCTTTGCCCCCGTTGCTCGTCTTGAATCCATTTGCATCTTACTTTCTTATGCTGCTTTCAATGGATTTACATTACACCAAATGGATGTGAAAAGTACTTTCCTTAACGGTCCTCTACAAGAAGAAGTATATGTGTCACAACCGCCTGGGTTCGTTGATCCCGATAACAAAGACTATGTGTATAAACTTCATAAGGCTCTGTATGGCCTCAAACAAGAACCTCGTTCTTGGTATGATCATCTTAAGAAGTTTTTACTCGATGATGGCTTTGTGAGAGGGGTGATCGATCCCACTCTTTTTACTAAGAGGGACAAGGGTGATTTGATCTTATGCCAAATCTATGTAGATGATATCATTTTTGCTTCTCCTAACATTCATTTGTGCAAGAAGTTTGCGGCTTCCATGACAAATAATTTTGAAATGTCACTCAATGCGGATTTGAAGTTCTTTCTCGGATTTCAAATTCAACAATTTCAAGAAGGAATTTTCTTGTCTCAAGAAAAATACCTCAAGGATATTGTAGCAAAGTTTGGCATGACTGATGCTAGTCCATGTAAGACACCCATGCCAACCAAAATTGTAGTCACTAAAGACACCAACGGTATCCCTTTCGACCCATCTAAATACCGCTCTATGATTGTATCATTGCTTTATATTTGTGCATCTAGACCAGATTTCAAGCTTCCCCTAGGGAAAGTCATCATAAGGCGGTTAAGCACATTCTTAGATACCTTGTTCACACTCCAAAGTTGGGTCTATGGTACCCCAAGGATGCTAAGTTTGATCTCATTGGGTACACGGATGCAGATTGGGCCAAAGATAAAGTGGATCGTAAGTCCACCTCCAGTGCATGTCAATTTCTTGGTCGCTCTTTGGTAAGTTGGTCCTTGAAGAAACAAAATTGTGTTGCTCTCTCCACCGCCGAAGCTAAATACATTGCGACCGCCAGTTGTGCAACTCAATTTCTATGGATGAGGCAAACTTTAAAGGATTATGGTATCACCTACAGACATGTGCCTCTTCTATGTGATAATGAAAGTGACATCAATATTGCTGAGAACCCCAAAGATCATACTCGCACCAAGCACATTGATATTAGGTATCACTTCTTGAGAGATCATGTGGAAAAAGGTGACATTGATATTGATCATGTTGGCACCGATATCCAACTTGCAGACATTTTCACCAAGCCATTGGATGAAGCAAGGTTTTGTCAACTTAGGCGTGAACTTGGTATCTTGGAGCTTGACAACATTATGTGATATCTAGTACCCATTCATGCATTTTCATCATGTCTTGTTTAGATGTAGGCATATATTTAGGGGGAGACACTCAACTCATGAATACCCTCCCCCTATGAAATGCATAAAAAGAACAAACACTCTCAAAGCTACTATGTTACTCTAATAATGGTGCTTTCAATGATGGAGTAGTGATTATGCACCCAAAGTTCCAATCTTTATGGTGCCATGTCACCGTATACTCATACATGGTGGCAGTAGCCACCGCTCTTGTCATTAGAACAATATATGAGTGGTATATATGTTTTATTATTGTTGGCATCGGATACTCATTGCTTAACAGATTATGCCTTTGTATCTTACTACGTACTGGAATCATCCTCTCCTCCTCATTGTTAGTAGCACAAATAATTGCACCCTACTCTTCCCAAAAATTCCTATAAGCTTCCGGACGTCCGCTATGTACCGGACATCCGTAAAATCCTCTTTGGTGCCAGATTACCGGTCGTCCGCTGAGACCAGACTTCTGCTAATTTTTCCCATGCCCAGGAACCGGACGTCCATAGAAAGCTCGTCGTCCGTAAAAAGCTCTATGTTGTCCTCAGGCCGGTCGTCCGGTCTATCCGGTCTTCCGTTAATTTTTTCCTTGGCCCAGGCGCCAGACGTCCGTAGAACTCCGGTCATCCGGATTTTTCTCAGGCACATATATATAGCGGCGGTGCGGTTCGGGTTAGTTTACCCTAATCTATTCGCCCCCTATCCTCTTTTCACCACCGCCGCCGCCCCTGCCTCGCGGCTCCTCGTCGTAGCCGCTCGCCGCCCGAGCCTCTAGCCGTGGATGCTCGCTGCCTGAGCCCCTCGCCGACGCCACACCGGTCAGGTCGCCCCTGTCCCCGGCGCGGCCCACTACCTGATTCGCTCCGGTCGCCGTCTCCCTCCGCGTTCTTCACTCTGAGGTAGCACCTATCTCTTCTCCCCTCAGTCATCGATTCTTTGATCTATGGTGGGGTTGTTGATTTGGGTCTTCCTCCTCCCCTAGGTCGAGATGCCCAAGACCAAGCACTCCACGCGCAAGCAAGTCACCGGTGGGCCATCTCGCATGTCTCGTCGTGGTGGCTCCGATGACTCACAGGAGCGGGCTCGTCCTCGGAAGCGTGATGCCCGTCCTCACAGCTCATCTAGCGACTCCTCCTCGGAGGAATCCGACTATGAGGATGAAGTAGATGATTTGGAGCAGCCCGAGTTTGTTGCTGTTCGCACCTCCGCACCCAAGCCGGGAACTCATAGGCCCACCTTCATGCCTCCTCCTCCTCCGGTGCAACCTCACAGTGATGCTCGTCATATCTCTCTTGAACCTCCTTTACCACTCGGCCGCAATGTTAAGCGGTTCAACGAGGTTCCCATTGCTTCCTATTTTAGGTTGCGTCGTGATGTTGATCAATTTACGGTTGCTAGTGACTCTCGGGACAATCATTTTCGCACTAATGTCCAAGCTGACATCTTTACCACTATCATCATTCCAAAAGGCTTATCTCTCCATGTATGCATTGACTTAGAGCATATTCGTACTCATCCGGAGAAATATCTGGGGGCTACTGAGCTCATTGAGTCATCTAATCTTGCTGCCCCATTTGCATTTCAACACGACTTTAATCAAGCTGCCATTCATCAATTCTATGCCACATATTATTTTGGTCCAAATAACACTGTCACTTGGATGACCTCCAACACCGTGCTCACGGCATCTTATTCTCAATTTGTTGCTGCCCTTGGGTTTCCTGACACCGGTTTCAAAATCCACAAGGATGACCCCAACCATAGGCCCAAGGGCATTGATGTCTGTGTGGATTTTCTCAAACCGATAGAAACTCTGTCTAATGCGGAGAAACAAAAGGTTCTGAACCAAGTCACCATTTGGCGGTCACCTTTCTACATCATCTATCAGTGTGTCATCGCACCATCTATCCCAAGATGGGTGACAAGGGGTCTTGCAATAGCCACTGCATTGATCTCGTGCATCGCCTCTATTCATCTCCAACGGGGAAGATAAATGTTCCTCATTTTCTGTAGCATGACCTCCGTCTCGCTAGTTTTCAGCACAAGCGGGCCGTTCCTCATGCCCCCTTTTTTCAGGCTTTTATCGAGCGTGTTGCTCCATTTCCCATTGCCCGCACTCACTTGCATGAGCGATGGGTCATTCCACCCCACATGGCAGATGATTGGGTTCCCCCGGCCCCTTCTGCTTCTGCTAGCCGCAGTGCAGCTAGTGTTCCTCATCCTACTGCTCGCTCTACTACTTCCAGTTCTGCATCCTTTGGGCGCATTGCTCGCTTTCTTGGAATGGCTCACTCTGCAATGATGAAGCTGTTCACCTTTCATTGCTCCCAAAATCACGACGTTGTCAATCACATGGTCACCTCCAAGAATGCTCTGAAGGCTCGTCTGAGAGACTCCGGTGTTTATGATGTGAGTGATGATGAACGTCTCCCTGACGAACCACCTTCTGACTTTGGTTTTCCCTCGGGTCCTGAGTGGGCTGACTTCTTTGACGAGGTTGCTGGCAGTGGAGCTCATGATGATGATGATGATGATGATGCTCTCTGATGCTGGTATGACCCTCTTTTGGGTATTTGACGCCAAGGGGGAGTAGGCACTATGTAATTCTATGATATTAGCTGGTATCGAACGCATGTTATGAGATTTGGTTGTGTTGGTATCATATTGACGGGGAGCTCTCTTCATGCTTATTATTTATTTATTGAGCTCCACAACAAATCCTTTCGATATTTTTTTCTGTGCATATATGTTGTCATCAACTACCAAAAAGGGGGAGATTGAAAGTGCAATCATGTCCTTCATCATATTTTGATGTTGATGACAACATGCATGTTGGGACTAATCATGTTTACCAAGTATATCTCAGGATTATGTCTCAAGAGCTGTGTGTGGATCATGACTACGGACAAAAATATATATATATATATACATATATCACTCGAGAGCAGAGACACAAGACAAAAACAGAAAGCTTCGGCTTCGTTTTCGGTTTGTTCTTGAGGATAGGGATCCCGCACTATTAAAAGAGGGTCGTTGAATTTCGTGAAAGAACTTGCTCAAACCTACAAAATTCCCTCACATATCTTCTCTAGATTCTTCCTCTAGCTTATGCACAAATATTGGTATGTTTCTAAGAGGTTCAGCTATCACCGGACATCCGAGAGTCTACAGACGTCCGACCTCTCTCAGCCGACCGGGTTTCCGGCTCTCCCCGGTTGTCCGGTGCATCTCCACAGAACAAATATTAGCGGAAGATCGATCTCACCAGACGTCCGGCCACCGAACGTCCGCTCCCCTCAAGATATCCGGTGCACTTCAACAAAATGTTCATTTGCAGATTTTCGACCACACCGGACGCCCGGCCTCCGGTCGACCGGCGCCTTCCGGGCATCCGCTGACTGTGAGTCCCATACCTCGTCTGTGGCCCTGGTAGATGTTCCAGCGACCAAGGACCGACAGCTCGGGCGGACGTCCAGTCAACTCACACAATATATAGCCTTCTCCTCTCACGGGATAAGGTTGACCATTCACTTTGACCTTTCTAAGAACACATCTCACTCCCTCTCTTGACATCCTACACCAAATCCTAGATCCCCAAGGGATTCGGGAACATTTGAGAGAAGTTCTCCAATCCAGTGATAGATCCACTCCTTCTCCTTCTACTCACCCAAGGAATTCGTGATTGGAGCAAGTTCTTGAGCATTTCCCAACGTTCTTGTTACTCTTGGAGGTTGGAGACTCCTAGGCGGTAGGAGTCTTTCGGAGAGGAATCGACCATTGTGATTACCCTCGGAAAAGTTTGTGAGGGTTCGGAGACCACCCCAAGGTCTACCACTAGTGATTGAGAAACGCCTTTGTGGTGTTATCTCAAAGAGAGAATAGGGTGAGCCTTCGTGGCATTGGTGTGCCTTCGTGGTAACATCCACCTCTCTAAACGGTGACGTAGTTTCCCTCCAAGGAAGTGAACATCGGCATACATCCTCGTCTCTTGGAGTTGTGGTT